>JAUJYZ010000503.1:0-217500 GCA_033675265.1 Actinostola sp. cb2023
AATGCGTTGCGCGCAATATTGCCGGCAATCGCAGCTTGTGTCTGTCTACCTCTACAATATGTTGCGCGCAATATTGCCGGCAATCGCAGCTTGTGTCTGTCTACCTCTACATATGCGTTGCGCGCAATATTGCCGGCAATCGCAGCTTGTGTCTGTCTACCTCTACAATGCGTTGCGCGCAATATTGCCGGCAATCGCAGCTTGTGTCTGTCTACCCTCTACAATGCGTTGCGCGCAATATTGCCGGCAATCGCAGCTTGTGTCTGTCTACCTCTACAATGCGTTGCGCGCAATATTGCCGGCAATCGCAGCTTGTGTACTGCGCATATTCTACCTCTACAATATGTTGCAAGCAATATTGCAGAAGTAAGCTCACATCACACTGTCCTTCGATTCAATAGCATGCTCACAACAATTGCAGAGGTGGGCACAAGCTGCAATCATATTGCGCGCAGTGTTGCACGTGTGTCTGTACCTCAAGACTATAGAGTCATCACCAGAAATATTGGACATGCCGATGAGCGAGCATGCGCAGTAGTAGCCGTAATGGCGATGGTATCGTATAAGAAAATGTATGGCGAACTTAAGTTTTTTGCAAATACTTAGTTTAACGATCTTATGGTTTTCTTTTGTCGGACTAAAAATTGACAGCGAATGAGCAAACACATTTATTTAGATGACCATAATTGTCGTTACAATTGTGCTACCTGGTTCCATGAGCTTCAATAATTGAGTTGATTATCTGAACGAATCCCCCATATATCTTCTGTAAAATGTCTTAACCTATGTTGGGTAATTTCAATTTCATGAACTATCAGTCAGTCTAACATGCCGTGTCGGACTCGAACTTTCAACAGCAATTTTTGGTGCACACATTTCACGTAGAAACATCCCCATTTTGTCAAATCTAGTTGGTTCCGGCCAAGAGCGTGGATATCATCCCTAAAAGTCACTTTTCGTCATCCTCCAAGACAGGCCATATCTGAAGGGAAGGTTGTCCGAAAATGAAGATCTTCACCATCTGCCATTTTCCTGTTTACATGAGTTCTTAGTGCATTCTGCGATTGCACACAGGGAGTCCGAGAACTTGAAGGGTAAAATTTCGATGTATTTTGGTGTACACCCTCTATTTCTGTGTTGGGCTTCCTGTGTCATATTTTGATCGACCGTCGATCGTTAAATAAAGTCAGTGTTTTTGATATTTTGAAGTTCTAAACTTGCTTTCTAAACAAAGATTAACGCTAATTAAGATCTGTATGTCATTTATTTAGCAATTAGAACTGTTTTTAGCGAGTTTTGGGACAAAATGCTGAGCCCGAGGAAACCGCTGGCTAATGTCCCATATTTCTGGCAATGCGATCGTTTTCGCATGAGTGGGAAGTAGTTACGGTTCGTGCCGTGCATTCTGATTGGTTGAGCAATGATTTTGCGCACTGTGATTGGTTGAATACAATGTGTTCGATTCCGTACCGTGACCGTAACTCCATACCGTAGGTTTCCCACTCATACGAAAATGACTCTTAGACTGTAGTGCGTATCAAACTTATGTCCTGCATCATTGAACATCTTTTTTCTCTCTCCCCATTTCCCTCTCTTCATCACACAGGAACCCCAAACCCCAAGGAGTTGCCTGCGGAGGAGGCTATGAAAATCATGCTGTTTTTCGCCGTAGCAAGACTCGCCTCATCTGCATATGTGAAACAATGACCTTTTGTATAACATAAGTTTGATATGCCGTGTACTTACCGCGATTTATGATCATAATCTTGTCTGTTATACTTGCATCAGGACTATCAAGTAAAGCACGATTCATGGCTTGTATCTTTGCAAAGTCATCTGCATTAAACAAAGGAAGCTACGTTTAATTTGAGGCTTAGAATATGAATAATTAGGGATGTGTATGATAAACTTAAAATGTCTGCCGGTCTCAATCTCTGTCTTTTCCTTCCTCGGATATTATTCTCCACGGACGCACATTATTATTTGCTCGTAATATTATAATAAACTTGTTTCGCCTGTCTGGCCTCTTCAGTATGATCAGGCGAAGATTTTTTTAATAAGAATTTTTTTTTTTTTTACTATTATTATTGTAATTTTTTTTTACAATATAGATTTCTTTGATATTATCTATTTTTTTACAATAACACTTGATCAGGCGAAGTGATTATCGGTGAATATTCTAATCCGAGGAAGGAAAAGACAGAGATTGAGGTATGCCCGTGACAAACTCGATCCACTTATGCTCAAATCGTTTAAGTTGAATGAGTAATTCAGGTCTGTATAGCATATACTTGAAAGTGAAAAACTTGTCAAATGATTGAAAACGAATCGCTTGATAATGAAGTATATTGTAATTATGTTCACAGCCAGTTTCAGTATTGATAACATAGGTGTATTTGGGAATAGAATGGTTATTTTAGCCTTCTCTTGAGTCTAGCAGTCAGTTCAGTCACAAAACGAACGGAAAATTAGATATAAAAAAGATTCCAAATTTTGATCAAAAAATATTTTAAAAATCAATGAAAAATCAAACCTTTGTTGATTGGGCTCGCAGTACAAACGTAAAACACAAAAACAGATATTAGGAAAGCCATGAGTTCCATCTTTCTTGCGTCGCCTACTTGCCGTGCAGGAAGCCACCTACACAGTGTGGTTTCTCAATTGACTCACCATTTATATCGAAATCACACACAACAAAGGAACGATCGAACGTGAGGAAGAAGACAATTAAAATACGGGAATAAACTAAAACCATGGGAAAAGTAAATCCATTGTAAACACATAGTAGGATTGTTGGCTTCGTATCATCTCTTTTGTGTGTTTTGTTTTGTTGCCGCAATGTTCAAACAAATGGACTATTTCACGAGCCGTACAATGACGTTTAATAACCTAAAAGTGTCAGCAAAGTATAAAGGCTTCTTTTTGTTCTCTTCGTTGACAAAGGGAAAACATGTTTTATTTGAAATAGTTTACATTTGTAAGAGACAAACAGCAACGGGTGCAGAGAGAGATTCTTGTCTCATGAGGGCTTCAAAGTGGGCGCTCTAAGCTAACGAGAATAAACAGGCGATAGTTAACAAAGACGTTTCACAACTGAACGTCCGGTGAGAATATCCAGTGTAATTAGTAACTTACTTTCTTCGTACTTTTACGTTTTAAAACTAAACTTGTTTATTCTTTGTTTAAGTTTTGCTATTCTTCTGTACATTGCTACACTCAATTCCCGGCGCATTTTCCATCTCCCTTGTTCTCGGCGTTGCATGGATTGATACCCGCCACGCCACATTCAGCACGGACAAATTGGGCACTCGGAAACCCTCTTCACTCCCATTTATGACGTACTGAGTATGTGCGGCGGGATTCAATCCGGTTTTGAGCAGGATTCATTCCGGTTCTGAGTGTGCATAAACTTGTTTTGAATTCGCTCAGGGTTATAGTAAGTTTGCGGTCATCTAGTGTTTCTGTAGTTTCAGTTCTTTATGTTATTTCGACTTCAAAATCCAATGGATTCGTGACAAAAGCACTGAAACGCGCTTGCGAGAATCGTTTTTGATGTTCCAGCCATTGCACAAAGATTTATTTTTTTCTGTTTTCAATTCAGTTGTAATTTAGCTGATCCTTACCCTGCGAGTAAAGGTTCCTCTTCGTCTCTCTATTTTCACTGAGTCTTTTACTTTTGCTGAACGGCTTTTTGTTTTGGCTTTTACCTCAGTTGCTGTTCGTAGCACAGCAAGGTAAAAGCCAAACGGCAAAAAGCCGTTCAGCAAAAGTAAAAGTAATTGGACCGTACTTACAAATAAATAAGATATCGAATAAAATAATATAAAGTACGGATGCTTGGACAAACATGGCATTGTCCTTCAAGTATTTCTGGATTGAAGTCGCTTTTCAATGTCAGAATCATCTGATTATATTATCATAATATCTTTAGAATTACCCCCTCCCACTGTGGAAATGTTTTGGTCATACTAATAACTGAATACATCGTTTAAGCGACTCGCGAGGCTACGCCGTTAGAATGAAATGCTCCGAATACTTGTCATTCTGAATAATTATAATAATAATAATAAGCTTTATTTAAGCAGGGAACACCTTCAGCAAGCTGTTCTCCCAGGTGTCCCTGACATCAATAAATATACAAAATATACAATATACATCAATATAATATAAGATAAGAATAGACTACGAACAGTTGCTCATTCGAGTACAAAAGTATTACAATATACAGCTATTTCAAAAACAGTTGGTGAAGGTTTTGTTGCATGTTGCATACCAAGCCCGAAATGCACTATGGGCGATGTGAATGGAGTCAACGAAAGGTCACAACAATATGGACTCTGGGAATTTTCCCAAACTTTGTCTTCGCAATATGGAGCCGGCATATTTTCTTCTGTATGTGCATGCTGACATTATTTATATATGATCCACAATACATTTCGGGCTTGGTATGCAAGATGCAACAAAACCTTCACCAACCTTTTTTGAAATAGCTGTATACTCTTCTGAAGTTTCATGCAAAGTAACATTTGCATGTCAAATTTGTACGTATAAATAGCTGTGAAAAGTTCCCTCGGGACGTGATAGACAAAGCCCCGATGGGAGTTTGTAATAAAGTTTATATTATATGTAAATTTTATAATGAGGAATCAGTTAAGAATGAGTCTTTTTATTGTACCGAACAATACATCAACAAGCCGTCAGTTAGTGAAATATATAATTGAATATGAAATCACAAAGCCAATGTCAAAAGATCCCACGGGCTTAACAATGTAACTAAGCCGTTTTGACGGCTTTGGCCTGACAAAAGCTACAGATACCGCGCGTTCATCTCTGCAGGTTCTATCAGGGTTCGTTGCCATAAAGGGGGACTCGACCGGGTCTAGTTTTACAAAAAGAGGCAGTAATCCGTGGATTATGGTATCAAATCGGTCCAAGGGTTTAATCGCCTCGCTGAACATACCTACCCATTTGTTTTACAAGTCCCCCCCCCTCCCCCCTCCTCAGTAGGCGCGCGCTCTTACCAAAAGCTGTCGTAATGCCGTGTTTTACAATACAGAACGGACTGTGGATCAAATTCAATCCGGTCCTCAGTCCTGTGAAACCCATATCATTTCAGTGATGGTCGACCCTCCCTCCCGCTCTCGACCCGCTTACGCTTACCTCTATTCCCGTGGTCCTCTTTGTAAACTGTTCGTAATGTGGCCGTTTGAAATAAAATTGCCAACACAACACATCTGTATATCACCATCGTCAGTCCTGCAGTAAACTGTATAACGTAGTATGACAATATGTAAAATATGTAGCAATGCAGCGCTGAAATTGCAGTTCAAACAGAGACGTTTCAAGACGTGTGTCCCTTCGTGTGCTCTTTTCTAGTTACCGTTACCAGAACAAACTTTTCAAAAACTCATCAATTTTTCATGAGACATTATTTGTCCAATCAAATTCACAAAATCCATCACACTCAATCTGCAAACTGAAGTGAATGACATTACAAAACAAAGTAGTCCTCTCCCTAAAGATGTGCTAATTAAAATTTGATTATTATCAAGCAAATTTAGTTTACTACAATTCCAACGAATTTCTGAATTCGCGCGGGAAAGCATGTTTGAAAGTTCACCAACGAAGTTCATTTCAAAGTTCGCAAGTTTCAAGGAAAACTTCGGAACTTCCGAACGCACTTCGGATCTCGCTCGTTCCAATTTACGTGAAACACACTGTAAGACTGATTCGCGATGTTTGTTTCGCCCGGTTTTGTTAGACTACAATTTTACCATTGATCTGCACTGTACAGAAGGGATGTATAGCGTTAGGTTGAAACGATACGCGCGTTCATATGGTCTAGCAGGCCAAGCTAAACAAACTACAAAACAACTGGAATATGATGTTGTACGGACTGATAATTTGGCGCGTGCGGAAACTGATCAGATTCTTTGGAACAATCACATCAACCCGCCTAATGATAGACGCATAGTAAGTAAGTAAGCATACTTTCATCAAAGTCAGAACAGAGTAAACTGGTAAAACTAGGATCAGTGGCTAGCGACTGGAAACATGGGAAAGAGGCTGTTAGAGGATGATTGTCCTCAAGGGTCATCTTTTGGTACTTTAATTTGGAATATATTTCATCAATTATTTCAAACGTTGTATGATTTTTCTTCTGGCGATGCTAGTTCTTCATATAACTGAAATATAACCGTACCTTTTCTGTGAAGTATCCCGTGACAAGTGGTTGTAAAGCCGATCTATACACTCAGTACTATAGCTACACTGTGAACTACACTACGATTACCTCCACATTATATGTGGATTGTCCTTCTCCTGTTACCCCAGAAGACGCTGTCATTTACACAGATGATAGAAACCCTTCTCGATTCAAGTATCTGTTAAAACGTTCTCGCTTAATCACAATGACATCAAGTGTTTTCTTGACAGCTGAAACTGCAACACTTTACTCCGTCTTAAGTGGTAAAAACAATGTTAGAATGGGCTTGTGTCAACTGTCACGTGAATTTTTTAAATCCCACCGAAGGCAAACGAAAATATCATAACTTGAAAGAGCATACTAAAATTAGTAAAAGTTGAAAATTTCAAACCAATCAAGCAAATAAGACAAAAGTTAAAGGCTTTCAAAGTTTTACGCTTTGACAAGGATTTGTATGGGTTTTTCGCTTGGAGCCGCAAGCGTTGCCCTCCAACATACATTTCCATACAAAAAAGGCAAAGTTTGAATGTCTGTAACCATTGCCCTATTGAAAGTTGTGTTTAAATTATTATTTTATCATTTTTTCATTTTTATTTTGTTTTCCTTCAGTTTTTTCATTTTTTCATTTTGTTTTTCTGCTTTTATTGATAACTATTTACAAATAAATGAATATCATGGATGGTTGAATCGTTACTTTGGGTTGAGGTTCCTCCTCATTCTAGTAGATGATCTGCTCGCTCCTGGAAGTTCAAAAGAAGGAAATTCAATTCATACTCTCCAACATACTACCCTGGGTTGTCGGAGTGAGAGTAAACTAAGCTATGGAACTCAGGGTACCAAAAATGCAACATACCGTATATTATATATGTATATTTATTATGCTTATGTATGCTATAGTGTGCAATTCAGTCGCAAGACTGTAAATGTATTCGGGAATTTTAAGCTATCTATCTGTCTGTCTGTCTGTCTATCTTTTATCTTCATCTAGTATACCCGTGAATTGGACCAGAGACTGGAAAGGGATATCCAGTTACAAATGGTACCAATTCTAACAATAATAATAATAATAATCAAAAATTTATATAGCGCCATTTCCTTATAGCCCGATTTCAAGATTGAAGCCAAGATTCGCGCATGCGTGTGTCGTGACAGTGCCCCTTTAAAAGGCTTGAACCAGGCCTTTTAAAAGTTAAATGAAGAATAACCAATACGACGTAGAATTATTCGGATTTAATTTTGCACAATATTTCGACTAGCCATACTAGTCTTCATCAGGTGCATGTGAGATTTTACAAGTGACTTGACTAAATATAATGGTAAAAAGGAAATGACGTTATATAATACATGATATGATAGCGAGAGATAAATAATGGTGTAACTGATTAGTAGGTTTCATCGCGTTTATTAAGGCCATTAGGTTCAAGAGTGTTAGCACGTGTTATGAGGTAAGCTTCTTTGGCGTTGCGAATAGCATCACGAGCCCAGGGGGGGTACTCAGGGGTATCAGTGACGGGGAGGTGCGAATTTTTCTCCGCATAAAATCGAGAACGGTAGGATATCATTTTTATCAACCCCCCAAAAAGTCCTTGACAAAATCTTTATATCAAAAAAAGTCCACCAGAAAAATGAAAACCCAGTAGTGATTTGAGACTCGATGTTTACGTCCTTCTCATTATTTATGGAGGGGAGAGTTAGAGCAGCCAAATCACGTCAAAATCGACCGAAACGAGGCAAAATGAAGACAAGACGGTATGTATATGTGAAATACACTTTATTTAGAAGCTATCATTCATTTACTGTATTTTACTATAATATACGTAAAGACCCAGACAGATATACAGCCTGGGTTTCCTGTGTATACAGCAATTTCAAAAAACGTTGATACTGAATATAGTGTATTCCAAGACCGAAATGCATTATGGGACTTGTGTTTTATTGTCTAAAGTAATATAAATAATAATAATTTATTTTATTTTTTGTGTATTCCATCAGAAACAATATACTAGCTCCATATGGCGAACAAATCGCTGTATAATTTACTTTTTATTTCAAAATAACGAGGCCCGCACTAGGAATGCACTATTCAGTATGCAGTATTCAGTTTTCAACATTTTTTGAAATTGCTGTAGAGTAGAAAACTGAGGTAAAATGTTACCGTAAATTCGATGGCATCGACATGATAAGGTCAAAGAGCGGGCGTGTTTTGAAATGAAATGCCTTCGAATTTTTGATATTTTGTAGCTTTAGTGTACAGTAAGAAAAATCAGTAGAAAAAGTGATGCGGCACAGGAATGCACCACCGCATTTCCTTAATGTCCCTAATACAATGTAAAATAACAAGATGGCAATTATTAAAGGAAACAATTTCACGATGTTTGGTTTTTGGTGCCCTAATCTTCCACTGATTACTCGTTGAACTCTTCGTCTTCGTCTGAGTCCTTCGCCAGTGCTCCGAGTGCTCCAGCAATCACCACCCCTAAACCAAATGCCGCTGCTCCAAGTCCAAGAACAACTCCAGCGCCGATCTTCAAAGCATCAGCTTGTTCGCTTTTCTCTTCTCCGTAGCGACACCAACGAGCAAAATGTTCGCAGTTTTTCCACAGAACACTGAAGCCTTTCTCGCCGACCTTGGACAAAGCTCTCCTGACAATCTCTTTAGGTGAAAGTGGCGTGGCACTGTTTTCTACGATAACTGTGTCTCCTTGTTTATAAAATTTACTGAATTTATCCCTCTTTATGACTGCTATGTTAGCATTCGCAGAGAAACAGAAACGGCTTCCATCGACAGCATCACCGCTTCCCATTTCTTCTACAGCTGCCGCTCTGTGCACGATCTCTTCATCTCCTATATTGACTGCATAGTGTTTATAGCCGCCTGTCCTTTTGAAGACTACCAATTCACCAGGCGAGCCAGGACAACACGACAATGTATAAGGAATAGCAGACATTTTCTCCAACGAATTAATGATCAGAGCCACGGTTTCTTGGAATAATAGAGATCTTTCGCATAACTCCACTCCATATGCAGTGGGAAACACCTACAAAATATGCAAAACGCACGTGAAATACCCTTGGTTCGCTAATCAACCGTTCAGACAATTGTTTTGCTGCGAATTCGAAATAAAAACATCAGAACATGTTCACCCAACTGCACCGGGAAATGAAGGTCACGTTCCTCTTAAAGCATTCCACTCTGCAATGCTTGGCCAAGAAACCTGATTAGCAAAAAAACTCCACAAAATTAATTGGAACAACGCTGTGTATTATCGTTGAAACAGTCGAGGGATAGCCTCCTCCGCATGCAACCCCTTTGGGATATTAGACCAGCGGTCTACCTTCAGTCCGAAATACTCTTCGAAATTTCAACCAAAATAAATCAATTTATTAAAATTAAACTACTCTAAGTTTGTTTAGAAATACCAAGCGCTTCTTTTGAGGCGGATAGATTTAAAAATAAAGTGTTCGCTTACGCTCGGCACAGAGTACGAACGAGTCACGGAAGGCACTTTGATATTTTCTATATGCCACAGGAAACCCAATCTGTATACTATGAGTTCAAAATTCGCGCTATTTAGGAGCCCCAAGCTTCATAGAACAGCGGTATAACACGTAAAATTCCCAGACTGCAAAGCTCTATTCAAAATGGCAGCCAAACATAACAGGAGCCAGCGTAATTTTGCTCTTTCCGTGCTCATAGACGCTTGAAAATGGAGAATAGTCCTTGTTGATCAACTCCAAAAGTGAGCTGTGTTTATCGACAACGGGAACCACTTTAGACTCGTTATTTAGAGCAGTTATTAGGTGCAAATGTTTCACGAATGGACACTACACACCAAACGAGCTACCCGAAAATTGCACTCTTCACAGTTTAGAAGGTAGGAATTTACAAAGTTTGGCAATTATGCCCGATTCTAGATTCCATGGTGACCATATGTAGACGCTTAGGTGACTTATGAAACTACGAAAAGGAACCACTTTCTCGAAGCGGAATTCAATTGATTTTATTGTGAGAACGTCACCTAAGAACTATTAATTGTAATTCAAGCTACCCGAAGTTTGTAAAATAGCGACGTGGAAATAAAATCCAATATTTATCCAAAGTCCTCATACATTTACCATACCTGCCAACCCCCCGAGCCCTCATATCTTGAGACTGGAAAATATAGGCTAAATGAGCGTGCTTTAATGCCAAAACCAAAATGGCGGACTTCCCTAAACATTTCCGACCTCCCCCCCCCCCCCCCCCCCCCCCCCCCCCTTCTTAAAAAAAAAATAGGAGGTTTGTGTCGCCTGACAAACGAATAAACGAGCGTTTCACATCAAAAGACACATATTCTAATATTGAAATAGATCGTTACGTTGTATTACGCAATTTCACCGTAAATCGTGTTTAGCAGGGAGATTTTGTCTTCAAACCGGGAGACCGGGAGTTGAGGTCCAAAATCTGGAGACTCCCGGCTAAACCGGGAGAGTTGGCAGGTCTGATTTACTGTAAATTGTAGTAGCCATTTTGTGATCGTATTCGTGCAAAGTGAGCATGCGCGGCGGCCATCTTGTCTCATATTTCTGGTAACTGAATTAATGATCAGAGCCACGGTTTCTTGGAATAATAGAGATCTTTCGCATAACTCCACTCCATATGCTAATGATCTACTGCAGTGGGAAACACCTACAAAATATGCAAAACGCACGTGAAATACCCTTGGTTCGCTAATCAACCGTTCAGACAATTGTTTTGCTGCGAATTCGAAATAAAAACATCAGAACATGTTCACCCAACTGCACCGGGAAATGAAGGTCACGTTCCTCTTAAAGCATTCCACTCTGCAATGCTTGGCCAAGAAACCTGATTAGCAAAAAAACTCCACAAAATTAATTGGAACAACGCTGTGTATTATCGTTGAAACAGTCGAGGGATAGCCTCCTCCGCATGCAACCCCTTTGGGAACCCTTTAACCCCTTGGGATCCCTGTGAGGCCGGAGGCCGAGGGGGACTAATCCCTTTCCCCTCTCTTGTCGGATTTCTTTATTTGGATTTCTTTATTTGGAGTTGCATGCGGAGGAGGCTAGTCGAGGGACTGACATCGAAGATTAATGCTAAGGTGACTATACATGGGTATTTTCTTAGCCATATCAATGTCAATAACACTTTGTTGACGCTATTTAGTTTGCACACTCTTGTTCTAATTTGACTTCTCCTCCCCCTTCTGTTGAATCGCGCTAAATCTCTAGATATCCTAAAAGTGATGTCCAACAAAGTTTCCGGTAGCTCTCCAGTGTTCAACCAGAACAAATATCTCTGATTCTCTCCTGTCACAAATAAATCCTTGCCTCTGTAGTCAAAACCATAGAATGTTGGATCAAGACGCTGCATTATCGGAAGCAAATAATCATCGGGAATCTGCATTGTTGTCAGTAGTAATAACTCGGGTAGTACATATTTGATAAGATATCGCAGTCGAAAGGAACGGTCTGTAAATGGCGGCGGGATTGCTGTAAGTATAACATCAGAAGAATACAGCAAGCTTCAAGCTAGGAGCTGTCTCGGAGGCCCTCTAGGCATGATGAGAAAACTAACGAAATAGTGTCAGCAAAAAAACATACGACATTGATTAATAAATCTATAGGAGTTACCAAATATTTTGGACATTTTTATTTGATGGTGCACGTGGGAAGGAACAACAACTTTCTTTCTTATAATAATAATAATAATAATAATCTTTAATCTTTAAGGAGGAAGCGCCCATCACATAACGTGGTTTTCAGGGAGGTCCTCAAATAATATACAATAGAATGAAAATAAAATAATTATAAAATACAATGTAAAAATGGTTAATATAAAACAATAAAACAATCATATATATATATACTCGATCTAAAAGTTCTGAGACTAAAAGTATTTACAAATCTTGACAAGTTTCATTGAAATAACTGGCATGCCAGACGAGAATGGAAAACTTGTCAAAGGAAAACTTGTCAAGGAAAACTTGCTCGTGTACATGGAATCAGCCTAACACCTAACAGCTTTCACATTAGGCTAATTTTTCAAAGGATCGGCCTACGTTTGTCAGCCTTAGGTCGTGCATATCCAAAGCAATCTGACAAAACACGGTCACCTATGGATCGTCTTTTCTTTGACGTTACTATAAATTGGGTGATTTTTATAGCTCCTCTTGTCCTACACTGAAGCTGAGTTCGGACTCGCCATATCAATGGCTTCTCAGTTCTGGAGACCAGTGGATTTTGAGGAGGATAGCGACCAAGAGAGAGGGGCACAAGGTATATAGATTTATTCTAGTGAATATCTATCATGACAGTCATGTTACAAGTGTGTTTCTCCGACATGTTATTTATTTCTTTTTCAATATTTGCTGTAGAACCCCCAAAGAAAAAGCAGCATCGTTGGAAAGTGACAACTAAGGAGGAGGAGATAGTACTCCAAGCTTACCAATTATTCTCTGCCTCTGGTTGGGAAGACGTACTCGCACATATTAAAGAACGAGTAAGTGGTGGAATGGTGCCGGGAAATTGCCTACTGCAAAATGACAAAATTAGGGAATATTACCTGAATGCAAGCACGAAAGCCGCGCTGAAGCGTATTCAATGAATTGTGAACCTAAACGTACAGAAACCTCAACAGCCAACCACAGAAACCAGTCAGTCGCAAAGAATGTCCAAGTCTATCAAAGAAAGTATGACTCGCTACTCGAGCAAGTGTTGCCCTGAGGAAAGAAAATTAAACAAGTTCGCTCATGCCGCAAACCTGCACGAGCTCAGCAGTTCCGACGACTCCATTGATGAAGGCCAGGGGGTCGAATCAGTGATTAATCCTGACCCGCCGTCGACCAAAAAAATTAAGAAGAAGAAAACAACAAGCCGGGGAAAACTTGCCAAACAGGCGAGCAAAAGCCATGTGGATATGTGTGACAAGGCAATGCAAATGATGGATAAAATCAGTAATCTTCTACAAAAATACGACGACAGTGATGAGACTGATTGACTGCATTTTAAGACCAACTTTGCACTGGTAGTGATAAAGTATACACGTTTGTGATATATATATAGCCATAAATAAAAGTGTCTGTACGCAGTAAAAAGTGGTCAGACGTAGAATAAAAAATGATGAATTACAAAGTCTTTGTCACTTGAAATTTTCGTGTGCTGTATTACTGTTGTTCAAAAATAGATATATTTCGAATTCGCCGCAAAATAATTGTCTGCGTGAACGGTTCATTATTATTATTAGCGAACCAAGGGTATTTCACGTGCCTTTTGCATATTTTGTAGTAGGTGTTGTTTCCCACTGCAGTAGATCATTAGCATATGGAGTGGAGTTATGCGAAAGATCTCTACTACAATAAAATACCCCACGGGTTAAAGTAACTTCACTTATCAGAACACAGGTAGACCCCAACAAGTCGGTAGAACGTCACGTGCAGAAGTGATGCACACGAATGCACCACCGTTAATACAGCGGTACTTTTAAAAGGCCTGGTTCAAAAAGACAATTTGGAAAATCACATTTCTTGTAATAACTCGCTGCTCTAATTTACTTAGGCACTCATATTTAGGCATAAGGTTATATACAAGATTTGAGACAATTTGGATCTAACAATTGTGACGTCATGTGGTCACGTGACCTTATGGAGGAAAATATAGTTTTTCTTAAATGCGGTCGCGAATTCAATTCACAATGAAATACCTTTTACGTCATAGCGTTAAGGATAACCAGTTAAACAATATAGCGTTTAGAAAACCTCGGAATTATATATAGTTTAAGAGAAAACTACAGAAATATAATCTGATGAAATGGTCACGTGACCTCTTTTCCGAAATATTCTCCTTGCAAAAAGCGGGAGACAGGTTTTCTAAACGAGGGTTAATAGATGATCATAAACGTGATTATACACAACTATTTGCTTTCACTTTCCTCTTAAACTGGCGACCGCATTTTATATTTTGTTTTCAAAATTCTTTGTCACGTGGTTAACCACGTGATACGCTGTTTTGGATTTCATTCACTTAAATGAGTAGAGGATATAAAACTCTCAAGCTGTGCCAAGTTTTGTGATGTTTAGTCAAAATGATTAGACATTAAGGCTTGAACCAGGCCTTTTAAAAGTTAAATGAAGAATAACCAATACGACGTAGAATTATTCGGATTTAATTTTGCACAATATTTCGACTAGCCATACTAGTCTTCATCAGGTGCATGTGAGATTTTACAAGTGACTTGACTAAATATAATGGTAAAAAGGAAATGACGTTATAATACATGATATGATAGCGAGAGATAAATAATGGTGTAACTGATTAGTAGGTTTCATCGCGTTTATTAAGGCCATTAGGTTCAAGAGTGTTAGCACGTGTTATGAGGTAAGCTTCTTTGGCGTTGCGAATAGCATCACGAGCCCAGGGGGGGTACTCAGGGGTATCAGTGACGGGGAGGTGCGAATTTTTCTCCGCATAAAATCGAGAACGGTAGGATATCATTTTTATCAACCCCCCAAAAAGTCCTTGACAAAATCTTTATATCAAAAAAAGTCCACCAGAAAAATGAAAACCCAGTAGTGATTTGAGACTCGATGTTTACGTCCTTCTCATTATTTATGGAGGGGAGAGTTAGAGCAGCCAAATCACGTCAAAATCGACCGAAACGAGGCAAAATGAAGACAAGACGGTATGTATATGTGAAATACACTTTATTTAGAAGCTATCATTCATTTACTGTATTTTACTATAATATACGTAAAGACCCAGACAGATATACAGCCTGGGTTTCCTGTGTATACAGCAATTTCAAAAAACGTTGATACTGAATATAGTGTATTCCAAGACCGAAATGCATTATGGGACTTGTGTTTTATTGTCTAAAGTAATATAAATAATAATAATTTATTTTATTTTTTGTGTATTCCATCAGAAACAATATACTAGCTCCATATGGCGAACAAATCGCTGTATAATTTACTTTTTATTTCAAAATAACGAGGCCCGCACTAGGAATGCACTATTCAGTATGCAGTATTCAGTTTTCAACATTTTTTGAAATTGCTGTAGAGTAGAAAACTGAGGTAAAATGTTACCGTAAATTCGATGGCATCGACATGATAAGGTCAAAGAGCGGGCGTGTTTTGAAATGAAATGCCTTCGAATTTTTGATATTTTGTAGCTTTAGTGTACAGTAAGAAAAATCAGTAGAAAAAGTGATGCGGCACAGGAATGCACCACCGCATTTCCTTAATGTCCCTAATACAATGTAAAATAACAAGATGGCAATTATTAAAGGAAACAATTTCACGATGTTTGGTTTTTGGTGCCCTAATCTTCCACTGATTACTCGTTGAACTCTTCGTCTTCGTCTGAGTCCTTCGCCAGTGCTCCGAGTGCTCCAGCAATCACCACCCCTAAACCAAATGCCGCTGCTCCAAGTCCAAGAACAACTCCAGCGCCGATCTTCAAAGCATCAGCTTGTTCGCTTTTCTCTTCTCCGTAGCGACACCAACGAGCAAAATGTTCGCAGTTTTTCCACAGAACACTGAAGCCTTTCTCGCCGACCTTGGACAAAGCTCTCCTGACAATCTCTTTAGGTGAAAGTGGCGTGGCACTGTTTTCTACGATAACTGTGTCTCCTTGTTTATAAAATTTACTGAATTTATCCCTCTTTATGACTGCTATGTTAGCATTCGCAGAGAAACAGAAACGGCTTCCATCGACAGCATCACCGCTTCCCATTTCTTCTACAGCTGCCGCTCTGTGCACGATCTCTTCATCTCCTATATTGACTGCATAGTGTTTATAGCCGCCTGTCCTTTTGAAGACTACCAATTCACCAGGCGAGCCAGGACAACACGACAATGTATAAGGAATAGCAGACATTTTCTCCAACGAATTAATGATCAGAGCCACGGTTTCTTGGAATAATAGAGATCTTTCGCATAACTCCACTCCATACTGCAGTGGGAAACACCTACAAAATATGCAAAACGCACGTGAAATACCCTTGGTTCGCTAATCAACCGTTCAGACAATTGTTTTGCTGCGAATTCGAAATAAAAACATCAGAACATGTTCACCCAACTGCACCGGGAAATGAAGGTCACGTTCCTCTTAAAGCATTCCACTCTGCAATGCTTGGCCAAGAAACCTGATTAGCAAAAAAACTCCACAAAATTAATTGGAACAACGCTGTGTATTATCGTTGAAACAGTCGAGGGATAGCCTCCTCCGCATGCAACCCCTTTGGGAACCCTTTAACCCCTTGGGATCCCTGTGAGGCCGGAGGCCGAGGGGGACTAATCCCTTTCCCCTCTCTTGTCGGATTTCTTTATTTGGATTTCTTTATTTGGAGTTGCATGCGGAGGAGGCTAGTCGAGGGACTGACATCGAAGATTAATGCTAAGGTGACTATACATGGGTATTTTCTTAGCCATATCAATGTCAATAACACTTTGTTGACGCTATTTAGTTTGCACACTCTTGTTCTAATTTGACTTCTCCTCCCCCTTCTGTTGAATCGCGCTAAATCTCTAGATATCCTAAAAGTGATGTCCAACAAAGTTTCCGGTAGCTCTCCAGTGTTCAACCAGAACAAATATCTCTGATTCTCTCCTGTCACAAATAAATCCTTGCCTCTGTAGTCAAAACCATAGAATGTTGGATCAAGACGCTGCATTATCGGAAGCAAATAATCATCGGGAATCTGCATTGTTGTCAGTAGTAATAACTCGGGTAGTACATATTTGATAAGATATCGCAGTCGAAAGGAACGGTCTGTAAATGGCGGCGGGATTGCTGTAAGTATAACATCAGAAGAATACAGCAAGCTTCAAGCTAGGAGCTGTCTCGGAGGCCCTCTAGGCATGATGAGAAAACTAACGAAATAGTGTCAGCAAAAAAACATACGACATTGATTAATAAATCTATAGGAGTTACCAAATATTTTGGACATTTTTATTTGATGGTGCACGTGGGAAGGAACAACAACTTTCTTTCTTATAATAATAATAATAATAATAATCTTTAATCTTTAAGGAGGAAGCGCCCATCACATAACGTGGTTTTCAGGGAGGTCCTCAAATAATATACAATAGAATGAAAATAAAATAATTATAAAATACAATGTAAAAATGGTTAATATAAAACAATAAAACAATCATATATATATATACTCGATCTAAAAGTTCTGAGACTAAAAGTATTTACAAATCTTGACAAATTTCATTGAAATAACTGGCATGCCAGACGAGAATGGAAAACTTGTCAAAGGAAAACTTGTCAAGGAAAACTTGCTCGTGTACATGGAATCAGCCTAACACCTAACAGCTTTCACATTACTAATTTTTCAAAGGATCGGCCTACGTTTGTCAGCCTTAGGTCGTGCATATCCAAAGCAATCTGACAAAACACGGTCACCTATGGATCGTCTTTTCTTTGACGTTACTATAAATTGGGTGATTTTTATAGCTCCTCTTGTCCTACACTGAAGCTGAGTTCGGACTCGCCATATCAATGGCTTCTCAGTTCTGGAGACCAGTGGATTTTGAGGAGGATAGCGACCAAGAGAGAGGGGCACAAGGTATATAGATTTATTCTAGTGAATATCTATCATGACAGTCATGTTACAAGTGTGTTTCTCCGACATGTTATTTATTTCTTTTTCAATATTTGCTGTAGAACCCCCAAAGAAAAAGCAGCATCGTTGGAAAGTGACAACTAAGGAGGAGGAGATAGTACTCCAAGCTTACCAATTATTCTCTGCCTCTGGTTGGGAAGACGTACTCGCACATATTAAAGAACGAGTAAGTGGTGGAATGGTGCCGGGAAATTGCCTACTGCAAAATGACAAAATTAGGGAATATTACCTGAATGCAAGCACGAAAGCCGCGCTGAAGCGTATTCAATGAATTGTGAACCTAAACGTACAGAAACCTCAACAGCCAACCACAGAAACCAGTCAGTCGCAAAGAATGTCCAAGTCTATCAAAGAAAGTATGACTCGCTACTCGAGCAAGTGTTGCCCTGAGGAAAGAAAATTAAACAAGTTCGCTCATGCCGCAAACCTGCACGAGCTCAGCAGTTCCGACGACTCCATTGATGAAGGCCAGGGGGTCGAATCAGTGATTAATCCTGACCCGCCGTCGACCAAAAAAATTAAGAAGAAGAAAACAACAAGCCGGGGAAAACTTGCCAAACAGGCGAGCAAAAGCCATGTGGATATGTGTGACAAGGCAATGCAAATGATGGATAAAATCAGTAATCTTCTACAAAAATACGACGACAGTGATGAGACTGATTGACTGCATTTTAAGACCAACTTTGCACTGGTAGTGATAAAGTATACACGTTTGTGATATATATAGCCATAAATAAAAGTGTCTGTACGCAGTAAAAAGTGGTCAGACGTAGAATAAAAAATGATGAATTACAAAGTCTTTGTCACTTGAAATTTTCGTGTGCTGTATTACTGTTGTTCAAAAATAGATATATTTCGAATTCGCCGCAAAATAATTGTCTGCGTGAACGGTTCATTATTATTATTAGCGAACCAAGGGTATTTCACGTGCCTTTTGCATATTTTGTAGGTGTTGTTTCCCACTGCAGTAGATCATTAGCATATGGAGTGGAGTTATGCGAAAGATCTCTACTACAATAAAATACCCCACGGGTTAAAGTAACTTCACTTATCAGAACACAGGTAGACCCCAACAAGTCGGTAGAACGTCACGTGCAGAAGTGATGCACACGAATGCACCACCGTTAATACAGCGGTACTTTTAAAAGGCCTGGTTCAAAAAGACAATTTGGAAAATCACATTTCTTGTAATAACTCGCTGCTCTAATTTACTTAGGCACTCATATTTAGGCATAAGGTTATATACAAGATTTGAGACAATTTGGATCTAACAATTGTGACGTCATGTGGTCACGTGACCTTATGGAGGAAAATATAGTTTTTCTTAAATGCGGTCGCGAATTCAATTCACAATGAAATACCTTTTACGTCATAGCGTTAAGGATAACCAGTTAAACAATATAGCGTTTAGAAAACCTCGGAATTATATATAGTTTAAGAGAAAACTACAGAAATATAATCTGATGAAATGGTCACGTGACCTCTTTTCCGAAATATTCTCCTTGCAAAAAGCGGGAGACAGGTTTTCTAAACGAGGGTTAATAGATGATCATAAACGTGATTATACACAACTATTTGCTTTCACTTTCCTCTTAAACTGGCGACCGCATTTTATATTTTGTTTTCAAAATTCTTTGTCACGTGGTTAACCACGTGATACGCTGTTTTGGATTTCATTCACTTAAATGAGTAGATATAAAACTCTCAAGCTGTGCCAAGTTTTGTGATGTTTAGTCAAAATGATTAGACATTAAGGCTTGAACCAGGCCTTTTAAAAGTTAAATGAAGAATAACCAATACGACGTAGAATTATTCGGATTTAATTTTGCACAATATTTCGACTAGCCATACTAGTCTTCATCAGGTGCATGTGAGATTTTACAAGTGACTTGACTAAATATAATGGTAAAAAGGAAATGTTTCATCGTGTTTATTTTAAAAGGCCATTAGGTTCAAGAGTGTTAGCACGTGTTATGAGGTAAGCTTCTTTGGCTTTGCGAATAGCATCACGAGAAGAGAAAATTTGTTCTAAAGGAATTAAAAGGATATTAGATGCAGAGTGGTCAGGGTTAGATAGAAAATGTTCAGATGCAGTAGTGGGTTTAGATTTACTAGAAGGTTTGTCAACTGTCCTACGATGTTCGTTGAAGCGGTCTTTGAGTCTACGTTTGGTTTCACCAATGTACTGTTTGTTACATTTAGTACATTGAATCATGTAAATGACGTTTTTTGTGTTACAGTCCATGTGTGTAGTAATGGTTCTGGTTTCACCCGTAGAAGTAAAAGTATATTGGGTGCAGTTATCGGAAATGTAAGGGCAAGTTAAACAGTTTTGTCCACAACGAAAAGAACCTGGATTGTGATTGGAAGCAGTGTTGGAGTTATCTGACGGTAGTTTGGATTTGACTAGCAAATCACGTAGATTGGATGAACGTCGGAAGGCTACTAAAGGGCGTTGGGGGAAAATGGCAACGAACCCTGATAGCCTAAACCTGCACCAGATTGATTCTGGCAGCAGATTCGCCAGAAGCAGATTGCACTGTACAGAAGGGATGTATAGCGTTAGGTTGAAACGATACGCGCGTTCATACGGTCTAGCAGGCCAAGCTAAACAAACTACAAAACAACTGGAATATGATGTTGTACGGACTGATAATTTGGCGCGTGCGGAAACTGCATGATCAGATTCTTTGGAACAATCACATCAACCCGCCTAATGATAGACGCATAGTAAGTAAGTAAGTAAGCATACTTTCAACAAAGTCAGAACAGAGTAAACTGGTAAAACTAGGATCAGCGGCTAGCGACTGGAAAGAGGCTGTTAGAGGATGATTGTCCTCAAGGATCATCTTTTGGTCCTTTACTTTGGAATATATTTCATCAATTATTTCAAACGTTGTATGATTTTTCTTCTGGCGACGCTAGTTTTTCATACAACTGAAATATAACCGTACCTTTTGTGTAAAGTATCCCGTGACAAGTGGTTGTAAAGCCGATCTATACACTCAGTACTATAGCTACACTGTGAACTACACTACGATTACCTCCACATTATATGTGGATTGTCCTTCTCCTGTTACCCCAGAAGACGCTGTCATTTACACAGATGATAGAAACCCTTCTCGATTCAAGTATCTGTTAAAACGTTCTCGCTTAATCACAATGACATCAAGTGTTTTCTTGACAGCTGAAACTGCAACACTTTACTCCGTCTTAAGTGGTAAAAACAATGTTAGAATGGGCTTGTGTCAACTGTCACGTGACTTTTTAAAATCCCACCGAAGGCAAACGAAAATATCATAACTTGAAAGAGCATACTAAAATTAGTAAAAGTTGAAAATTTCAAACCAATCAAGCAAATAAGACAAAAGTTAAAGGCTTTCAAAGTTTTACGCTTTGACAAGGATTTGTATGGGTTTTTCGCTTGGAGCCGCAAGCGTTGCCCTCCAACATACATTTCCATACAAAAAAGGCAAAGTTTGAATGCCTGTAACCATTGCCCTATTTACTTACTTCTCTTCAAACTTTCCACTTTTACTAATTTTAGTATGCTCTTTCAAGTTATGGTATTTTCGTTTGCCTTCGGTGAAAATTTAAAAAGTCACGTGACAGGTGACACAAGCTCACAACCACAACCAGTTTACATGACAAATTCATTACACGGTGTTGACCATTGCTAGTTTCAAATGAGTAATCATTTTATTAAGGTCGTAGGCAAGAAGACCATGACTTCCTACATTCTCCGAAACCCAGAGGTATACTCGGTACCGAGGGAGAGAGGGGACGGGAGAAACAGTTGTACTACAATTCTTTACACAGGACTCAGTTCCAGAAACTCTAGTCGATCTGTGCTCTGATTGGTTACAAATTAATCCTCAGTGTTTTATTGGTGACCAATCGGCAAACAGCATTGTATGAACCAATGAGAGACAGTGACAGAGTCCCGCGTATTACAGCTGAAATAAAGTTCTGATTGGTGGAAACCAACAAGCAGCACGTGGAATGTGCACTGGAATGGGTTCCCGTGACAACACGTTTGGTCATTCGCGGACAGATAATTTGAGAAAATCCTGGTCCCTAACATTAAATACTCAATAAGGCCATATTGTTTTATTTATTTTATTTTGATTGATTTAAAACTGTGTATTGATAAATATACAACAGTATTATTACAACAACAATAATTATTATTGTGAGCTTCTATTTACACCAAGTTCATGTGGATCATGAATAACTGCCTGAAAATGCCAGATTTTAAGTTTATTGCAAAAAAAGTTTTTTTTTTTTTTTTTTCATTTTTTCATTTTTTCATTTTTATTTTGTTTTCCTTCAGTTTTTTCATTTTTGTTTTGTTTTGTTTTTCTGCTTTTATTGATAACTATTTACAAATAAATGAATATCATGGATGGTTGAATCGTTACTTTGGGTTGAGGTTCCTCCTCATTCTAGTAGATGATCTGCTTGCTCCTGGAAGTTCAAAAGAAGGAAATTCAATTCATACTCTCCAACAAACTACCCTGGGTTGTCGGAGTGAGAGTAAACTAAGCTATGGAACTCAGGGTACCAAAAATGCAACATACTGTATATTATATATGTATATTTATTATTCTTATGTATGCTATAGTGCGCAATTCAGTCGCAAGACTGCATGTAAATGTATTCGGGAATTTTAAACTATCTATCTGTCTGTCTGTCTGTCTGTCTGTCTGTCTATATTTTATCTTCATCTAGTATACCCATGAATTGGACCAGAGACTGGAAAGGGATATCCAGTTACAAATGGTACCAATACTCCAGTTTCGCGTTGTTTAGAGATGACCGCTGTCCTTGACAAAAGACGCATTTGTACAGGTTTAGCCTCGATTCAGAAAACAGTCCGTGCAATTCAAAATTGTTTCTATTGTTTTATATCAACATTTTTTCGTGTTCTTGTTGATATTTGTGAATAATTTACACTGACTCGAGGCTAACCCTGTACAAATGCGTCTGATGTCAATAAGTACAGCGGTTTTACAACGGGATCTGTGAACGCGAAAAGGGACTATTCTAACAATCCAGGGCATGGATTAAAGAAGGTATTCTAAGTAACAATTACCATTGTTTAAATCATAAATTAAGACACCGGCATTCATGAATCCAGGGCCAGGTTTGTCAATCAAAATGGAAAATGTGGGACATCCGTCCTGCCCTCCTGTTCAAAATCCACCCCCAAAATAGTAGATGCAGGTACTTACCAGATGATGGAGGTGGTGATGGGAGATATTGACCAACTGCAGGACTGGGGGTCCTGCTTCCACCCAGACTGCTAGTCTTACTACCCTTACAGAAGCCTGGCTGGTTAGGACTGCTGCGACGGTGTGATGAACTGCTGACAGTCCTCAGCCCTGACGACCTACCAGAGGATGGAGACTGTGGTGGTGAAGGAAGATGCTGTGGACTTTGGATCTTTCTAGCACCTATAGGGCTATTAGTCCTAACAACCTTACTGATGCTTGGCGGGTTAGGACTGATGAGACGGTGTGATGAACTGCTGACAGTCCTCATCCCTGATGACCTACCAGAGGATGGAGACTGAGGTGGTGAAAGAAGATGCTGTGGACTTTGGGTCTTTCTAGCACCTGCAGGGCTATTAGTCCTAGCAACCTTACTGACGCTTGGCGGGTTAGGACTGATGAGACGGTGTGATGAACTGCTGACAGTCCTCAGCCCTGATGACCTACCAGAGGATGGAGACTGTGGTGGTGAAAGAAGATGCTGTGGACTTTGGGTCTTTCTAGCACCTGCAGGGCTATTAGTCCTAGCAACCTTACTGACGCTTGGCGGGTTAGGACTGATGAGACGGTGTGATGAACTGCTGACAGTCCTCATCCCTGATGACCTACCAGAGGATGGAGACTGAGGTGGGGAAGGAAGATGCAGTGGACTTTGGGTCTTTCTAGCACCTGTAGGGCTATTAGTCCTAACAACCTTACTGACGCTTGGCGGGTTAGGCATGAGACGGTGTGATGAACTGCTGACAGTCCTCAGCCCCGATGACCTACCAGAGGATGGAGACTGAGGTGGGGAAGGAAGATGCAGTGGACTTTGGGTCTCTCTAGCACCTGTAGGGCGGCGAGTCTTAGCAACCTTACTGATGTTTAGCTTGTTGGGACTGCGGAGAGGAGAAGCAGCCTTTGAACTACCACTGTGTGGACTAATTAGCCTTCTTGTTTCTCCATCTTTAGGGCTAGGACTGCAAGTGGTGGGAACCTTAGTGAAGCTTTGCTTGTCGAATGTGCCATTTATACAACCATTGCAAGGACATGGGCTTCCTGGAATGGATGCTGAACCATTTCGGTTGGGTTCGTCAACCACTGTAGTAGGTGTAACAGCCATGTCACTAGTAGTAGCCAAGTTGATAGGATAGTGATTGGAGCTGTTGACATCCACACGTGGTAAAGCGAGAGATACAGTCTTGGGAGGATTGGTGTCGAACTCTAATATATCTCTGATTAACCTGTCGAGGCTACTTTGTGACTCCAATGGTGTGTCCTAGTAAGTTTACAAAATGTTTACAGTTAATTGTTGATGGTCAATTGCAGTTCTGACTAATAACAGTCAAATTCAATTCTTTCCCAAAGTCTATGGAAGGCATTTGCCCAACTCAGGCTCTTTCCCGATTGAAAACAATGGGGTAATTTTCATCGGTAAAACAGTTGCAGGGAAATTTGTAACAATGTTGCAACAACTTGTTTGTCAAACAACTTTATAAATTTACAAACATGTTCTTGATACAAGTATGTGTTGTACTTACTTTGGTTTGGTTGCTCACAGATTCCTTTTTCAAAACATCTTTCGATAGCTGTTTGGAAGAAGCAAGAATATTTCTTGAGTCTTGAGTCTTTTTGACATCAGTCTTGGAGAATCCAGAAACTGATTTTGAAAGACGTTTAGAAACAGTCTTAGAATTGCCAGGTCTGTTGGTCTTGGAGACACCAGAGTCAGTCTTTGAGATGCTAGATGTAGACTTAGAGGCACCAGACACACTCTTGGTAAAACCAGATACAGCCTTAGAAACACCAGTTGTTGTCTTGGACACACCAGAGGCAGTCTTAGAGACTTGAGAAGTAGACTTAGAGGCACCAGACACACTCTTGGTAAGACCAGATACAGCCTTAGAAACACCAGTTGTTGTCTTGGAGACACCAGAGGCAGTCTTAGAGACTTGAGAAGTAGACTTAGAGGCACCAGACACACTCTTGGTAAGACCAGATACAGTCTTAGAAGCACCAGTTGTTGTCTTGGAGACACCAGAGTCAGTCTTTGAGATGCTAGATGTAGACTTAGAGGCACCAGACACACTCTTGGTAAGACCAGATACAGCCTTAGAAACACCAGTTGTTGTCTTGGAGACACCAGAGGCAGTCTTAGAGACTTGAGAAGTAGACTTAGAGGCACCAGACACACTCTTGGTAAGACCAGATACAGTCTTAGAAGCACCAGTTGTTGTCTTGGAGACACCAGAGGCAGTCTTAGATACTTTAGAAGTAGACTTGGAGACGTGAGATGCAGGCTTAGAGGCACCAGAAACACTCTTGGTAACACCAGATGCAGTTTTAGAAGCACCAGTTGTTGTCTTGGAGACTCTCGAGGCAGTTTTGGCAACACCATGTAAGGCGGAGGCTCTTGGTGGGCTCTTGGATATTCCTGTTGTACCCTTGGCAGCTCCTTGTGTTCTTTTGTGGACACTAGGTTTAAACACTGGAGAATCTTTAAGCTTGGCTCTGCTGGAAACATTGCTTGGTTTTGATGTAACCATGACTGTTTTGAAAGAAGTAGATTTTCTTACTGCAACCTTTGGCTGTTTAGTGGGAATGCTGCCAACACTTCTAGAAGACAAGCTCTTTTGACCTTTGGGTGTTACCTTCTTTTTGGAACTTGCAGTTTTATGCATTTTCTAAAATATTTAATATCGTAATTATTAGAAAGTAGCTATACACCCATCTGTATATATTAACAGACATAGATGTTATCAAGAGGGAAAGTTGAGGTTCAGAATAAACAAACAAACAGATTTGACTCGTGTAAGTACTCAAGCTCATAAAAAGACATTTTCAAACAAAGGATACGAAATCATGATTTTCATCCACAATAATGACTACAAACCTCAAGTGTGATAGCAGTGCCTTTCACAATTAGCTCATGATCTTGTGATGAATCATCAGACTTTGATGTCTTGTCAACCTCTGGTTTTTCAACAGCTTGGCTTGTCTCATTTGATGCTTTGTCATCTTCTTTGTTGTTTTCACATTTATCACCTGCAACTAAAGGAACTGGAATCAATACAACGTAAGTGACATTTGCACTGGAGTTTTATAGATAATAATATATTTACTGGTATTTTACCAAAGGTAACTATAAAACTATCATATGTATCATTAATTCTACTACCGAATCATTGCAAGGTAGCTAAATAGAACGCATTTGGTTTTAATGAACAGTATCTAGCTGCATGTGAGGAAACCATTCGCTAAATTGTCATCAGACAATTCAGAGCATCATCAGACTATCCCATTGAATCATATCTACTGTACCTTCCTTGATGCCATCTTCTACAAGTATTTCAGATATTGCACCTTCCATAGCATTACTGACAAGAAGTGATGCTGCAGAATCAAGTGCTTGGTCTTTAGCATCTTCTGCGCCGACAGCTTTAAATAAAGGTTTGAGATTAACAGAATGGTCTTGTCTGAGTTACATAACATTCATGTTGTACCACACCTTGTGTTTCCTTGATGCCATCTTCTACAAGTATTTCAGATGTTGCACCTTCCATAGCATTACTGACAAGAAGTGATGCTGCAGAATCAAGTGCTTGGTCTTTAGCATCTTCTGCGCCGACAGCTTTAAATAAAGGTTTGAGATTAACAGAATGGTCTTGTCTGAGTTACATAACATTCATGTTGTACCACACCTTGTGTTTCCTTGATGCCATCTTCTACAAGTATTTCAGATGTTGCACCTTCCATAGCATTACTGACAAGAAGTGATGCTGCAGAATCAAGTGCTTGGTCTTTAGCATCTTCTGCGCCGACAGCTTTAAATAAAGGTTTGAGATTAACAGAATGGTCTTGTCTGGATTACAGAATATCTATGTTGTACCACACCTTGTGTTTCCTTGAAACCATCTTCTACAAGTATTTCCGATGTTGCATCTTCCAGGGCATGTGTGTTAAGCATCGCTGCCAGAGATGGAACTGCTTGGTCTTTAGCTTGTGCATCATCTGGTTTTACAAGAAATTCATACCATAAATTATTTGTAATAAAACAATATACACACCTGGCCTGAGTCCATGGCATTGTAACATCAAGAATATGCATGTTATACTGCACCTTGTGTTTCCTGGAAACCATCTTCCATCATCACCTCAGATGTTGCATCTTCCACTGCACAAGTAACCAGTTGGGAGGATGCAGATACTAGTGCTCTTTCGTGATGAACCAGCTGAGCATTGAGATTTGCATCACTTGTTGGTGTCTCTAAACCAGGCATATTCCTTGATGCTGTTTCCTCTTCCTGCTGTTCTTTCTCATCACCTGCTTGATAAGCAAATCTTTCCTCTTGTACTTTAGGTCTCACAACTTCCTCATCATGAATACCAACCCTTCCTTGGCTTGCTTCCCCAGGTGCCTCGTCGTGACTTCTCTCTGCAATCTCAGTAGGCTCAGGTGCTTCAATATGAACTTGTTCTTCCATGTTACCGATTTCATTGGCATCAGGTTCAGCAGAGGCCGAGTCATCACTAGTGGAGTCTTGCAAACACTCTGCACTTGCACTTATATCAGACTCTGTGTGTGAAGTGTCTGAGCATGGAGAAGTGTCTTCCTTAACATCCTGGTCTTTTGATGCATCTGAGATTGTGTCCTCTGTTTGTGAAGCATCATCACCAGCACTTGTTCCAGCCTCACTTTTCTGCTGTAGACTTTCAGCTGAGACTAAAAGAGATCAAATATTCATTGAACAATTATTATCCTGAAAATAAAATAAAATTTTAAAATTACTAATCAAAAATCAATAGATGTTGACAGACTAATTAAAATTACTACCTGACAAGCTTCTAGCTTGAAGTTGCAGTCGTGATCTTCTAAAGGCAGGTGTTGGTGGTTTAGGAGTGGAAGGAGGTTTGGAATCTGCACCAAGTTGCTGAGAGATTGGACCAGTCTAGTAAAGGTAACATTTATGGTCATTTAAAATATCAAACTACTACTAAGACTAAAATAAAGTAAAGAATATGATGGTGTTAATTAAATTTCATAAACTAAACAAGTAAATAACTAAAGACACTAAACTATAAATGACCAAAATATAAAGTCAACAAATACAGTTTTGATTCAATAAGTAAGAGTTAATTACCTAACGCTCCTTCTTGATCCACACAGACTCTCAAACATGTAATTGCTGCTGCTGCTGCTGCTAACAACATCATCCAAAGGTGGTGGAGATGGAAGTTGCCTTTGAGCAATCTAAACAAAGAAGTAAATAAAGTGAATGAATAAATATAATTATATGACAAACGAAATAAACAAGTGAATATTTAATTTAATATTAATTTATATCATTTTTACAAGTATATTTCTTGATTGGTAGACTATTGATTGATTGTTTGATTAATTGTTTGTTTGATTGATTTATTCATCAATCAATCAACCAATCAAACAAACAAACAACCTACCTCTAGTCTTTATTCATCTATTTATTCATCCACCTTGGCAACTTTTTTTAAACAACCGGGCATAAAAACAATTCACTGACTGTCCATCCATCTAAATATCCAACAAATCATCCTCTCATTCGTTCATCCTTCCATCTATCCATTCATCTAAATATCCAACAAACCATCCTCTCATTTGTTCATCCTTCCATCTATCCATTCATCTAAATATCCAACAAACCATCCTCTCATTCGTTCATCCTTCCATCATTCCATCCATCTAAATATCCATCAAACCATCCTCTCATTCGTTCATCCTTCCATCTATCCATCCATCTAAATATCCAACAAACCATCCTCTCATTCGTTCATCCTTCCATCTATCCATTCATCTAAATATCCAACAAACCATCCTCTCATTCGTTCATCCTTCCATCTATCCATCCATCTAAATATCCAACAAATCATCCTCTCATTCGTTCATCCTTCCATCATTCCATCCATCTAAATATCCATCAAACCATCCTCTCATTCGTTCATCTATCCATCTATCCATCCATCTAAATATCCAACAAACCATCCTCTCATTCGTTCATCCTTCCATCTATCCATTCATCTAAATATCCAACAAACCATCCTCTCATTCGTTCATCCTTCCATCTACCATTCATCTAAATATCCAACAAACCATCCTCATTCGTTCATCCTTCCATCTATCCATCCATCTAAATATCCAACAAACCATCCTCTCATTCGTTCATCCTTCCATCTATCCATCCATCTAAATATCCAACAAACCATCCTCATTCGTTCATCCTTCCATCTATCCATCCATATAAATATCCAAGAAACCATGCTCTCATTCGTTCATTCTTCCATCTATCCATCTATCTATCTATCCATCCATCTAACCATTTTTCCAACCATCCATCCATTTCCATCCATCTTTTATCTATCTACCTACAATGTATCTATCTAATCTATCTATCTATCTATCTATCTATCTATCTATCTATCTATCTATCTATCTATCTATCTATCTATCTATCTATCTATCTATCTATCTATCTATCTATCTATCTATCTATCTATCTGTCTGTCTGTCTGTCTGTCTGTCTGTCTGTCTGTCTGTCTGTCTGTCTGTCTGTCTGTCTGTCTGTCTGTCTGTCTGTCTGTCTATCTATCTATCCACCCAACCCTTCTTTAAACTAACCAACCAACCATCCATCCATCCATCCATCCATCCATCCATCCATCCATCCATCCATCCATCCATCCATCCATCCATCCATCCAACCATGTATAACAATTGCTAGTATTTGTACCTGGTTTACCAATGCAGTTGTTTTAGCATCTGTGATCTCTTGATCGTCTTTCTTTGTTGTTACAGCTGTAAAAGAGAAGTAAAACGAATTGTTGGTTAAACTTTACCAATTTGTACTTTTCTACGATAAACAGATTCGCACCTGAATCTTTAGAACTACCGCAACCCATTGTTAAATAACGTTTTCTTAAAAAAGTATTTTGAAATCTTTGTAATTGCTATTTTCTGACTAACGAGAAGTAAAAACCTTCGTTGCGCGAAAAGAGCGAAAAGTGAAAAGTGAATCTTGCGCGCGCTTTTATACTGTGATGTAAAAACCTTACGTCACAATAACAATTAGCTATGATTGGTTAATTAACTTGATAAGTACGCCAAATAAGGTTAAGTGATGACGTATTTTCTGAGATTTTTATGAATTGGTTCCTTCGTTGCATGGCAACCAATTCCTTTTTGAATGATTGGCACCTGTCAAGCGTATTTATGAGGCTGCTAGGGAATTCTGGTTTTAGTTTTTTTCAATTTCTCTGATATTTCTTTTGCTGAGACCCCAAAGGACTTTGTAAATGTCATAGTACATAAGACGAGGTTCTATACCTTCATTTCATTCCTTTACGCACTTTATTAACTTACTTAGCGAAAACTAGTTTCGTTTTCTCAATCTCCTCAGTTCGCTAAAGATATAATGCGTTATAACTTTAGCGAACTGAGGAGGTTGAGAAAACGAAACTAGTTTTCGCTAAGTAAGCTTAAGTTAATAAAGTGCGTAAAGGAATGAAATGAAGGTATAGAACCTCGTCTTATGTACTATGACAGTTGTTTTCAAATTTAGTGGAAATAGATCATATGAAAAAGACCCGTTTTACGATTCATAATGGAACTAACTGTCTTCGACCGTGTTTTCCTTGGGCCCTGGAGATGCCATTTCGTCAGTTCGTCGAAAAGCGCAAATGAGTATGTGAGTAGATCTAGAGCTCATTTTAAAATGCAAATTTGTCAAAGAAACTGCTTAACTTTTCGGTTGGAAATATAGTTGCTTAAACTTACCATAAAATACCTTGTTTCCTGTAGTGGAATAGAAATGTAGAGTAATTATTGTAAAACCAAATGTTGGTTTTATTTCAACAACAACTTAGTACAACAACTCGAACTTCTTTTATTTAGAATTAGACATGCATTCCTTTTTGCAAAAAAAAGTAAGCTTACGAAAGATTCGTTTGACGTATTAGAAAGTATTATTAAATAATTACTGGGGAAATCCGAGAAAAATCCAATACTTTTGGTAAAACAAATGAACTTTTTTCGGGCCTACAAAACTAAATGTGATGGAATTTGAACTTACCAAAACATGTGCATATCAAAAGTCTTTGACTCGGTGTAGGCGAAGCTGAGAAACTTGATCCCCTTGTGTTTTTGTTTTGTTTCGTCATGGATCGTGAAAAGACTTACGATCCATGTTTTCGTGTATCAAAAATCAGGTTTTATGTCATTTCTGCGTCGAGTTCCTCCGATAAACTAGTCTGCCAATTTCACCTTTGTCAATCCTTTGGCGCCATTTTTTCAATGCCTCGTTCTCATACATTTGTCATACATTTGCATAAAATTAAAATTTGCATACTGATTGTTCTAAAAATATGTTTTTTGTACGTGTTTGTTAAAATTCTTGTATTTATTATATTTTTATTGAAATGAGTCCCTCGGTCCCACAGAAGAGCCCCTATGGGTACGTAAGTCCTGGGTATCCAAGGATATGCAGGATTCAGTAGTATCCTTCCCCTCCCTCCCTAGCCCTCTTCCATGCAGACCCACGCCGTTGACTACGCCGTTGGAGAATCAGATTCCTATGTTGGGCTTTTGGCTTCCTGTGGTATAAGATGACTGTATAATATGTTGGCATGGTGAATCGCTGAAACAGCTGAAGACTTGTCGTTTAAATTACTCAAACATATTCAACATAAAATAGATGTTATTTACTAACCACAGTCATCCTGTAGCCTCTACCAAACCAAATAAAACATATTCCCCCAAATGGGGATATTATATTTCAACATTTTTTGACATCCGGTTGATGGCGATGAGAAAGACTGAGTACCAGTTGGTGGAGGTTGACCTTCGCTGTTCAAACATTTCGCGCCTTTCTGACAACAAGAAAGAATATACTGTATCACAAACAGAGCTACAAATCTGTTCAGTTGGCTCTCTTGTGCCCTAAAGTACTTCTGCCTTCTAAATCTCTCTGCTTTGTCGCCAATAGGCGCGAATAGAGTAAATTTCAAAGCTTTGGAGATGTGAGTACAAAAGGCGAAGTTTCCCGCGAGACCCGACGATATCGCAGGTCGAGTTGTTTTGCTCTGGAAAGAGTCAGCTTTACTCGGTCAAACCATGGCAGACGGCGTATCGTACACCATTCATGGCATCAAGTTGATGTTCCCTTGCAAGGCGTATCCAACACAGCTCTCAATGATGGATCGAGTAAGTGACCCATGCTTGTATATTTCACACCTCAAATGCAAGTTCTCAGTGACTTGAATTTATTGTCATTATTTTATCATGTTAGTGCAGTACAAGGGCTGTGGTACCTGAGGATTTGGAGACGTGTATTCATTAATAAATGCCAAAATACAACTACATGTACATTTTAAAATTACACATGTAATAGCCTTCATTCTTTTAATAACTATATTTTACTGTAAGCACATGTGTTTAAATTATTTAGTAAATATTTTATTTTTATTATTTAATAATTATGAAAAATAATAAGTATTACAAGTAATTTAAAAAAAAAAACCCCACTTCATTGTACTGATATACATTGTTGTAATTCTTCAAAAACATTGTTGGCTATTGGTAAAATTAGAAGAGGAAAAAATTCCTAATTTTATCTAATTTTTCGATGTTTCAGATAATGAAAGGGCTTGAACGCCACCAACACTGTCTTCTGGAAAGTCCCACTGGAAGTGGTAAAAGTCTCGCGTTGCTTTGTTCGTGTCTTGCTTGGCAGACCGCAGAATATGGTACTCTACAGCATTTGAATTAATTTGATATACACTCTCCATAGTGTATGTACATGTATACCATGGATGCATACCACGGCACACATAGTTCCCAATACTATTTATGAAAGTAATAGAGAAGTTCCACCAAGGGCCTGTATGCTGTGATATTTGCCTGAGGACGCTCAATGTTGTAATAATAATAATAATAATAATAATAAATAATAATAAACTTTATTAATGTGTCATAATTAGTTAGCTTACATTTAATAGTATGCTAATTGGGGACACCTATCTAGAGAAATTGAAATAAAAATAATAATTGAAAATATATCACCTAATATATATAATTGTATGATGCCAATACTAATAATATCAAATCTAAGATCTAAAAATTATATTAAAATAATTAAAAAATATATATATTACTAAACAAAATAATGTTTGCAAGCACAAGAAACAAAGTTTCGATATGTAGTTTATTGCAGCATCCAGTTTCCTAGGGCAAATGCGACAGTATAGGCCCGAGATAAAGACCACTTTATTTTCTTTATTATTCAACAATTAAATTTACCTTAGACAAGCAGGCACTGTATGGTTGCCCTCAGCAAAGCGATATTATCGCATCGCATGATTGATTTTGACCAATGAGAGAGAAGGAAAATGTATTGTTGAATGATAAAGTTTGATATATGAAATGTTCATTGCTGACACAAACATCAAAAATATAAAAAAATATTGCCAAAATTATGCCAAAGCAATATTACTAGAGTGAAATGGGCATTACCTCTGATGGTTAATTTTTTTTGCATACGATCACTGTCATATCTTGTACTCAACTACACTAAACAACCACACACGATGGCACTGTAGCTGGTGGGTAATGTTGTTTTTTGCATACGGTCACATACAAAGATTTTGGAGCATGTATAAAAATACATTGTACACTAAAATATGATGACTATAAAAATAAACCATTGATAATTCTATCCATCTCAGTGCCGTTTACCCATTGTATTAAGGTTTTCAATTCCCTTGTGGTTTCTATTTTTCTGCAGAAAAGGAAAAGAATGCATTGAAAGAAGAAAAGAATAGTGACGGTAATTAATGTGATTACCGTAAATGCTCGATTTAGCACCCTGGGCACGTATAAATTTATTAGACCTCTATGGGGAGGCGCCTATTCGAGGGGGGCACTTATTGGAAGCAGGGCACATTTCTTTTCTCAGATGTTGATCTCAATCCTTTATTTTCCTTTACACTTTTTTCGGTTCTAGTGGTTTTACAGTCTAATAGTGTTCTAGTCAATGTCAATGTCTTCTTCATCGCTCTCATCGAGTGCAGAGACCTCTGGAGTTGCATCTTTCAAGTCTGACAGAGTGTTTCCCTCGAAGGGGTCTTTTTCACGAGACTGCTCCATAGCCAGCTGAACCGTTTTCAGTTGCGCTAGAGAGTTGTTTCTGCATTTCTTTTAGGGGAGGGGGGCGCTTATTGGAAGGGGGACGCCTATAATTTTTTTTAGACCTCTACGGGGGTGTGGGGGGCGCTTATTCTAGGGGGTGCTTATTGGAAGCAGGGTGCTTAATCAAGCATTTATGGTAATTTAGTAATCAAAGCTAATGATGAGAGACTGCAGGTTAGCAGTTACATGTATCTGTCACATGGGCTTACGCATGTTTGCTTGGCCACATGGTCTATTACTTGCTTTGCTTCACTTGTTGCCCCACCATTATTGCTAGTTAAATTTGCTCCAACACTTTATACATGGCTTTTCTCCCAACCCTCCCCGACAGGTATGGACTATTGATAAGTATCAAAAAAAAAAATCCACTGAGATTTCAGTGTGACAGGTGCCGGGGGATGACCTGTGGCTTAGTTGTCATGGTAACCCCTTTGCTTGCCTGCCTGCCTTGCCTGCCTTGCCTGCCTTGCCTGCCTTGCCTGCCTTGCCTGCCTTGCCTTGCCTGCCTTGCCTGCCTTGCCTGCCTTGCCTGCCTTGCCTGCCTTGCCTGCCTTGCCTGCCTTGCCTGCCTTGCCTGCCTTGCCTGCCTTGCCTGCCTTGCCTGCCTTGCCTGCCTTGCCTGCCTTGCCTGCCTTGCCTGCCTTGCCTGCCTTGCCTGCCTTGCCTGCCTTGCCTGCCTTGCCTGCCTTGCCTGCCTTGCCTGCCTTGCCTTGCTTGCCTTGCTTGCCTTGCTTGCCTTGCTTGCCTTGCTTGCCTTGCTTGCCTTGCTTGCCTTGCTTGCCTTGCTTGCCTTGCTTGCCTTGCTTGCCTTGCTTGCCTTGCTTGCCTTGCTTGCCTTGCTTGCCTTGCTTGCCTTGCTTGCCTTGCTTGCCTTGCTTGCCTTGCTTGCCTTGCTTGCCTTGCTTGCCTTGCTTGCTTGTCAGATTGCTGCAAACAACGGCACCTACATGTACCCTCCACATTTCAAATAATCAAAAAGTTAAGGCTTGAATAGAGCAAATTCTGTTTTACTGAAAAACCATGAAGAAAAACACAATAAACCTTTATTGATTGTATTTCCAATATTTTACAGAGATTACATGCTGTGAAACTCCCAAACCTTCACCTACACAAGTACACGTAAAACCAGTCAATAGTCCACCAGTTATCGACTTGACTTCATCACAATCCCCTGCCAACCCAACGCTACCTCAGATGTCAGTCAAGACAGAAGACCTTAATAAATCTGTGGATGGTAAGATGTCCATTGAATAAGATATTTATAAGTTGTTTTGGTTTGGTGCTAGCATATTCTCTCATGTACATTGTAAAGCAGATTTGTAATTACAAGGGCGACTTGATCATTATACGTAGCCGGCTCTCTACATCATTGGCGTGATAAAATATAAGTCAGTTCTTATATATAGCACATTTCGCATTGTGCTTTGCAACCGATGGAGGACTTTTTTGGGCTGCAAATGAAGGCGCCCATGGCAGCCAAGCAACTTACATGTACAATCATGAGGAGTTAGTATATTAGTATGTGCACATGTACATGTAACTCATTAGAAGTATCCACCTACAGTATCTCGAGCAGCCAGCAATTTCCACTAGTGTACAGTGGTCAACAGCTGCAATGCACATGCTGGACACATGACAGCTCTTGGTCAACTTGCAAAAAATTTAACACCGGGACTAACTCCTAACATTGGATTATAAATGGCGTTAAGTTTTATGCAACTCACCCCTGATCCTTTCTATGCTTTGTTGCTCTCATATCCCTGGTACAGTTGTACATGTAGATGTGTCTTTAAATACGGTACACCTACATGTAGTGGGAGGAATGGGGCAAACTATGGAATTATACAGAGTATGGAATTATACAGAGTATGGAATTATACAGAGGTTACCTGGTTGTCTTAAGAATTTACCTTGTTCTTTAATTGATACACCTTTCCTTTTTGAACACAGAAGAGGACAGAGGAGAGGATTTCAGGTCTGAAAGCAAGCGATTTAGAACACCAATGGGATCAAAGGTGAACAGTTGTAGATTAAACTTTGGCATTTATTCTAGCGTTCTTCCATGCCTCTACAAGTATAAGAAAATTGTTGTTTTAATAATATATAATTTATTTTAAAATCTTGTAATTACAGCCAGGATGCATTATATAACTTAAAAAATTGGTTGTCTGTGGCTTATCTATTTGTATTTAAAACTACAAATGTTTCGATCCTTCCTCCTTCCTACGTTTGTCATTTTAAAAACAATAGATAAGCCAGAGACAACCAATTTTTTAAGTTAGATCATTTATTTGTCATGTATCATTTTCCTTGCAGTCATTTTGCTCTGGCATTGAAGTTAATACTCCTAGTACACCTAGTAACCTTCCTGAATGGAGAATGGAAACAAATACAGAAACACCTGCATGTAATGACACCAAATCACCATGTGACAGTGGTGGTAAAAAGAAAACTACTGAGAAAATAAAGTGAGTATTTCTGCTAATAGACAATTTTTGTGTCCATGTTGAGTTTGGTAGCCTTTGAGTGGCACAAACCTTTAAAATGAAAAGGCACAACCGTGTTCTTTTTTGTTTTTTTGTTTTTGTTTTTTTGTTTTTGTTCTATTTTGTTCTATTTTGTGCTGTTGGATATGTGCTTTATTTGCATGAACATGTTTACAAGTGTAATTCACCATTTTAAAAATGTATACTCTGGGACCAAAATTGAAATGGCTATTAAAAGTACAGGTCCAAGCGTCGCAGCTCCACCAAAAACCCTGATAGTCATTTTATACAATCCTAATTCTGTTTCAGAGTCCCCAAGATATATTTTGGCACCAGAACTCACAAGCAGGTGTCTCAGATCGCCCGTGAACTTGGCAAGACAGCCTATAAACAAACCAAGATGTGCATTCTCTCAAGTCGTGAGCATTCTTGCATTCACCCAAGAGTGTCAAAGAATGGAAACAAGAACGAAGAGTGCAGGAAACTTCTGGATCCTTCTGTAAAGGTTAATTGTGGCTTTACTACTCTTTTCTCATTTTCTTTACCAATCATCTACATGTATGTTAAATGTAAATGTACCTATGTGCAGTCTAAGTATACCGAATACTCTGAACATCAGATTCCCACACGGCAATCATGTAAATCAGTATGCAGTAATAGTACGCATATATTTTTAATTTTTATTTGTATATCACTACTTATATTGTTATGTTACTGATGATTTTACCGTGTTTAAATAAACTGTATGTATGTATGTATGTAAGTAGTATACACAGTGTATGTAATGATTTTGTTTTCAGGGGGAGACGTGCTTCTATTTTCAAAAGAATTCAGTCATAGGCACCCAAGCAGGTATCAAAAGCCGTGGACTCTTAACTGCATGGGATATTGAAGACCTTGTGAGGGTTGGCAAGAAAAGTAGGGTATGTCAGACATTTCCATAGGTCTTCGTGTATAATTATACAGTTGCAATACAGTAAAACCCTGCATATAAGAATCTGTTTTTTTCAAGTTAGCCTAAAAAGGTTCTTATATAATTGGTGCTTACTGGGAAATTAGACTATTATACAGGTTCTTTAACAGGTTCTTATTTTCATAAGAAAAAAATGTGGTAGACTCGGTTGATATTGTCGTTGACAGTGAGTCAATCTCTCGCTGCTAAGATGGAATTGTGTGTACCGTTACTGTTAACGTTAGAGAGTATCTATACATGTGAAATGACATTGCAAGGGATCTGACTCATTTTTATTGCCTGGTAGAACTTTTTTTATTTCATCAGATTTTAACATCGCTGCAGAGTAATGTCCACATACTGTATTTTACAAGATGAGATTATTTACTGGCCACTGATAATGCTGTAATTTGAATGCTTTGAACAGGCTTGCCCATACTATTCTGCAAGAGAACTCATGCGAGAGGCAGACATTATATTCTGTCCCTACAATTACCTTATTGACCCCAAGATACGAAAACAGGTATGGTATTTCTGACAGTACAATGTACATATACATGTACCTCTACTGTACTTAATCAGTGGCGCAGCCAGGGTGGCATTCAAGTGTAGGCATGAGCAATCGATCGAGGCAAGGGGGGCTATTGCCTAGTTATGAACCTGTTTTTTTGTGTGTAGGCACGAGCTACCGATTGAGGCAAGAGTGCCATAGAGGGGGGCTATTGCCTTTATGAACCTGTTTTTTTTGTGTGTAGGCATGTGCCTTTTTCGCAATGGGGTAGCTACGCCACTGGTAATGTTTACAGAATGGTTGAAACATTATAATTCTATTGTGCATGCATGTATGTGCATGTATAAACTAATTCTTATAATTTAATCTAACAGATGGATATCGACCTCAAAGATCAAATAATTATTCTTGACGAGGCTCATAACATTGAGGATTCTGCAAGAGAGTCAGCTAGTTTGACTATTGATACTATGGAGCTACAGGAAACATTAGATGATCTGGACAAAATGAGTAAGACTATCAATAAAAGAAACTACATGTACAAGAGCATAGAGACATGCTAGAGTACATGTACAACTGTATGTGAACCAAATACATGTAACCAACCCCCTCTGCCTCCACTCCTTTAAGCCGCATCTACACGAACAAGTGATCCCTTACAAGGAAAAATTGGCAATGTTTTTGTCGTCTACACAAGCAAGTCTTCCTTGTCAAGGAAAACTTGTCAAGGAAAACTTGTTCGTGTAGATGCGGCTTAAGGATGGGATAACAATAACATGTGTTACATGTGTTATGACCTACATGTACATGTAGGTGCATGGCTGCACAAGAATCTCTTTTGAAATGTTTTTCTTCATTATCATATATGTACAGTATGCACAGGGCTGTCAAATTAAGCACGTGTATCTGATAGTCCAAACACTGCATTGCTAAAGTGTATTGTGCCTTTCTGTTTTGATGCTATTTGAGCCACCGTTTTTAGCCTGCTACTCATATTCCTAGTGACAGTCCTGCATGGGTTAGCATAACAAACCTCAGGCAGCCCAACCATTTCTTCTGAGGCTACATTGTACATTGTACATATAATAAATAAAAATATATTTGTATGCGCGCGGCAATTGTGCTGGCGCGCCTTGCGGGATGCACACAGGTAGCCCAAAATAATACGTATGGTGTGCGCTCTACCACAGGAAACCCATCAATAGAGACGCGGAAGAAATAATTGGGCTGCATGTGGACAAACTGCAGAGTATAACTAACATTGCTTTACCTTTTAGTACAGTGGAAGGTTATGCCTACAGAGTACCAGTCACTCCATCTCATGGTATGATAACATTGTACATGTACACCAGTATACACTTTTACGCACAGAAGATCTTTTGAAAATTGTAGCAACACAGAGGTATCTGTGAATTGTATTTGAACAGCTTTTCAAAAAGTAATAAATAATAATAAAAGTAACACATAGAAGCATAGTAGAAATATAGAACTGATCTGTGCGTTTCTTTTTTTGTTGAACTCTTCCAATAATGGACGCACAAAACATTCTTTGAATATTGTAGCAACACAGAGGTATATGTGCGTTTCTCTCTTTGTAGAGTATATTTCCCTATGAATATTGTTCACTTGCTTGCTTTACAGTTTGCAAACTTGAAGCGATGGATCACGGAGTGCTCTGAGGGTCGCATGAAGGACAGAGGGTTTGAACAGGCTGTTTTAGTACTGTCAGGGGATGAGATACTGAGTGGGCTGAAAGATGCTGGTTTAACGGCAGCATCTTGTACTATCTACAGGGTACGTAAAGAGGGCCGTATATAACCCAGAATTAAAGGGGGGACAGCAGTACGAATTTAACAACAACAAAAATTAATAAAAATAGTACAGTTCTCAGTACTTTTTGGTATCTTTTTCGCCTTGCTAGGGGAGGCAACTGCCCCCCTGCCCCTGTGCTGTGTACGGCCCTGTAAAGAGCATGTTGGAGGCAAGGATTGGTTCTAGTAAGCTTGGTCTTTACAAGCCATGCAAGCACAATCACCAATCACATGAAAATGACAAAGAAGATCCTTCAAGTGTTTATGCTTACATGTATGCTAGCGTTTGTGGGGCACTGGTCGATGTGTCTTATATGTACATGTGTGTGGATCCTAGTGCACAAACGTTCAAGCTTTCGTAGAATCATGTTTGATCTAATTCAGCAAAGTTCACACAATATTCATGTAGAACGGATCACTCCAAGAACTCATTTTTCGTCCCTTCGATCCCTGAACAGAATAAAGGGTGGGAGGGGAGGGAGGGGGTAATAGGTTTGCCATCAAAATACTTTGCCCTACTTATTAACAAATCACTTGCCTTTGTTCATCCACAGAATGTTTTTAATGATATTATGGCTGCTGACAAAGACCCAAGCAAGTATGTACGCCTTTGCATCTCTCGTCACATTTTGCTATCATCTAATACAGTCGAACCTCTTCTAACGGCCTCCTCTTTGTAACGACCACCTCTTTGTAACGGTTTCCTCTCCACAGCCGCCACCTCTTCTAACGACCTCCTCTTTGTAACGACCACCTCTCTGTAACGGCCACCTCTTTGTAACGGTTTCCTCTCCACAGCCGCCACCTCTTCTAACGACCTCCTCTTTGTAACGGTTTCCTCTCCACAGCCGCCACCTCTTCTAACGACCTCTTTGTAACGACCACCTCTTTGTAACGGTTTCCTCTCCACAACCGCCACCTCTTCTAACGACCTCCTCTTTGTAACGACCACCTCTTTGTAACGGTTTCCTCTCCACAGCCGCCACCTCTTCTAACGACCTCCTCTTTGTAACGACCACCTCTTTGTAACGACCACCTCTCTGTAACGGCCACCTCTTTGTAACGGTTTCCTCTCCACAGCCGCCACCTCTTCTAACGACCTCCTCTTTGTAACGGTTTCCTCTCCACAGCCGCCACCTCTTCTAACGACCTCTTTGTAACGACCACCTCTTTGTAACGGTTTCCTCTCCACAGCCGCCACCTCTTCTAACGACCTCCTCTTTGTAACGACCACCTCTTTGTAACGACCACCTCTCTGTAACGGCCACCTCTTTGTAACGGCCACCTCTCTGTAACGGCCACCTCTCTGTAACGGCCACCTCTTTGTAACGACCACCTCTTTGTAACGGCCACCTCTCTGTAACGGCCACCTCTTTGTAACGACCACCTCTTTGTAACGGCCACCTCTCTGTAACGACCACTTCTCTGTAACGGCCACCTCTTTGTAACGACCACCTCTCTGTAACGGCCACCTCTTTGTAACGGTTACCTCACACAGCCGCCACCTCTTCTAACGACCTCCTCTTTGTAACGACCACCTCTCTGTAACGGCCACCTCTCTGTAACGGCCACCTCTTTGTAACGGTTACCTCACACAGCCGCCACCTCTTCTAACGACCTCCTCTTTGTAACGACCACCTCTCTGTAACGGCCACCTCTCTGTAACGGCCACCTCTTTGTAACGACCACCTCTCTGTAACGGCCACCTCTTTGTAACGGTTACCTCACACAGCCGCCATCTCTTCTAACGACCTCCTCTTTGTAACGACCACCTCTTTGTAACGACCTCCTCTCTGTAACGGCCACCTCTTTGTAACGGCCACCTCTCTGTAACGGCCACCTCTTTGTAACGGCCAGATATTTCGTCCCGACCACCAGAAAGCCTATGCATTTATTTCATTAAAACCTCCCCACAACGACCACCTCAGTCTACACAACGGCCACAAAATTTTGCCCCGAGGTGGCCGTTATGGGGAGATTCGATTGTAGCTCATTTTGATAAAAGTTTGATGTGGTTCAGTCTGTTTGCTGATTAGAATAACGTAACGCACCAGTTTGGTCTGGATGGACTGGAAATCTAGATCTGATATCAAGGCAGTCCTGAATTATACACAATCAATCAACAGACCGATCAGACCGCAGGCAGCCCAGCCATTTCTTCTGAGACTACTTATACTGTAATAAATATCAATGTATGCGCGCGTCTTTTTTTGGATTTCCTTATTGTGGTAGAACGTGTGGAATACGTATTATGTTGGGCTCCCTGTGCGCGTCCCGCAAGACCGCCCGTTCAAAAATTGGGAACCGTCCTAAACGCATTGTTTTAAATGAATGTGTTTTATGTTTTCAGTGACTACATGAAGACAAGCCCTTCATCTCGTAGCGTTACTATGTTAGAAGGACTGCTATTAGTTCTCGGTTATCTGTTTGGACATGATGGCAAGTTTGTATCGGACTACAGGTAGTGTATTGTCTATATGTACGTATACGTTCTTGCGGAACAACGACTCTGATTTGCGTATTTCGTAGGGTATGGTACTGATTTACGTGTCTATAACGGAACGACCCTGATTTGCGAGATTGACTTGCGTTTCTTCAACAGATCGATATTGTCTAGCGTTCAAATATATTGTATGCTATGGTACTGACACAACAAGACTGACTTGCGTTTCTCCTACGGAACAAGACTGACTTGCGTTTCTCTTACGGAACAAGACTGACTTGTGTGTATGTACTACACCGCACAGTATGACAGTGACTTGCGTGCCGTGATCTTGTATTTCGCTATGCGGTAACAAGCTGTGTTTACGGCATTACAACTCACTGATAACTTGTGTTTACAGAGTCACCGTTTTGAAAACCGCAGTCTTTGTAAGGAATGAACTGGTAAGATAAACATTTGATGAATGTATCATTTGTACACGATGCTTGCGTTTAGGTGAAAACGGACATGTATTTCACGTACGCTTGAATGTTATTCTCGAGGCCCAGCATGGCATAATCCGCAAGCAAATGCGCGCTTTGCCCTTAGTACTATCTCTATGACTAGCAGGTATGCACCTATACAGCACCCATTTATACATACAGTTGAACCTCCCCACAACGGCCACCCCCCCCACAACGGCCACCTCCCCACAACGGCCACCTCCCCACAACGGCCACCTCCCCACAACGGCCACCTCCCCACAACGGCCACCTCTACCCAACGGCCACCTCTACCCAACGGCCAGGAAATGTTGTCCCGTCCACCACTGAGCCCATACATTTACTGTAATTAAAACTTCCCCACAACGGCCACCTCTACACAAAGGCCACAAAAGTTTGTCCCAACGGTGGCTGTTGTGGAGAGGTTCGACTGTATTTCTAAACTCGTATCAATAAAACTACTCAAGCCTACGTGACCAGACACAGGTAGCCCAACCATTGCTTCTGACGCTAATCATAATGAAATACAAGTATATTTGTATGCGCGCGTCTTTTTTGATACGTATTATATTGGATGCCTGTGTGTTACGCTCGGGTTCGCGCGTTTACGTTTATCTGCCCAGTTTCTGAGGAGTAACGAAGAACCTGATACTGCTAATGTGTGTTTACTGTGAAGTTAGTCTTACATAATAATTATTTCATAACGATAAATAATAATAGTAATAATAATAAATAATAATAATAACTGCGTGCATACTTTTTTGTAAAAACGCTCTTTTGTGTAGAAAACAAGCAAGCAACATTCCCCATACTCCCTTGTCGCGTAGGTTACTCCTCGCTGGCTTCGAGTCGGCCACACATTGGTGGAGATACCGGGTATCTTTCGTAACATTTGAGCCAACAAGTCTTTTAAATGCTAATTTCATGGTATTCTCATTGTTGTTACAGGCTGGTGGATGGAAGAGGGCAGGCTTTGGTAAGAACCATTTCGTTTCATCTCTCCTAGCACTGTTACGATAATGTGCCAATATTTGGTTTCGTTTTTTTATAGGTGCTCGTAAGGAGTGGAAGTTTTCTCTCAACTTCTGGTGCTTCAACCCAGCAGTGGTAAGACACAGTGATACAGTGAAAACACTGACAGCCCACCTAATTCCTCTGAGGATTTTTACTCGTAAAAATAAAAACGATTTCTATTCGCGCGTCTTGTAGGTGGGCTTCCTGTGGCGGAGCGCGCGTGATCACATATATTGGGTTCCCTGTGGTACTACGGAAACGATTCGGCACTTTGATCATGCGTAAAAGAGAGTTACAAACTGTGAAATTCTCGTAGTGCAATCTTACCTGCGTATCGTGGTTCGTTGCCTCGCATGGCGAATACTCTGTTCTAATAGTGCTGTATGATACATTAATAATACATATATTATATTTATATATAGCTAATTGCATAATCGTTGTCGGGTTGAAAATCATAAATCATAGAAGCTGAGACCGCAAGGATGGATGGGAAATCAGTTCATGAGCCACATTACATACAGATATATTCAGTGTTCTCGTAGTTTTGAAGGTATATGAGCTATTTAACTAATATAAGATTCTACAAGTCTGGATAAAAAGGTCGATGATTTGACGGTGTTATTTGGGAGTTTTAATTTCCCAGAATTCCTTTTGGTCATAGCTTTCATGATTTTCAACCCGACAACGATTATGCAATTAGCTATATACACCTAATTTCAAAAACGTTGTCCAAATAGCCTAAGTACGAATTCATTCAAAAAGACAAAAGAAACAGTTCAGCTTGAATGCACTTCTTTTGTCTTTTAATGAAATCCTATTTGGCTTTTTTGATTATTATTGGACAACGTTTTTGAAATTAGGTGTATTATAATAAATTATTATTATTCTCCATTTTAGGTTTTTTCTCAAATTGGTGCCGATGCTCGCTCGATTATTTTAACATCCGGGACATTATCTCCCATGAGTTCCTTTGCCTCTGAGCTTGGCGTGCCTTTTCCTATTAAACTCGAAGCAAACCACGTGATTGCCAACTCGCAAGTCTGGGTCGGTACCCTTGCCGTTGGTCCCACTAATAATCCAATCAACGCCACGTTTCGTTCAGCTGAGGTGAGCAAAGGTTTACCGTAAAACCTCCATATCTCGAGCGGCAATGGAGCTACAACAAAAGTAGTTCGATATAGCTGGGGTTCGCCTTAGCGAGGCCTATTGCCCTGTACCATGTCACATCAAAGCAATCTATTGTTTAAACGCTAAGGATCATGGTCGCGCGAGGGGGAAAAAACAGCAACAACACAAAGGATTTCCCAAATGAATGTATTTTACAGACCGTCTGAAAGCGATAAAAGTCACCAAACACAGTAAATATTGTGGGAAAAGCATCGATGAACATAATATCTGGAAACTAGACAATTTGAAATCAAGCGACCCTCGGCGGATTTAACTCAAATCCCTATTGTTCTTCACGATTCTGTCCCCCTCGTAAACAAGCGTCATAATGATATAGACATAGACATAGACATAGTCATAATGATATAGGGCAATAGTCCTTATGCTTTTATCGCATTATTGTGTGTGAAATTGAAATCAGTCTTTCCCTTGTAGACATTTAGTTTTCAAGATGATGTCGGCCACGTTATACTAGATGTTTGTCAGGTAGGATTGACGGTCACTGAAGCACTGTCCAGTCGCTCACCGATGTAATGTCAACTGCCCATGTGCTACAATCCCATGCGCATTAAAATATGCCACCATGAATTCCCAAGGCTCTTCCCCCCTTTCAATGTTGCTGTTTGGGCTCGAAATTCAATGCAAAGCCTCAGATAGTGCAAACCAACACTGAGGTAGGGGAAGGGATCATCGGTGTCTCATTGTAGCCTCCTTTGCAGTCTTGTGGGGACGGGATTTTAGGACGCCTGAGTGCGCCTGAAAAGGAGGCTATCCACAAGCCAGCTTATAGTGTCCGGCTTAGACGGGTTTTCACCGAGAGAGAATTGACTACTTCTTAAATGAACGAATTCGATCAGAACTCGATATTTCCTTTGCCGCACTTTGCAGCACGTATATTAACCATTTGTTTGCTTGGAACAGAAAGTTCCACATGGCGTACTTTGTTTCTTTCCGTCTTACAACATGCTGGACAAAGTCAGCAAAAGATGGCAGGTACTTACAGTTTGTGACTTCAGAGTTACTTCTTCTAACTTAGTTCTGACGATTTTGTGACATTGTCGCGTCTAGTCCACAGGTCTGTGGTCCAAATTGCTGCAGAAGAAGCTGGTTCTCTCTGAACCCAGAAGCGGTGCGAAGTCGGGTAAGAATAAAACACCTTGAATTTTTAGTAATGACCTTCGATGTAAGAGCCTCTGTATTAACGTAGTATCGTTAATCCCTAAACTAACCATAACCAATTTATCGACATATGGATTCCACTCCAATAGTCAAAGGGTCTGGAGTCTATAATATATATTTTTCTTTCTCATACTTAGTTTTAGATTATTATTTTTTGAATTGTATATATGTAAAGCGCACTTGGGCATTTCTGGGGAGTGCGCTATATAAATAATATATTATTATTATTATTATTATTATTATTATTATTATTATTATTATTATTATTATTATTATTATTATTATTATTATTATTATTATTATTATTATTATTATTATTATTATTATTATTATTATTATTATTATATAACCTGAGTATCAGGCCTTCAAGGGGGAGGGGGAGGGGAGAACAAGTGATTGACATACATACATACAAGAGAACAAGTATTTACGTCAGTTGTGAGGTTCTTACATTAAAGTAAACCTGACAGTTATCAGGAAGCAATGCTTTTTATAGCCTGGTTCACACTAGCGTCAGAATCGTAAGAGGAGCTTATGACCAATGTGAACTAATAATCGGAATCTGAAGCAGAAGGACGACGGAATCGGAATCGGAAGGATCAGAAAGAAGGTTTTCCTGCGTTGTTTTGATTCACACTAGATCGTAAGCTTATTGCGATTCCGATTCGGACGCTTACGACGCTAGTGTGAACCAGCCTTATGTGTTGTGCTCGTATTGTGAGACAGTGTAATGCATACTGAAGGTTTGTCAAGTGCATTAAACAGACGTAACGTCGTTCAAAATCGTTTGATTTTGAGTAACAACTGCTTGCGACTCGGTTTATTTATCGCGTATTTCGTGCAGAGTTTGATGACATCATGCACGAGTTCTACCAAGCCATCAGAAGAAGTGAAGGAGAGCAAGACCTTGACTGTACAGGTACAACACTTTCTGTATTGATAAATGGGAAGCCATTTGAGTGTCCACGAGAAACCATTTCAAGGCTCTAATGTACCATGGGAAGCCATTTAAATGTCATGAGAAACCATTTCAAGGTACTAATGTACCACGAAAAGCCATTTAAATGTCATGGGAAATCATTTCAAGGCACTAATGTACCACGAGAAGCCATTTAAATGTCATGGGAAACCATTTCAAGGCACTAATGCACCACGGGAAGCCATATAAATGTCATGGGAAACCATTTCAAGGCACCGATATACCATGGGAAGCTATTTAAATGTCACGGGAAACCATTTCAAGGCACCGACATACCATGGGAAGCCATTTAAATGCCATGGGAAACCATTTAAAGGCACCGATGTACCATGGGAATCCATTTAAATGTCATGGGAAGCCATTTAAATGTCATGGGAAACCATTTAAAAGTACCACTCTGCAATAACAATACTAGGATTCCATTGGATGACCATTGTTCATGTTGTGGATATCGATAGCTAGTAAAAGTACGCAATAAGAGTTATTTTGTGAACAGACTCAGATGACGAAGATTCCGGTGGTTCAGAAGGCGCTTTGTTTCTTGCTGTGTGCAGAGGGAAAGTCAGCGAGGGATTAGATTTTGCAGATAACAATGCAAGAGCTGTTATCACGGTAAGTCGTATTTGATGAACTTAGAATCGTTCCAATGTACTATATGTATTATTTGTGTGTGGGGTGTGTGTGTGTGTGTGTGTGGGGGGTGGGTTGGGGTGTGAGGGGGGGGCGATATTCGGGAGAAGGATTTATTGATGAATAGCACATTTTTCGTTTGGTGATCAGTTATTTTGGACCTGATTTTCCGCCGTGATTTATTCCATAGTGCGATCACTAGATTGTTCGTTGTCAAAGGATTGATGAATCCTGACCAATTGATAATGCCATAGTCATTCTGATGTGAATGTTTAATTGAAAGATATCTGATGTTGCAGGTTGGCATACCATTTCCAAACACCAAGGACTTGAAGGTAAACATTATTATCCATTCATGCATCCTCCCATCCATCCATTCTCCCATTCATCCATTCATCTACCCATTCATCCATCCATCCATTCTCCCATTCATCCATTCATCTACCCATTCATCCATCCATTCATCCTCCCATTCATCCGTTCATCTACCCATTCATCCATCCGTTCATCCGTTCATTCGTTCATCTACCCATTCATCCATCCATTCATCCGTTCATCTACCCATTCATCCGTTCATCCTCCCATTCATTCGTTCATCCTCCCATTCATCCGTTCATCCTCCCATTCGTCCATCCATCCATTCATCTACCCGTTCATTCACCATCCATTCATTCCTTTAGTTGGTTCGTGCATTCGTTGGTCCAATCTATCCATCCGGCCATAGTCTATCCATTCGTTGATTTAATCGTTGCGTGTTTCCATTCAACATGTTGTTTGTGTCTTAGGTGGACCTCAAGCGCAAGTACAACGATGCGTATGCATCAAAGCGAGGACTGCTAAATGGTAGTGAGTGGTACGAGATCCAAGCCTATAGAGCACTTAACCAGGTACAAGTCTTATTATGATTCACATACTAGGCTTATTATCAGGGAGTGCTTATTGTTTTAATTAAGGGAATTTTGGCGGCTATGCAACACAAGCATCAAGAGTTCCAGACTTCCGGTACGCACGCAATGCATTATGGGATTATTACAAAGGAAAAGTGAACACCAATTCTAGACACAGGGAGCCCAAGCTATGTTTTTGCTCACTTGGTGTTCACTTTTCCTTTGTAGTAATCTCACAATGCATTGCGCGCGTACCGGAAGTCTTGAACTCTTGAAGCTTCTATGTTACGTTGTACTTACACTCAGAAAAGAAATGTGTTAACTGAGGAAAGCGAAGGCTCGACATGTTCATATCGACTAACAGTGAATATTTGGTGAGATTGTCTACCAGCTGTGTAAGGGAAGGATGAAGAAAGTTCGGTGGAAATCGTAATTTAATTACCCATAATGCACGCGATATGTTGCCTCTGTTATCACTTTCATGTTTCTGTTGTTCCTAAAAGTCCAATAAATACACTAGTATTCAAATAAGTAATAGATATCCAAATGGTCTTGAGAGCAGAAGCTTTAAACATGTTTAAATTAAAAATTGTCGTAATCTTTATCAAATTAGTAATAGATATAATATAATAAGCTTGGTAACGATCATGTTGCTATACTGCTACTACGTTAGTAAAGTAGCTCTTGTTGGCAGTTTTGGTTTTGTTCTATTATTATTATTATTATTATTATTATTATTATTTATTATTTTTTTATTATTAATAATTACTCGGGCACTTCCGGAGGAAGTGGCCGAGTTATAAAATACGCTTTCTTATTTTTTCCCCGTTGTACACAAAATGCCAGGAATGTATGTTTCAGGGTTTCGATTGGCTGAAAACATGGTCGATTAGATCGTATCGGAACATAAAATGTGAAGTATTTGATCGTATAGAGTTTCAAGATTACTGGCGCCAGATTACTCCTAGGTTCGAAAATTACAAGTGCTGGGTAATAGAAGTGTTAACTCATCGTTCCAAGACTACCGACTAGAAGTGCTGTGTAGAAGCTCGTGTAGAAGCTCGTGCTGTATCGAGAGAGAAGCAGTTGTGTTTAATATACAGAAGAGAAATGATATTGTATCGAAGAAGCATGATTGACTGAAAATAGTGCTATTGAAGCCTTTGTAAGCTTAAATATATTTAACAAAAACAAACGCGCCTTCAATTACAACGAACAAACGAAGGCGTTATCAGAACCATCTGACCTATGCAACCTCAAGACGTACCAAGTACTTACTGATTCGGAGATCTTTATCTATGTTCACCGACACATAGTCTCCATCGTCACGCAACTGTCATTGCCATAACGTGCATTGGACGTATGATCAAAAAACAGGATCAAGTATCGGATAGATTATGAACGTAACCTAATAGCGAAGCGCGGTAATACTAAAAATAGATTTAATTTATTCAGACCCCCCGCGTGACTCAGACAAACTTTGGTTCGGATTCGTGATGATGAGTAGAGATGTGGCATTCGCTAAAACTAACCAGGAAATTATAAAAAATGGTTAGTATTGCGCTGTTGGGGATAGTGTAAAAGCGATCGACTCCAGATATCCCGAAAAGCTACAGAAATCGCCTACAGACTAAGCGAGATGATGAATGAATCTATGCTCACCGACACATAGTCTCCCTCGTCACGTAACTGTCATTGTCATTATGCCCGAGTATACGCTCATTGAGCTTGTTTTGTAAATAAAAACGTACAAAACCGGTTCTCGTCCGATCACCGCAGTCATGCCCGGTAGGGCTAGGTTAGTACTTGGATGGGTGACCGCCTGGGAATACCTGGTGCTGTAGACTTTTTCATTCAAAATTGTTGTTTTAAATTGAAAAACAAAATTGTTAAGGATCGCCAAGGTTCGGAGACGGATCGACAGAGTGTGCTGCTGTGGCTATTTTCAATTCACCGATTCGACGCTAGAGCTCACGTGGTGTACTTCATGTTACTGTCACCAAAAAGTTCGGACAATGTCCGTGAATTGCCGTACAAATGCACGAATCCACTAACTTTTGTAGAGTTTATCGACTCGATTTAGTTGTTCCATTCTCTAAATATTAGCAAAACTATTTTAAAAACGGTTTATAAACAAGATTTTGCTAACATTTAGAGAATGGAACAACTAAATCGAGTCGATAAACTCTACAAAAGTTAGTGCATTTGTATGGCAATTCACGGACATTGTCCGAACTTTTTGGTGACAGTTAACATGAAGTACACCACGTGAGCTCTAGCGTCGAATCGGTGAATTTGGATTTTCGGGGACGAGCGCGAACGCAGATCCCCACTACCAGAAATTATACGCTCGAGTTACCCACATTTGGGGTAATCGCAGGGGTCAACCCAATCGAAGTGCAATGAAAGGGCCTCACCCTGAGAGGACTGCCTTCTTGATCACAGTTGCCTCCCGCGTCAGGTAAGTATGACATGAAAAGGCTCTGCTTCTTATTGTGTGTAGCGTAGCGTCGGGCCAGTGGTACTTACTACAGCCCTTGCTTTTTAGTCGGGCTTCCTGTGGAAGCCCCCCCCGACTCTAAAAATGCAGAGCGTTCGTCGTATTCTTTGACCCCAGAACGCATATTGGGTTCTACAGCGCATGAGCTAAAGCCGAAGGAGACATGAAGTCTGGCCAAGAAAGATTACAAAGCACAAACCAATCAGGGAAAGCACCGGAGGTCAAGGGGCCAAAATATAAGTCTTTTCTCGTCTAAATCTAAATTTAGATTGAAACAGGACGCTCTAGTAGCGTGAAGTCGGGCTATTAACGTTTTTACTGATATACTGTAAAGTTCGCAGTACTGAAATTGCAAGGAAAGCATGTTCTATCGAGCTCGAGTCATGCAACGACGAGCAACCAAAAACTGTTTCAATCGCACTGAAAATCGCACTATAAGATATCTATATTTAGTTCAAATAGGTTACATTTCATTTAGAAGCCAGACTTCACGCTAGAAGAGCGTCTAGTTAGTATTATTCTTATTGTTGTTTTATTGTTACTTTTTTATTGGAATGTTGTCTTCCCGAAGGAAGTGGGCCGTGCTCGGAGGTAGTGCAATACCGAGACAACCCGTGGCTGGGACGAGGCAAGCCTCTTTTCCACAGCCCAGTTCCAAAAATCAGTTTAATATATGAGCTACTCAATGAGCAGCGTATCAGATATTAAGCTGATAAGAACAGATTTTTTTTTTTTTTTTTTTTTTTTTATAAAATCTTTAATAAAGATTAAAGCAAACGGGCACTAACCCAGGTTACATCTTGCTTCAGCTACACTATCTCGCTATTTACAACATCTTCGACTATTTGCATCTTAATTTCTCTTATATACCTCTAATACTTATTTCATCAATTTCTTTCTTAATTTTCCTTATATAATTTCTCTTATTTCTCTTCTTTTTTTTTTTTTTTTTTTTTCCTTTTTCAACTTATTTCATCCTATTTCTGCCCCCCCTGACGTTCTATCCCACTTTTGCATCATTTTATCATTGTAATATCGATTGCACACTATTTGGCGTATTTTCCTTAAGTACGCCAAAACTGCATAAATTAGCTTTTTTTTCCCACGATAATCTCTAATATCTACTATTTTTTGTCTTTTTGTTTTTTTCCATCCTCCACCATTAATTACTAATTTATTCTGGCGTCAACTAATTGCTGCGCCTACTCTAAGGCCATTTGTAATGTTTCGTTTTGAGCATAATTGCTCATTAGTATGCATCCATTGTTCTTTCAACTCAATAACTCAAAAATTGCTCCCGTTTTACCCATATCCTTAGAAAATCCTTAGCACTCAAACGATACGACTCAACACTCAAACGAAACACAATATCCTTCTTACACTTCCTTACAATATCAATATACGGACGAACACTGTTACGGAACGTCGCACTATTACGAAAAAACCAAATATTATTTAACATACATTCTACTACAAACATCACCAAGTCCTTACGTTCCCCCCTGAACAAGCCCAAAAACACACACTTTGCATTGACCGCAAACTCACGTGACCACTTTCGGACTATTCTCACGACCCATCCCCACGCTTTTTTCACACGACTACACTCCAAAAAACAATGTTCAATAGTTTCATCCTTCCCACATACTGCACACCGCTTAGACACCACCTTATACCCCCATCTAACAAGATTGTCACGCACTTTTGTCACTCTCTGTACAATACGCCACCTCACCTCCCCCACAATGTTTTCCGACAAACTGTTACGAAACCCCCCCCAGACATCCTTCCATTCAGTCACACTCACATCGCTCCAATAACCCATACACCTCGGTTGTTTCAACTTACTCTTTACTAGGAACTCATACATCTTGCTCACCACTGCACAGCATTGCACTGAACACAAACGAATTTCCGCATACACCGCTTTATAATATTGAGACAAAAATCCCGCCCCTGGCTTCGAGTTATCCCGTAAAGACATCCAATCATCACGTAACGATGACAACCGCACACCTAAATAATATCTCAAATAACACCACATTTTACCCGACAACCTATTTAAACACCCTACTACATTTGCTATGTGCAAAGCACGCACACGAACCCCAAAATCCACCATTCCCAACCCCCCTGACAAACATGGTAACAAACACGTTTCCCTTTTGATCAACTCTACTTTCCCATTCCACACAAAACTCCACACTAACGAATTCACTTTAGTCACCACCCAATTCGGCACGGTTAACACCCTAGCCACATAATCTAATTTTGACAGCCCCAACACTTTAACAATCAACACTTTACCTCTCAACGACAGACATCTACCTTTCCACGTATCCCGTGTGGGGCCTCGCAAGATAATGGCTATTTCGCGACATTCAGAATCCTCAGACTTCCTAAACGACTCAGACGATTTTCAGGGTTCGGTTCAAGGGGTTAGTGTAATTAGGTCTTAGAGTTAGTGGGATAAAGTTATAGAGGGTATTTGAAAGGATGAGTTATCAATTTTGTTGAAGGTTGTTTAACAATTATTCGCCGAAGGCGAAGTGATTACCGTCTCATAATCACTGGTCGCTCGACCAATCAGAGCGCACGAAACTCTATAATTCACTGTCTAAAATTATACTAAAGGTTATTAGTATAAACCATCCAGTGGTCTATTGCAAATCCTGCAATCTGAGTGGTCTCTATCAGCTCTTAGTATAAACAAACTAGTGGTCTATCACATATCCTGTAATCTGATTGGCTACGCTACTAGGGGTCTAATAGTGATAGTCGCCTAGTAGCGAATCACCATGGTAACCATTGGCCGTGAAAGATGAAGCAAGATGGCGGACAAACCCGATAGTTGTTTTCTCGCTAAAAAGAGCTAAAATAGACCGAGAAACAAATCTCAAGAACAAGAAATGGAAAAAGCACATAAATATAGACATCTCATTGACAATTCCAGCAAGTTTTCTTTGGCTGACATTGCAGAAACTGAGCGAGAAACGATCGTTAAAGTTGAAGATTTTTCAGGCCGATTTTTCAACTTTTAAAACTGAGCAAAGACAAAGCCAAATGGAGTACTGATAATGATAAAGGTAATAAACGAAGGCTACACCACTCTTGACTCGTGGTTTGTTCATTTGTTATTTGATTTATGAAAGTTTTTCAACAAAAGAACCAACTTTTCTGGTTTAGTTTTCAATTTGTTGATGGTAAAATGTGTACTTATGACTAGCATAAAATTCTTATTACTTATGCAAATTAAACAAGAAATATTGGTATAAAATTAAGTATGCTAGTTTGTTTATACTAAAACAATTAGACAACTCGGACTCATTGTCCAATTGTTAAATAGACCCCCGAGTAGAGGTAAACAAACAAAATGGCCGCTTCATCGTCGTGTTTTGCTAATGTTTCGGAGGAATTTCTCTGCGAATTATTGTCGATCCGTTGCATGTTAATTTCTGTCATTTTCTACTGACCTACTGGATGGTTTATGCTAAAACAATTAGACTACTCGTTCTCGTTTACCATAAGGATAGTCAACTCGGCGCGTCATAGAAACCTCGAACTCGTAGCCAGTAATTGTTAAATATATTCGATGTATATAGAGCATTTATTACTGTCACCTTGTGATTCGTCTCAGAGGCTACAAACTCCGCCTCAATGTAAACATTTCGAACCTAACCGAAAATAATGTAGTTATTGTTATCTGTTATGTATAATGAACCTCGACTCTTGATAGAAAGAGGTAAAACATGCATTTATATACATATAAACTTTGTAGCTTTGCAATGTAAAATGGTAATTCAGACCAATGTGCGACAGGTGGAATTGGTAGGAACTGTCCAGGTGGAATTGTTCGCTACTGAGATGGAATTCTCCAAGTGGAATTGTCCGCGTCCAAGTGGAACTGTCCGCTAGGTGACCTAAGTGGAATTGTACCGCTAGGTGGAATTGTCCGCGTCCAAGTGGAATTGTCCGACGAGGTGGAATTGTCTGTGTCCAGGTGGAATTGTCCGCTGGGTGGAATTGTCCGCTGGGTGGAATTGTCCGCGTCCAGTTGGAATTGTACGCCAAGGTGGAATTGTCTGTGTCCAGGTGGAATTGTCCGCTAGGTGGAATTGTCCGCCTCCAGTTGGAATTGTCCGCCTCCAGTTGGAATTGTCCGCCAAGATGAAATTGTCCGCCGAGGTGGAATTGTCCTCTTCCAAGTGGAATTGTCCGCCCAGGTGGAATTGTCCGCCGAGGTGGAATTGTCCTCGTCCAAGTGGAATTGTCCTCGTCCAAGTGGAATTGTCCGCCAAGGTGAAATTGTCCACCGAGGTGGAATTGTCCGCCCAGGTGGAATTGTCCGCCGAGGTGGAATTGTCCGCCGAGGTGGAATTGTCCGCCGAGGTGGAATTGTCCGCCGAGGTGGAATTGTCCTCTTCCAAGTGGAATTGTCCGCCCAGGTGGAATTGTCCGCCGAGGTGGAATTGTCCTCGTCCAAGTGGAATTGTCCTCGTCCAAGTGGAATTGTCCGCCCAGGTGGAATTGTCCGCCGAGGTGGAATTGTCCTCTTCCAAGTGGAATTGTCCGCCCAAGTGGAATTGTCCGCCGAGGTGGAATTGTCCTCGTCCAAGTGGAATTGTCCTCGTCCAAGTGGAATTGTCCGCCCAGGTGGAATTGTCCGCCCAAGTGGAATTGTCCGCTAGGTGGAATTGTCCGCGTCCAGTTGGTGGAATTGTCCGCGTCCAAGTGAAAATTGTCCGCCCGGGTGGAATATTCATTCTTTGCTTTGAAATACTACTTCACGCTTTCGTCCGCCATTTTGAATTGGGGCAAACGCGCGGAAATTTATAGAAATCTGGATCACTTTGACTTGCCGTAACTGCGCTCGATTTCGTTGGATTTTCAAAAACGTACTAGTTTAGAAAATATGTTTTCTTTGTTATTTATGACCTATAATATGATGGGTATTGGAAGGCTACAAATCGAGAAAAAAATAAAAAAAAATTCAAAATTAAATGTTGAAAATCCAACGAAATCGAGACCGGCCTAATTCAGGTACGACATCCTTTCCCTGATAACTTGTTGAACCAGCTAGTCGGTCTTGTAGTCCACGTTGGCTGTGGCTTCATCCAGAACCAGGATTTTACATCGTTGAAGCAGTGCTCGAGCAAGACACAGCAACTGAGTTTCACCAACACTAAAACCTGATCCATTTTCACTGATGCGATATTCGAGAAGGCCATCGTCCAGTTTACTGACCCTGGTTTTCATTTGCACCTTTGCAGTATAATACAATAAAATATTTTAAAGCTATTCGCCGAAGTCGAAGTGATTATCGGAGAATATTCGCCGAGACGACGACTCCACACTACTGTTTTTGGGTCATTTGCACCCTGAGCATCCCATAATGTATTAGCCAAAACAATAGAATCCAAAATGGCCGCCGTATCGGTAAAATGTCTATTGGAACTGGGACGCCCGCCCTTAAATTCACAACACGATAGTCAGAAATAGATTACGATGATTTTCTCTATTTTTTTATTTGTTTTCCAATAAAAGTCTATTCCTAGTGTAGATGATGTATATTTTTGATATATAATTCTTATATTTATACTTTTTAATATTTTTATGAGATTGTATACTTGAGTGTTTCAATTTCCTTTGCTATTCAAGTCAATAAACCATTATTACTCGGACACTTCCGGAGGAACGAGTTATAAAATGCGTTCTTTTTTAATTTTTCGTAGTACACAAAATGCGAAGAATGTGATCGTATCGGTCAGGAATGTCTGTTTCAGGGTTTCGAAGAATAGAAGAATAGCCACTTCGTGGATTTACTGAGAAAAATATTTACTTATTTATTTATTTATTTATTTGTTTGTTTGTTTGTTTGTTTGTTTGTTTGTTTGTTTGTTTGTTTGTTTGTTTTTGTTTGTTTGTTTATTTATTTATTTATTTATTTATTTCGATTGGCTGAAAACGGGGGCGATGATATCCGAACGCCTAATGAAGTAATTCTATGCTCAAACGGGTCAAATAGTTTCCGAGCGTATATCAAACTAAATTCGAAGTATTGTTCACTCTAGGGTCATCGTTAATAGAAGTGCTAACTCATCGTTCTACGACTACCGACTAGAAGTGCTGTGTAGAAGCTCGTGCTGTATCGAGAGAGAAGCAGTTGTGTTTATCAAATGAACTGAAAAGCAAATCAAATGAACTCCAAAACTATCATGATCTCGCTATGCCATGTTCTGCCAATGGTGTGTGTCGGTGAGCAGAGATAGAGATCTGCGATTCGTCGACGTTTCGTCTGAAATACGTACTTGGGACGTATATTCATGCTTAGATGGTTCTGATAACGTCGGCCTGTACATTCTTGCTGTGTTGAGGTCACTACGAAATTCGATCACTAGTCTGAGACTTTGTCTAGCTACAGGACGCGTCTTGGTTTGTTTGGTTGTAAGCCTACAGGCATATCATTTCGGCTACTGCATTATCCTTTTTAATAATGTCCGAGTATACACTCATTGAGCGTCTTGTTACAGCTAAGTTACGTCACGCGTGACCAGTAAATCGGAACATTCAAATGAAGTTTTGAAGTCCAGATTCGAGTCTCGAACATTCAGATAGAAAAATCAAATCTCCACGAATATGTCTATAAGAAAAAAGTCTCAGATATCTGTTTACTCAGGCTGTTGTGATTGCAGAGTATGTAGGCTTAGCTGACACAAATTTTCATCCATTTTAATTTTATGAACGTTTTTGAGAAAATATTTAGCGGCGATTTGATTTTTTTGTCTGAATGTTCGAGACTCGAGTTCCGATTTACTGGTCACGCGTGACGTAACTTAGCTGTACTAATAATTTAATTTTTATGACGCGCATGTCTCATTTGCACATGCGCACTAAACTACGATTATTATTATTATATTATTATTATATTATTATTATAATTTTTATTATTATTATTTTATTATTCTAATCTATTTTTCATTGTTGAGTTTAGGCTCTGGGTCGATGTATAAGACACAAGTAAGTCTTGTATTAGACGTTTTAGCTGTTGTATTCAAGTGAATATCGTATTTTAAAATTGCTGTATGCACACATGTTTAATAAAACATTGTAATTCATGTATCTCTGTTTCAGACAAGACTGGGGAGCCATTCTACTAGTGGACGAGCGATTCAGTAAAGCTCCTCGATATTCTAATGGTAAGAATGAATGGGTGAACGAACGAACGAGTAATTAATGAACAAATGAATGAGTGAACGAATGAATGAACAAACGAATGAGTGAATAAATGAGTGAATGAATAAACAAATGAATGAGTGTACGCACAAATGAATAAGTGAATAAACGAATGAATGAATGAACTATGTGTGCGAATGAGTAATGATTGAGTAAACGAACAGGCGAGTGAATGAACAAACGAATGAGTGAATGAATAAACAAATGAATGAGTGTACGCACAAACGAATGAATGAATGAATGAATGACTAAAGAGGTTGTGTGTTTTCTAGGTATTTCCAAGTGGATACGTCAAAGAATTCATCATTACAAGGACTTCAAGCAGGCACTTGATTCTCTAAAAGATTTTGCAGATGCCCGTCAACTCGTCCCGTGTCCCGCAACCCAGACACCAAAGTGTACAACAATCGCGAGGCCATCTACTGTGGGAGAAGGTGGCTTTTTCACGGACTCCAGTCCGAACAAAGACTATGCTGGTACGCCTAATGGTTTATGTACACCGCTGACATCTAAGAACGACATCTCGAAGAAAGATGGAGCTTTAAAAGGTAGTGTGGTTTATAACCAATCTACGCCTGGTTCTCCACTGGTACCACCAAATCAACATTCATTGTCGACACCAGGAAGCCAACTAAGGATTCCCAATGGAAATATACCGCAAACATCAATGTCTGGCGTTGAACAAAGCGTCCTATTTGTGCCCAGCAATGGTAACGTTGTGGCGATGAACCCTGGTATTCGTCAGTTGAGACCTACCACGCCCATGACACCCACCCCTCCCCAACAAGTTGTAAACCTTACTCCATTGAGGCTGAACAGTCAGGCAACGACGGGTCAAACTCCACTGGCTAATTCAACAACCAAGGTCATTCTTTTCACGTCTCCTAGCAACGCTCCTTTGCACGTGAACACCCCAGAAAATCACGTGACTAATGTGATTCCAAATAGTCTGTCACTGACACAACTCGCCAACACAGGGGTCCCCCCTAGAAATGTTTCTCAGGGAAACAAGGTGTTTGTTTATCCAACTGGACAGACAGAACCAGTCAAAGGAGCAAATAACGTCCAAATAAATCCACCAAAGACTGGTGCGAACGATATGTCCCTCTCTGCACCTGCTCAAAGTTCTGACTTCAAATTACATCCTACTGCCGACCAGATGGCACTGGACAAGGAGGATAATCCAATCCACGAGGGTTTTTTACGTAGTGAACAATCTCTTCAAAGTGGTGTTGTAAAAGTAGAAGGTCTGAAGAAACCCGATAATTTAACAAGCCGACCAAACCAGGTCGACTCTGAACAGTCTAGTTCTATTCTAGCGTCCAAGGACGAGTGTCTTACTGGACATTTACCTGTCCATGACGTTGACATGTGTGACATGGAGTGTCCTGGGTCACCTGATTTGTTCTCGACACCACCGACTGAGGACACCGCTCAGACATGCAGGAACGACTCGGGGAAGGATGGCGAAGACGTGCCACACAACCACAGCGAAGCATCAGGTGATCAGGAAATCCACAAAGAAAACGTCAAGTGCCTTTCTGTAGGAGCTATTGTGGATGAAAGTGCGGTAGAACAAAGTGTGCTGCTGTCCAACAAACCCACCATTTCTACTACTCCGACCGAGCATCAAGATGGGAAATCGGAAATCTCCACCACAGTTAAAAAGATGCGTGTGTCTACCAATGGCAATGAAAACCAACAAACACTTTTATCGTTAGTAGCAAATCACGACACTTGTGTCAATAAAGCCAGGGACAATCCTGGAGCAGAAGCTTCTCCCGAAGACCAAACCAACAAAGCAGCGAACAATGTAGCATCTTTTAAAAGGAATTTGAGGCGAACAGTGAGGCGAACTACGAGAGCAACTCCAAGCAAATTCGATGGTCAAGAAGGTACGACAGCCGTGAGTGGTGATCTCTCAAGTTTAACTCTGCACTGCAAGCAATGCAATAATCTACTTAACAAAGGTAAGCATGTCTGTTGGTGGTGCCAGGAATGCCAGAATTGCCATGAAGAGAATGATGATGGGTATATCTTTAATAGTGTGTTGATATATGAACACTGCTAATGCTTTGCAGGACATGTCAACCAACAAACCGTTTTTTCTCAAGAACTGACATCTCTGTACCAGAAATTCTGGAGTCAAAAGAGTTGTCTGAATAAAAAGCGAAAACGAGGTGGTTCCACGGTCGACAGGGTTGTTTGGACGGCAATCGATGTTAATATTAACACTGAAACAACACAAGTGTTTACACAGCAAGGTAACTTGTTGCTTCCTTCTTTTTCTACTTTCCTTCCCTTCCCTCCCTTCTTCCCTTCCTCCCTTCCTTCCTCGCTCCCTTCTTCCTTTTCTCCTTCACCTCCTCCCCTTACACCCTTCCTCCCCTCACTCCCTTACCTCACAACCTCCATTCCTCCCCTCACTACCTTCCTCCCTCCCTCCATCCCTCCCTCCCTCCCTCCCTCTCCTTCCTTCCTTCCTTCCTTCCTTCCTTCCTTCCTTCCTTCCTTCCTTCCTTCCTTCCTTCCTTCCTTCCTTCCTTCCTTCCTTCCTTCCTTCCTTCCTTCCTTCCTTCCTTCCTTCCTTCCTTCCTTCCTTCCTTCCTTCCTCCTTCCTTCCTTCCTTCCTTCCTTCCTTCCTTCCTTCCTTCCTTCCTTCCTTCCTTCCTCCCTCCCTTCTCTTCTTCCCTTCCTCATTCACTTCCTTCGCTCACTCCCCTGCTACTCACTTCCTCCTCACTCCCTTCCCTGTTCCCCTCACTCCCTTCCTTCATTCCTCCTTTCCTTCTCAGTCTAAAATTATTCAGTAATTGTATAGTTTCACTCATCTCTGTTTCAAAGGTGAACTTTTTAACGCCTTGTACGTCCCAAAGGAAAACATGGTCTACATTCCTATTCAATGCTCCCAGTGTTATGCGACTCCCAAGGTCTCATCTGTCGTCGGTGTACAAGTGGTTTCATTGTCTTCTCTTTACCCATCAAACAACGCAGGCACTGAACCTCCATGTCCGCGACAGGTGACGTCACAACTCTTTGATTTTTTATTGGTTTCGGCTTTGTCATTGAATTTATGATTTTGATCTCTATCGTTCTTTCTTGATTCCTTTCTTTCTTTCTTTGTTTCTCTCTTTTTACATTAAATTAATTTGTTCTTTTTTTGTTCGCCAGGTCTGGTTTTTTAATGAAGCAGTTTTTTAGCTTTATTTGGACACATCTGCAGTAGTACACATTAAATCACCAAGATGGTATTCTACGTAATTCATATTCAAGTTGATAAGGAATGTTATTATCTAGAACAATGACTATTGTTATCTAGAACAATGATTAGTGTTATCTAGAACAACGGCTATTGTTATCTAGAACAACGACTATTGTTACCTAGAACAACGACTATTGTTATCTAGAACAACGACTATTGTTATCTAGAACAACGACTATTGTTATCTAGAACAACGACTATTGTTATCTAGAACAACGACTATTGTTATCTAGAACAACGACTATTGTTATCTAGATGACTATTGTTATCTAGAACAATAGCGACTATTGTTATCTAGAACAACGACTATTGTTATCTAGAACAACGACTATTGTTATCTAGAACAACGACTATTGTTATCTAGAACAACGACTATTGTTATCTAGAACAACGACTATTGTTATCTAGAACAACGACTATTGTTATCTAGAACAACGACTATTGTTATCTAGAACAACGACTATTGTTATCTAGAACAACGACTATTGTTATCTAGAACAACAACTATTATCTAGAACAACGACTATTGTTATCTAGAACAACGACTATTATCTAGAACAACGACTATTGTTATCTAGAACAACGACTATTATCTAGAACAACGACAATTGTTATCTAGAACAACGACTATTGTTATCTAGAACAACGACTATTGTTATCTAGAACAACGACTATTGTTATCTGGAACAACGACTATTGTTATCTGGAACAACAACTATTGTTATCTAGATGACTATTGTTATCTAGATGACTATTGTTATCTAGATGACTATTGTTATCTAGAACAATAGTGACTATTGTTATCTAGAAGAATAGTCACACTGACTATTGTTCTAGATAGCACTAGTCATTATTCTAGAATATTAATACTAATTTTAATAGCCGACTAGCATTGATTGTACTTGAAGAACGATGTCAGTAACAACAACGTTGTTTTTTCTTATCACTTGTCTTTATTACTAAAATGACTATCAACAAGAGGCTCTATAAGTGTTCACTCAGCGGCTTCAGCAATGACCAATGACTCAGTTTCCTCAGCGGCATAGAGCACATGTACCTGGTACGCAGTTAGTGATTTCTGGCCATCAGAAAAAAACACCCATTTTAAAACTCGGTGGGCCACAGGCAGCCCTGCTTAGTGAAAAGGTCTCTTATCAGAATGTTCATAGAAGAAGAATAGAAATCCACCCATCATGTTTGGGCCCAATTTTGGCTCCAAATTCAGAATTACATAACTTTAGGAATTCTTCCAGTCTCTTATGGAGGTCCCTTGGTAACCGTAACTAGGTATCAACTACTTTAGGAATTCTTCCAGTCCCTTACAGAGGTCCCTTGGTAACCGTAACTAGGTATCAACTACATTAGGCATTCTTCCAGTCCCTTCTAGAGGTCCCTTGGTAACCGTAACTAGGTATCAACTACCTTAGGAATTCTTCCAGTCCCTTCTAGAGGTCCCTTGGTAACCGTAACTAGGTATCAACTACATTAGGAATTCTTCCAGTCCCTTCTAGAGGTACCTTGGTAACCGTAACTAGGTATCAACTACATTAGGAATTCTTCCAGTAGTCCCTTATAGAGGTCGCTTGGTAACCGTAACTAGGTATCAACTACATTAGGAATTCTTCCAGTAGTCCCTTATAGAGGTCCCTTGGTAACCGTAACTAGGTATCAACTACATTAGGAATTCTTCCAGTCCCTTCTAGAGGTCCCTTGGTAACCGTAACTAGGTATCAACTACTTTAGGAATTCTTCCAGTCTCTTATAGAGGTCCCTTGGTAACCGTAACTAGGTATCAACTACCTTAGAAATTCTTCCAGTCCCTTATAGAGGTCCCTTAGTAACCGTAACTAGGTATCAACTACTTTAGGAATTCTTCCAGTAGTCCCTTATAGAGGTTCCCTTGGTAACCGTAACCAGGTATAATGGGCATATAGAGTGATTCGTGACATCGGGATGACTTCAAGGGCGTATCTTTGACGTCACGGTAACTAAGCAATCGAATAGTTGGAGACTCGGCTCCTTTTTCAACAATACCGGTCACACGCATATAAACCATTGACTATACCTTATCAGACAAACTTTAGGACAGAAATTCCACAACGACAAGTATAAAATAAGGAGCTGGTTGTTGCTTCTGTATTTCTTTGGATCAAACGCGGCAGAAAGGTATAGTGTACAGATTGCATACTGATTGGATGAGAACGTCATAGTGAAATCAAGTTGCCTCCTATCGTGTAATTAAAATACTCTCTCGTCGTCGCCATCGACATATTAGTGGAAGGTGCTTTTAATTTCTAAATTCTGGCTCGTCTACATCGGTATTTGAAGAATTTCGATTAAGTTGATGACCATTCACACAGGGTTGACGTCTGGGTCTCCTTTTCGAGAATATCCTTGAATATTTTATATATAAAGTATTCATGATTAATTTCACTAAATCATTCAAGCATCCTGTCGACGGACCGAGCGACGAAGAAACGATCGATACATCTGACCATAGTTTTATAGAAGGACATTGACGGAAGAGACAGCAAGACACAACCGCTGGACTCCATCTGAAAAAGAATAAAGCCGTAGCAAGTCGCACGACAACGCAAAGCAACCGATGCAGTGTCCTGCTCTCAGGATAATGAAATATTAGAATGGTTACCATCTCGTGTTTCCATGTCCCACATATTAACGTCAATCGGAAGAGAGGCGGGAACACTAAATGGCAGCGAACATCCTCCTATTCCAGATGACTTACTACATAATGTTCATACGGTCAATCGTGCACCCATTCAGTCAGCCTTGGATATCGACTTGTCATTGTACACACGCCACGGCCAACTACCTCCATTACCAGCACAACCAATACGCGAATCAACTGTTAGAGAAATGCTATCCGTACCAGTTATTATACTGCCACCAACGTCTGAAATAACAAATGCGCCTTCAAAAAGTGGAGGTTCTTTAGTTTGTTCTCCTGCAGAAGTTTCTCCGAATTCTCAACAATCATTCCTCGACACTTCATCGGGATGTTTTACATCATCGCCAGGGTGTGTCTCATCACGTGCTATTGCATCGTCGGAACCATCACCGGTATATGAAATGGACGATCCTCATTGGCACTTCCCTGTACCGCCAACTGCTCCACCCAAAAAGAATGATTGTCCACGACGGAGACGTTACAAAGAATCGTCAGCGTTGCTATCTCCAGCAGGAACATCTGAATCTTCACAGACATTGAACAATAATCAATTGCACTTACCTGTACCGCCAACTGCTCCACCCAAAAAGAATAATTGTCCACGACGGAGACGTTACAAAGAATCGTCAGCTTTGCTATCTCCAGCAGGAACATCTGAATCTTCACAGGCATTGAACAATAATCAATTGCACTTACCTGTACCGCCAACTGCTCCACCCAAAAAGAACAATTGTCCACGACGGAGAAGTTACAAAGAATCTGCAGCGTTGCTATCTCCAGCAGGAACATCTGAATCTTCACAGGCATTGAACAATAATCCATTGCACTTACCTGTACCGCCAACTGCTCCACCCAAAAAGAACAATTGTCCACGACGGAGACGTTACAAAGAATCTGCAGCTTTGCTATCTCCAGCAGGAACATCTGAATCTTCACAGGCATTGAACAATAATCAGTGGCACTTACCTGTACCGCCAACTGCTCCACCCAAAAAGAACAATTGTCCACGACGGAGACGTTACAAACAATCGTCAGCGTTGCTTTCTCCAGCAGGAACATCTGAATCTTCACAGGCATTGAACAATAATCAATTGCACTTACCTGTACCGCCAACTGCTCCACCCAAAAAGAACAATTGTCCACGACGGAGACGTTACAAACAATCGTCAGCGGTGCTATTCGAAGGGCACAGTGCACAACACAGAGATCCATCATCACACAGCATTACAAACACAGAACCAGTTGTGAGAAATGAGCTGCAAATCGATCCATCAATCTCTCCAGAGGAGCTGCGATTGATACTAGAGTATCGGAAGTGCAGACCAGTTCAAAGAGGAGCAGTGTGTGAAGAATTGGAGAAGGTCATGAATGTGGTGAAGTTCAACGGCAAGAAATACAATCTATTCATGCTGAGAAAGGAATACATCGATATGATGCAAGGCATGAACGAATGTGAATCTGCTTTTAGATTTCTTTTGAAACTTAAAGTATTCAGACATTAATAATGACTAGACGCTCTACTAGCGTGAAGTCGGGCTTCTAACTGATATACAGCTAATTCAGAAAACGTTGTCGGCGATCGACTTCAAGCCTACGCGACTAGACCGAAAAGGAGTATGGGTAAAAATCAATGAGTCTACTAAATACACCATCAAAAAGTACGTCTCTCACGGAATATGAATCATATCTGCTTCTGTTTCCTTGTTTTAAAATGCGTAGGCATACATTTACAAATTCACCTGCCATTGTCACCAAATACGAAAATCATGCAAGTGAATTATCATTTCTAACTATACTCCCTTTCGGTCTAGTCACGTAGGCTTGAAGTCGATCGCCGACAACGTTTTCTGAATTAGCTGTATAGCCAGTAGTGCGAAAAAAAGGTGTTTGTTTTGTTGGTGTTGCGTGACTCGGTAGAACATGCTTTCCTTGCAATTTAAAGATTTCACAAACTCTGCGAATCATGAATGACAATGACATAGTTTATTTGGTAACCATAAATATATCCATATACAAATATAAATAAACTAGACATCGCAGCGTCACTAAACAATGTTTGCCGATGAAGTGTATAGCCAAGAACTATCGCTGCTTCGCTTCTATCGGTGTTATAAGCTTTCCACAACACAAAATAACAGCGGTATAAAGTATAGAAGACATTGTCTTCGTTTAGATTTCAATCTTGTGTCAAAGTGATTTTAAAAATCTCCTTAGTCATGATTAGTCATCGAATAAGTCATCGAATACGTGCAAGCACTTCGTTCAGTCACTCGGCACTTCGTATATCTGAACCTTCGATTCTCAGCGGCCGGCACATGGCGCACGCGCATTAGAAGCCACTTTCACGTTTGAGGTCGATCTAAGATGACGGCTTGCCATTTTTTGAGTCGGGCCTTCCACAGGAAGCCCGACTAATAAAACATTTCAATAGCGCTTACACATTGCTGTTCTAAATCACTTTATAATAATTCTGAAAATAAAATCGATGTACATTTACTCCCAAAATTAGGGTGTTAGAAGACTGGCACCCGTCTCCCCATCAATCATCCATACGGTAAAAGAATAGGCGTTAATTCCTAACAATTCGAGTCAAAATCAAAATGTCAACCATCTGGCATTTAAAAATACATGGCTTTGAGAACGAAATCTCAAAATCCTTTTCCATGGTTTAGTATTCACAACTTTTTATCAGTAGAGATTTGGAGCAAACTTTAGTTGCAAAATTGGAAATACAATAATAGTGTTTCATTCAGGACTGGGTGATTGTGTTCCCATCTCCCCAAATGCAATATTGCTGTTTGTTGCACATATCTAGAACTATACCCAAAACAAGATGCTCTATAAGCATCCACTTGGGCAGCTTCAGTAATGAGCCTTCGGTTTCCTCAGCGGCACAGAGCACATGTGCCTTGTATTGGTATCCAGTTGGCAATAAGAAGAAAAAAGCCCATTTGTCAACTTGGCGTGCCACAGGCAGCCAACCAAGTAATAATGAGAGAATGGATGATGGATACCTTGGGTTCTCTCAACACTAAAGCAGAACAGGAGCCCATAGATAAGATTGTACAAAGACATAATTTTAGTAGTCTACAAGAACTTTTATTGCATTAGTGGAAGGAAAATTAGTCAAAAAGTCCAAAGCCCATGTCATCATCAGATTCCTCAGACTCGTCCTTCTTGGCTTCCTCTTTCTTCTCTTCTTTAGTTTCCTCTGCACCAGCAGCACTGCCAGCAGCAGCAGGGGCTCCTGAAGCTACAGCACCACCAGTAGGAATGATAGCAAGCTTGCCTCTTCCTTGTTCGATGATCTGACAAGTAAAAAGAAGCATTTCTTACAATAAACCAAAATAAAATGTATTTGCTTTAAAAACATCATAAGAATAGTTTTCGCCAGAGAAAAACACAAACTGTGGAAGTTCGAAATTCTCTTTTCAATTGCACTTCTGATAACAGTCTTAATTGTATCATCTATCTATAATCCCAAACAAGCACCTATGGTATTATTTTCATATTTTTCAAACTGGTTTCCATATGGACATTTCTTCAGAAAATAGTTTTCGTATGGACTTTTCTTCAGAAAATACATATGATATAATTAACAAGTAACAGGACTACATGCCTGTCCAATTTGGAAAGAATTGAATTCAAAAAATTCCTCCGACTGCCAATATTAACAATACACTACAAGACGTCATAGGATATTTTTGAGGGATCACTACCTCCACAGGAAAAGAGAATGACAGTTCTCCATGGCGCTGAAAATGATTGACAATATTTGTAACGCCTTGACCTAACCTTTATACATTTATCTCACGAAAATTTTCCTTATACTGTAGCCATGATTGTATAAATCCTAAGCTCACTTGTAAGTTTCTAACAGCTTCCTATTTGGTCTTCCTGTGGAGCTTGTCTATATAAGGAGGGTCAATTATTGAATAAGCCATTCAGAATTTGAGTAGTGAATTCATTCTTGTTTTGAATACTGAAGTCTTCATTTTATAAACAGAAGCTTCAAGTGAATAATCCGACTGCAATAATAATAATTTCTTGACAACACTATATCTTCTTGTGTCCTTTGCTACATATCAAAACCAAGCTTTCACTGTAAAGCTGCTCCCTCTTCCAGTACAAATGTATTACTAGTGCAAATAGACTTGTTCACTTCGATGACTATGAACAATGGCTTCAAATCAGGATTGGGGTAAACAAAAAAACAAATAAATGGAAATGTCTAGGACAGTGCTACATGGGGGCAGTGAGCAGAATGTGGGAAAGGTCTGGAAGATCTACAGTAGTTTTAACTGAATTGTACAAACTAGATCTACAATTCGATTCAAAACTGTTGAGACAGTTGTGCTTCAAAGGTGCTTATATGACTATTCTCCCATTAAAAACAATGAAAAATCATGTTCATATCAGATATCTCCCCTCCCCTCAGTACAATGTTGATTAGACTTTCACGCAAAATCCAAAACACGTGACTATGAATCAACATTGACACAGGGGGGAGGGGGAGAGATCGATTTTCATATAACATAAATACTAAGAAATATTCAGAAATGTCTCAACAAGAAATGCAACGAATTGTAGTCTATAACTACACACTGTTGTCTCGGTTTTAACCTTGACTAAAATATATTTAGCCTCGTCCAACATGGCTGCCATGACATCGCATGCAATCCAACAATACTTAGAGGAGTCCTATTAACCAAGCAATACAACATGCTGATACCAAGTACTTCAAATGTATTACCTCATTGACATTTTTGCCAGACAGTTCAGAGATAACCTTCTCAAGTCTTTCACTGTCAACCTCAATGCCAACACTGCCAAGAATAGTTTCAATGTCCTTGGTAGAGGGCTTCTTGTTACCACCAAGGGAAGCTAGCAAATAAGCGGCCACGTAACGCATCTGCAAGACAATAAAAATCATGATTACTTGAATAGAAACTTCCGATGGGAGAAAAACATCATTTATACAAATAAATGTGCAGTTTTGTTTTGTTGTTTTTAAAGAACTTTTGCTTTTGTTGAGATGTGCGACACCCAGTATTCTTAGGGTGTAACCACGTGACCGAAAATCTCTTGAGAAATAAATAACAAAGATGCAGCCGCCTACAATTTCACTTTCTGTAATATACTTATATACTTTCTGTAATATATATTTATGTAAATATGTATCTTCATTATGTATTATTTATCATTATCTCCATGTGCAAATAAACATTGAATTGAATTAAATGAGGAATGCTTTGTATTTGGGAACCAATATGGCGGCTATGACGTAACGTGCACTCCAAGAATACTTGGGTATCCTGTGGTATAGCTTTCACCGATTTTTAAGATAAATATTCCGGCTTGAAAGCACAAATACAGCTACAATTAAACCCCAATAAGTACATATTACAATCCAAAACACAGTGAATTAAAAGATACGGACAACAAAATGAAAAATCAGCGGCCAAATTTGTAATTCAAAGACTCTTCATGTACTTTGCCTTTGGGAGTTTGGCTCAGGAAAAGTACGCTTCACAATCCAGCAAAATAACCTCTGTAAATCATAGCAATATCCGTATATTTACATCCAGAACACAGCACAAAAGGTTTATTATTCGTCCTACTTACTTTTTAAGTCCTTAAATTGACACGAAACGTAGTGCACGCCTTGTAAAATAGTGAATAGTTTGAACGATTTACAAAACCTTTTGTAAAAACTAAAATGCGAGAGAACGAAAGCATGGCACGTGGTGTTTATATACCCGTGCTGCCGGGGGTACCAGCACGTGCTTCAGGGGCTCACCGGAAATGAACAAAAAAACAAGATGGCGGACAGAATAACACAGATACAAGATGCTCTGAACCAGGTATTTCTGCTTGTTTCTTTGCCTTTAGGACCTGTTATTGCTATCAGAGAATACAGATGTATTTATTAATATTTATGGCTGCTCTGGCCGGGTATTATGAGGCCTCTAAACTTTTATTACAACCAGTAATCCAATGGATCTGATTTGCAAGTGCTGGATGATTTATACTGATTCTAGACATCTAGTATTTTATAATTCATCTATCTACAACTGTTTTTTCTGACTGCTCTAGCTTGCTGATCAGTTTTGCAACAGCATTGGAATACTGCAACAAAGCGCAAAACCAGGACAATTTGCTGGATTTGAAAGATGTAAGCCATTCTTCTATTCAATTGATGATAATGGGACCTTAGGCTTTGGTCGATAACTCCGTAAATAATAAAGCAAATAAACTCTAACCTTCCTGTAGTGTTGTTTGTGTCGTTGTTGATCTCTGGTAGCGATTTTTTAGCTGAGCTCTCCCCCCACTACCAGAGATCAACAACGACACAAACAACACTACAGGGAGGTTGAGTTTATTTGCTTTATTATTTACGGAGTGTCCCATACAAAGCCTTATATACAGCTCGATAACAAGCCTCTCTTAGATACCTTGGGCTACCTGTGAATTCATGTGTAGTTTTGGCATAACCTTGGTGTAAGAACCTTACATACAAACACTGCAGTATTGCTAATTTTCAAAATAACCACAATAATATATTCATAGGGATATGGATTTATCAATCCAGTACTAGTACTGCAAAGGGTTTAGAGATCTTTAGAACTTGGAACGACGTGATTGATACATGCAGTGAAGAGAAAAATCAGTTACGTCAGTTGTGAGGTTTTTACACCGAGTTTTATACACTGATGTAAACTCTTACAGGTTGCTTGCCCCAGGGGGGTATCCTAGTCATATAGTTTTTGACAATATGTTACTTGTCTCAACAGCAAATGTTGATGATAAAGCTATCCAGCAAGAAGGTATGGAATAAATTTAATCATGCTGCACTGAAATAAGCTGCACAAAATGTAGTTTACATGGTTTGTGTTGAATTTCCTGTTGAGGGATTGGGAATACTGAGGGCATTTGTGTTTTACCTCTGAAGCATTGAATAGCGATACTTCATGTGACGTCAGCTTTTGTCATTCATGTGCCAACCAGAGATCGATTGGCTGTTGAAACAAAACAATGTGTGAAACGTTTTTGTGGAAATGGTTGGCACATTACAGTTGTAACATCACAATGTTAATGTTTGTAAACATGAAGTATCGCTATAATAACAATATAATAAAGGTTTACTATTTTGAGAGGCAATATAAAGATTATGCACTTTAAAAGTAATATAGAATAAATAGAAAATATAGAATTAATAGAAAATATAGAAGATAAAAAAGATATACTAGCATAAATAGAAAATTTTGGACAATTTTGGAATTGTGATGAGACAATAATAATATATATTAATTAATAATAATATTTATAATAATTATATAAATAATTATTATATACATTTATTTTATAGGGCATGATGCGTTATTTGCCACCCTCATTGCAAGAACAGCAAAGGACATTGATTATCTTATTGATTCCTTACCAAGCGAAGACTGCTCTCCTGAATTGCAGGTAATTGAGGTGTTAATGTCAATAATGCTACAAACACTGAGCTGAATGCTCAAGTGCATCATGTCTTGCTACTCAAAACCCCAGTGACAACCATGGGATAACATTACATTATTGTATTGTATGATTTACACAGGCAGCAAGTTTGCAAAAGTTAGAAGCAGAGAACCAGGAAGCAGGGAAGAAGCTAGAAGAGATGGTTCAAAAAGGAGGTAATGTTACAATGGTAAAAACTCTGTGTTCAAGGAGCTTCATTGACTATACAATGCAATACAATAACTTTATTTATCCACGATTTAAGATAGAAGGCGAACTCAAGCCTTCTATCAGCTGATAGTTAATCGGTGAGGGGTGCTACCTATTCTGTTTTAGAATACCACAACTGACTATCTATATAACATAAAACATTGTTAGCTTTTCAAAATTTTGGCTCTCCAACCAAGACTTGGTTTGTTTGAAGTGCCGCTCAATGGTCCACGGAAGGGATTTCAAAGACGAAACCTTGAAATACTCTCCATTTTGTTGCCTTGGTGAGGCATAAAACTTTTGCAAACAAACATTTAACTCTTATTTCAACATGTCTTCACTTAGCTTACAAACCAGTCTGCAACAAAGAAAATAATAATTATTGATTCTTGACAATTTGTTTCTTGAATATTCTCTTACAATACTCCTGTGCTTACTTGAGTTATGGTTATGGTACAGAATCAAAGACATTGTATTCAACCAATCACATAGCCTGCGTCACAGCTGGTTCAATCAGTGTGCTACCAATCAGTGTGCAAAAGTAATTGCTCAACCAATCAGAATGCTTGGACATGTCCTAGTCACTGTATGGCACGGTTACCGCATGGCACGAACCATGCCGTAACTACTTTCTACTCATACAAAAATGACTTTAGTTATTTCCATTACTTACTTGCTTGTGGTGTTTAGAACTGTATCTGTTTGGCTTGAGTTTGTAAACCAGATACAACACGCTGAGAATGTTAATGTAAACTGCTTACATGTATTGAATACACAGATATACGATTTCATGTTTTACTATTGTTTTGATGATAGAAGATGTTTTCACTGAGAAAATCAAAGTTAAAGTTTATGTAAATAAGAATGAATTTGTGTCAGGTTTAGAATCCACTCAATGGCTATGATTTCTATTGTTTTCATCATGAATATTATTATTATTGGATTGGATAAACTTTTTTACTTCCTTATTTATTTATTCATTTATTCATTTATTCATTTATTCATTTCCTTCCTCGCTTATTATTTCAGAGAAACTGTTAGAACTCATCCAGAAGGCTTTGAATGAAATAGCAGAATCAAAGCTCTCGTTGCCAGAGGACAAGTAATAAGCAGCATTGAACCAGGAAATCTCACACTGCAGTCTGTCAGGTATACACTGTCTGTCTGTCTGTCTGTATCCATGCAAGTACTGGATTAACAGCAGTATGCACGAAGATAGAAGGTTGGAAGCATTGTAAATGACCTGCAGTAAAGGACTTACAGGGTACCACCATGTGTTGGAGATACAGAAAAGCTAGAACTTTCACTATTTCTTCGGCAGTCTTCTGCTTCGCTGCCTCCATCGGTGTGGATGGAAGAGAAAAGCCAGAACACAGTGAAATACTTCATAATGGAATGCCATGTCGCTTGAGCCTAGTTTCCATTAAATTGTAACAAGTGTCAGCGACAGTCTACAAAGTTAACTTTTACGACTTTGTCACAGACATTCTGAGGGATATTGTGATTCAATGGCAACAAAGTAGGTCAGTACAGCCACAATAGTCAGAAAAGTTGCAGACTTTTGTTGAAACTGTTACTGTGTATTGTATGGAGTACATGTATGTTCTGCAACTAATACTGAATGGCCTGCTTGGGGACGAAGCAAGACCAGAACAAGACTTAGAACTCTCCAATGTGTTTTGGACTTACCTGTACCTCCCCCATTGCGGGAGTTGGAAACATGTTACAATATGCTGCAATCATATTGTCAGCAATATTGTGCACAATGCTGCCCCGTGCCTATACCTTTACTTCATACCGGAGCTACATATCAAAGTAGCTTTATTTATTTTTGCATTTGTGGCTCTTTCTATTGCAAACTCTTTATAAATTATTTAAAATTCCATTTGACATTTGACTATCATTTTCATTATCAAAACAAACAACAGCCCAACTTCAAAACTACAACAGGAAGCCTAAATGAATTTTGACGTGTATTACTTTAAATTTTAAAAATTCATAAAGAAATACAGTCAACTCTCCGCTAACGGACACTCTCGTAAGCGGACAGCTCTACTTACGGACACCTTTTCAAATCCCCGTTTACCTTCCAGTCAAACTCTGTATTTACACATTCCCGTAAGCGGACACTCTCTCGTAAGCGGACGCGGACACTTTTGAAAATGAAAATTGGATTTTTCTTTTGTTTACGCTCTCTCGTAAGTAGTCTCCCTCGCAGCCGTGCTAAGTGTCGTCACGCAACGCTCTCTCCCCTCAGACACGGCTGCTTACCCAAGCAAAACATTCCGTTCCACAGAATTAGCCAATCAGAGCTCTTTGCCCGAAAACAGGCCAAGGTTCGCGCCATACCGAACATACCAAAGACCAGTGACAAACAAGATGACGTCCATTGACGAAGCGTTTTGCCTTGCAGTGAAATAATTTCATATGAACGAGTATCAAAGAGTTTAACTGGGCAATACACTAAACCAATACACTACACACGGCTGCCAGGAAGACTAGTAAATCGCGTATATGTGAATTCATTTCCTAACTTTGCAACGTTCTTAGGTAAATAAACAACGAAACATGAGCCTGGGAGTGTCGAGTTGTTGACAACCAGTGAACATGAATATCGAATAACTTGATATGATTGGCTAAACACCTACAATTGGAACGGAATGTTTAGCTTGGGTAAGCAGCCGTGTCTGAGGGGAGAGAGCGTTGCGTGACGACACTTAGCACGGCGCGAGGGAGACTATCTCGTAAGCGGACACACCATATAATAATGGACTTTCGGCAATGGAATTTGTCTTTAATTTGCAATAAATCAACAAAAATATGACCTTTTACAGAGCAACAGAACAGTGGGGATCGGTTTTGTCAAATCTCCATTTGTCCGCGGGGAAGCAAGGTGTACGGTTCAGTACTATTTTTCTCTACCAATTAGAACGCAATTAACTCTCCCGTAAGCGGACATCCACCCTATTTTTCTTTGGTGTCCGCTTACGGGAATAGTTCTCATAAGCGGACAGCTCTACTAACGGACACTTTTTTCAATTCCCGAGGGTGTCCGCTTACGAGAGAGTTGACTGTACATTTTATTACATGTAAATCCAAGACTCAGAGCAAAAATGAGCGTTTAAATATTTATTGGTGAAAGTACATTACTAACCCCTATGAGATTGTTCTAACAATATATTCAATATATAAGCTGAATAGTTAGTGGGTTCAGTATTTTGTGATTTGAACCTTGCATTTATGAGTTATAGAGGTTTGAAATTTGATGACGTCTACTAAGGAATTTGCCATAATTTATTTAGACTTTTTTTCAAGAATAACTTATTTTTTGAAATGGGCAAAAAAGTTATAAAATCATTTATAATTAAAGACTAAAATATTCTGTAAGTTTTCAAATGTCAATTTTTGTATAATAAATGATTCCTTAGTAGACGTCATCAAATTTCAAACCTCTATATGACTCATAAACGCAAGGTTCAAATCACAAAATACTGAACCCACCAACGAATATTTGACGCAATCATAAGTGATCCCTGGGGAATGCTAATTATTTCACTCTGCCTTTGTTATGCACCAAACAAGTTCGTCTATTCTGTGCTGCATTGTATTCTACTCTTCCTACATGTAAGTCAGTTGTTTATTGTCAAAGAACACAGCTGAGTGTTCATCAATGATCAGCCTTTACGCAAGTGCTAAAGAGAGGTGGCTTTGTGTACCGTAGTAAACAACAAGATATACCATCAAGAGAAACAAAGGAAGTTGATTAGTCTTTTTGACATGTAAATTCACAAGTTGTTGGTGGGTGGATGTGTGAATTTTCATGCCAATTAGCCAAGTTTCTTTCAGTTAGGAGAGTTACATGATCAAACTCGAGGAACATAAGTTTGAGTAATAGATGAGGCTGCGTTATGAAACTCGAAAACGACGATGCAGAGAGATTTGGCGCATGTTTTCTTGTGAAGAAGTTGGGCTCAAGGCATTCTTCAGAGTCGTCAAAAGTCGCAGTGAGTACTTCAATAAGCAAATCAAATTCTCCCTGTGGGCTTTCATCTTCAATTACAACACCCTCTTCAACGATATCGGAGTTTGCCTCTCTCAATCATGGCTTCACGCTACATAGTTTGCTGAGAAATTATTTCGTCAGAACAATCGAGAGAAAAGAGATTTGCATTCCTCAAGTCAGTGTCCAGGGACGGAACTTCTTTGGTGAAGGAGTTGAACAGATGAGCGAAGAAACAGAGCATAATTCTCCACGACTATCACCAAGAGAGACACGTGAATGCTCTTACTCTAGAACCCCAGAAGAAGACGCTAGCTCGTCCGTTTTTGTCGACAATAACAGAATTACACAGAGACCTGGAATTACGGTAAAAAACAATTTACTTTCACCGCCTAAAACTTTATCGTGTCTCGAAGGAAGAAAGGTGAATATAGAATTCAAAATATTCGATCAAAGAACTTTACGAAGAGTGGAACGACTGAAAAATCTTCGAACCGACGAGAAAAAGCTCGTTAAAGACATCTATTTTCCCAAGACACAAGGTGGAAAGTCACAAAATGTGATTCAGATTCACTGTGCAGAGATGTACAACACGCTGGACTCGAGCAACCATAGTAATGCGTCCAAAAATAAGTCATACAGTAACGTAACCTCCCAAGCCATTCACAGAAACAGCAGAAAATATACCGAGAAAAGAGTTTTTGAATTACCCAAAGTAGAACGTTATGACATTCTCACTCCTCGCAATATCATCTCGAGCGACGCCTGTCACGTTTTCAAAGAGAAAGCAGTTGGTAAGGGTTCTAAAACCACGCGCGCGACTCGAGATCTTCCGAAAAAGGAAGGTCTCACAGGTTCGCATTGTGGCAATCGCATGTTGTGGAGAAAGACTGTATTTGAGATGAGCACAGTACAAATACGAGACCCTTCGCCTGTGCAAGGATTGAGTCTGAATCCCAGGAAAGAGATGGAAACCATTGAACAGGCGCTTAAACTTGTCGAAAATAGTAACTTGTTGGCTAATCTTCCTGAAATAGCATCAAGTGAGGTAGAACGGTTGCATGTGAGAAAGTTTGTGGTACGGTTGCCTCCGATATTCTAATAAGCTTGATGCTTTTGTATATGATTTAATAAGAAATAAATATAGATTTCTTCATAGAATAAAGGCTGCCAGTGAAGAAGACTTCGTAGTAATTATCTGTACTGTTGGTAGTAACTCAATCAGAGTTTACCGGGACGTACAGATACCGATAGAAAGTGCGGCGTCTGGTTTATATTCACCAGTTGTTTGTGACACGAACGAGCGAGTAAACTGATTTACTACGGTGGCCGAGAGGTCTCAAAATGCCAAACTGTCTAAAATCAAAAAGTCAAACTCGCCGAAAAGCATTTTATTGGATCACTTTCGATCGCTTTTACAGAGTTTAGGTTTTGTCTTTAGCGAGTTTGTCTTTAGCGACATTGGCTTTAGCGAGTTTGGCTTTGCGAGTTTGGCTTAAATGAGTTAGCAAGTTTGGCTTTAGCGAGTTTGTCTTTAGCGACATTGGCTTTAGCGACATTATTGGCTTTAGCGACATTGGCTTTAGCGACATTGGCTTTAGCGACATTGGCTTTAGCGACATTGGCTTTAGCGACATTGGCTTTAGCGAGTTTGGCTTTGCGAGTTTGGCTTTAGCGACATTGGCTTTAGCGACATTGGCTTTAGCGACATTGGCTTTAGCGACTTTGCTTTGCGAGTTTGGCTTTAGCGACTTTGGCTTTAGGTTTGCGTTGCGGTGAAGCAAATTCAAGTAACTTTCAAAATGAGATGGCTGACTTGTTTGTGAAAAATCAGGGAATTCTGGTAGAAAGACTTGGTAAATAGGAACTCCCATGATTCCCTGGGGTCACACTTTTGTAACTCAAGGGGCAACTAACTGTATTTGGTGAAATGAGGACATTTGAAAACTGCCGCTTTCTTAGATTCGCTGTATATTTCTTATTGGAATTCGGTACTGATTGCTTTGTTTGACGAAAAACTGAGTAAGAAACACTTAGAAAGAAGCCAACAGCTCATCTGTACTGGGTCAACCGCTGGGAGACTAGCGGTCAGCGGTTGACCCGTGCCGTCTGATAATCAGGCTACATCTGTACAGGCTTTTGGTGATCAGGAAAACGAATTCGAAAACTTTCGCCAAATGCCGCGAACGTTACTATTGAATAATAATAATTCTAAGAAACGTTAAACTTTACAAAAATAAGAATCCCTTTTTTTCTGTCCCATTTTTCCTATTTTGGCTTTTATACCTGTTTTTGTTTCTGTGTACTGATGTTTTTTTTTAGATTTCTTCATTTCAGTCCGAATGCTTTTCAAATATTGAGTTGGTGCTTCAATTTCTTTGGTCTTCGGTAATCCAACAGAAAATAGTTATTTAAGAATCGTACAGAAAGAAATTCCCAAAATGATATTTATTTATTTATTATATCCCCCATTTGCATGATAAAGAATGTCTTGTGTTTCTTTGTTTCTTTCACATTGAAAATGCGCAGCGACACACAACAACGGCACACAACAACGACATACATGTCTTTAGAAAGCTTTTGTGGTATTCCCGAATTCGATTTTTTGATGACATGATGTTGGCGTGATTGGCGAAATAAACGAGGTTATTATTGCAATTATTATTGCAGTGGGCTATTAAGTTCCTAGTTTGGGGAATATACCGTGTTGCGTTGGACAACAGCGAATACACAAAGACAACCAATTAATTTACCCTGGTAAAATCCCGCCCATCCCAGTCTTGAAGGCTGAGCTTAGGGCGCGTTCACACTGGGGTTCTAGATCGATCTGAGATCGATCTGAGATCGATCTAGGTCAAATGCGAGCTAAGTGTGAACGCAATGTTTTTTTCTAGATCGATCTCAGATCGATCTACAACTCCAGTGTGAACGCTCCCTCAGATCGATCTGTGATCGATCTCAGATCGATCTCAGATCGATCCAAGTGTGAACGCAATTTTTTTTTCTAGATCGATCTCAGATCGATCTCAGATCGATCCAAGTGTGAACGCAAGCGAGCTAGAAGTGGGCTATGTTTATATAATTAGAAATGTCAGCTATATTTTATAGTAACATTTACATACATATGTTTTATTTAATATTCCCCGTAGGGCTAGTCAGTCACAATTTACATTTTTAAAGAAATGCGAAAATAGATGGTCATTTATTGTATCACGGCTCGTACGGTGATGGAAAAGCCGCGTATAGCACAGTTCCGTGTGAACGGAACGCCTAAAACGTACAACTTTTTGAACGGTTACAAATTCGTCCGGAACCGTGTAGACGGCCGTTAGGTTGGATGTTCAAAGCGCAACAACTGAAACAAGATATAATGGCGCTTTTTGAGCAAACTTGAAACAATCCAAATAATTATTATTTGTATTTCCTGCGGGGACTCATCAGTTTGTCAATATATCACCGCGTAAACTGCAACTTATAAGCCCTGTGCTTATACAAGTTCGTAATGGTTTATGGGTGGGCTTATAAACGGCAATTGTTGTTGTTTGAAAGTATATGGGCCTATAACCGGGAAGGCTTATAAGCTGGGGGAGGGGGCGGTATGGCCTTATTTTGAGCGTTCACCCAACAGGCCACGTGCAGGACTTGCGACATTTTGGGCGAGCGCTTAATTTCAAGCACCTTTTCGCAAGACAAGTCACACGATTTTTCTGTTGAAGTCACAGTAAACGGCCTACACAAACCAAAGCTATGTAGACTACACTAGACAGCGCCATCTAAGCCTGGTCATTTTCAAAAGCAATATACGCCACGTTTACAAGCAGAAAAGGCATGATTCCAATGATCCCGCAATGTTGTGGTACAACATCACGAATAATCACGTGCATCACTCGAGCGTACTGCTCATGAATGTTCACAACTAATTTACATATAAGCAGAATCATGACGATATAAAAACGAGTTTAATACGAAATCATTCTACTAACATTGAAAATTTTCACCATAGAGCAAATCTAACTCAGAGAAACAGAAGAAAGAAAGAAAAAAAAAAGAATTATTGATACTACATTTGACTGGGATTCGAACCCGAGACTTCTGCGTCGTAGTCCAACGTCTTACCTATTCTCCCAAAAATAACAACTTTTCAAGTATCCAGTGTGAACGCAAATCCAAAGTGGACTCAGATCGATCTGAGATCGATCTGAGATCGATCTGAGATCGATCCAAGTGTGAACGCAATTTTTTTTTCTAGATCGATCTCAGATCGATCTCAGATCGATCTAGAACCCCAGTGTGAACGCGCCCTTAGTATCAATATTGTTGATCCAAGAGAAAATAGCTTTTGTAAAACCATGGGGCGCCTCATCAGGAAGTTGTAACCGGCAAAACTCGTCGATATTGTATTTAAAGAGCTAGAGTTGTATGAATAGATGGGATAGACAAATAGGATTAACGGCAACTCGATCAAGAAAAACTGAAGAAGAACTGAATCGATAATATTATTACTACAAATGCCTTGTTTCTTTGCTATCTCAATTCCTTCATTCCGTTCTTTCTTCCATTCTTCCCTCTCTTTCTCCGGCCAGCTTCTTTCATTTTGTTACAGAGTTTTCTCGAATAATTTACCGGCAAGACTTAACCAAATTAAATATCAAACCTCAACTTCATCAAAATCAAAACAATTAAACCTTGAGTCCAATTCCAGTGTTCATTAACAGTCATTAAGGTAAGTTTATTACAACGTTTTGACACTCACTAATCCACAAAACTCCAACTGTTTTCATTTGCGCCCCAGGTAAATGGAATTGAAGGAAAAACAAAAAGTACACAACATAAGGGCTGTTCTCAGGGCGGCACATAAAGTCGAGCCAAGGAATCTAGGTTCGTCTGTCTTCAAATCGCTGCAGATTTGAAAGCATCTTCAGAGAAACTCAAGAAGCCAAGATGCTGAAAACGCTTGCTTTGGTTCTGTGTGTGTTGCTGCCGTCCATGAAGGCGGTTAGTCGGCCGGCTATCAAGAGGTCTCATGTTCATCGTAGTGCTCTGCTCGAGAGACTTTTAGGTAAGAATGGTTTCAAACAGAAAGAAGTTCTTGTTGAAGAAAATATAAATAGTTTTTTTTTTACGGAACTTCGTTTTTTCAGTTAGTAATTATTATTTTTCTTTCTTTCTTTACAAAACCGTTTAAGGTAGTAATACTAAGTGAAAACGTACCGCCTCGTACCTCAGTTTAACTATGACATTAGTGAGGCGTCAGCGGGATTTCAGTCAGTTTTACTTCACACTATTTTTAATGAGAAACAAAATAGAGTTGGGAATGGAATGTTATAGCGTCAAGGCCGGCTCGCCACGGTTGTCATTGGTAAACGCAAAGATGTTTAAACATGTTCATGTCCCATTTCAGTTCCAACAGCCACGATATCATTTCTAGGGATTGCAGGAAATGCTCTCCAACGTTTACCCATAGAAACCTTTCCCCGTGTCGTCCAGCCAGCTCATGGAAGTCGCTGAGTCAAACTAATCAACAAATACCATTTCTCGTAGATTCGAGCCTGCAGAAAAGGTCAAGTGCACAAATAGTCAGCTGTAAGTATTTCTTTAAGGGCAACTGCCGCCTAAATACTCCAGTTTCGAATTGTTAAGCGATGACCGCTGACCTTGACAAAAGACGCATTTGCTCAGGATAAGCCTCAATTCAGTGTAAATTATTCACAAATACCGACGAGAACGCGAAAAGTGTTGACATTCAACAATATATAGAAACCATTTTTAATTGCACGGGTTATTCTCTGGATTGAGGCTAAGCCTGAGCAAACGCGTCTTTTGTCAAGGAGTACAGCGGTGTCTAAACAAACTCGAAACGGGAGTATTTATGTCATTTTTAAAACTTTCTATACCTACTTTGGATAGTTTTATTTTTATTTTTACTTCTTTTTTTTATATATATTCAATATACTGTAAACTGTACATACACCTAATTTCAAAAACGTTGTCCAATAATAATCAAAAAAGCCAAATAGGATTTCATTAAAAGACAAAAGAAGTGCACTCAAGCTGAACTGTTTCTTTTGTGTTTTTGAATGAATTTGTATTTGGCTATTTGGACTGTCAACGTTTTTGAAATTAGGTGTATGAACATTTACAATACTTAGTTGAACTACAATAACACTAACAATACAATATATAAATATCCTATCCTTTGGATAGTTATTAAATGTTTTCCAACAGTAAAATACACGAAAGTTCATAAATACATTTTCTACGAGCGATTTTGTTGCACTATTTCGTAGCCATTTTGAAAATGCCTCGTTTGGGGTCACGTGATGTAATGACGTCACGTGTAGACGATTTTGCATATGTCAGTGTAGCTACGGCAGCAATCACCCTTTATTCTGCTTTTATATATTTTATTAAAAATCTTGTAATTGCATTATATAACTTAAAAATTGGTTGTCTCTGGCTTATCTATTTGTTTTTAAAGTGCCTATGAAACGAAACAGACCCCGTTTTTATTTGCTACTACGAAATTTTACTATTTGCTTGTTTACATGGCGTTAATAAAAAGTGAAATTTTTTATTTCGCGCACGAAGTTGGGCATTTTGGGTTTCAAAGTGCGACAATTCCCGCTCGGTCAAACTATAGAAATGTGACGTCAAGAGTTGTGCAAACAAAGGCATACACAACCTCTTGACGTCACCGAGCCATTGTCAAGGGCCCAGTCTATTGTCGCACATTTTGGTTGAAAATGATAATTTTCGAACCACGAAAAGAAAATGTTCGCACGCTCAAAGTCGACGTTTAAATACAGCAAATGTTCAGAGAAAGACCAAACAACAATAATGAATAATAAAACAAGGATCGACATTTTCGTTTCATAGGCACTTTAAAACTACAAATGTTTCGATTCTTCCTCGGATCTTCTTCAGCATAACGATCTTGTTGTAATGAGTATGCGCGCTAGTGTTAGACCGATCTACGAGAGTTCTATATATTTCTGGAATCCTGACATAGTCATTCTTTGACTTTGGGGCTTTTATGGAATGCCAGGATTCAAGAAATAGTCTTTGGTAGCAGTTCTTTTCTGTCTCGACGATCCTTGTTATATATTTTATTGTTTGTTTTCCATTGCAATAGTTGACACATCAGCTTGTCTAAATGCTCATAACGACAAGCGCGCCCTACACGACGGTGTAGACAACCTTGCATGGGATGCTACCTTGGCCTCGGAGTCTGCAACATTTGCACAATCTCTTGCACAGAATAATCAGTTCCAGCACAGTGACGCTAACGGCGCTTACGGTGAAAACCTCTATTATTGGGCTGGCGCATCCAGTGATCCTTCGGCGCCGGGAGTAGTGAAGACATGCGCTGATGCTGTGGCAGCGTGGTAAGTAAGAAATGTGAACCGTCATTCATTCCCGTCATGGTTCCTACCACCATTATCATCCTAATGACATCATCATCATTGCCATTATCACCATTCTCTACTTTCTCATAGCACATAATGCTTTGCGCCTTGGGGGTAATACAAAAGAAAATGGTGTTGCATAATTACATGGTTGACAGATAGGTCCCATTTTCTCTTATATTACCTCCAAGGCGCAAAGCAATGTGTGCTATGAGAAAGTAGAGAATGCAGGAACCTCTCCTTATTCTGAAACTTTGGTATGACCTCGGTGTATTGCTAATAGCCATAACTGATTCGCATTATCGACCACATCGTACTTACCAAGACATGAACTGATTCCGTCTTTAGGTACGGAGAAATATCTCTCTACAACTTTGACAACCCTGGATTTAATCAGGCCACAGGACATTTTACACAGGTAGCCCAAGCCAATATATAGTATAATTTATTTATTTATTTATTTATTTATTTATTTATTTATTTATTTATTTATTTATTATTTATTTATTTATTTATTTATTTATTTATTATTTATTTATTTTGTTTGTTTGTTTGTTTGTTTTTTATTTATTTTTTTTATTTATTTATTTATTTATTTATTTATTTATTTATTTATTTATTTATTTATTTATTTATTTATTTATTTATTTATTTATTTATTTATTTATTTATTTATTTATTTATTTATTTATTTATTTATTTATTTACTTACTTACTTACTTACTTACTTACTTACTTACTTACTTACTTATTTATTTATTTATTTATTTATTTATTTATTTATTTATTTTTTTCTTTCTTTCTTTTTATATTTCTTTCTTTTTATATTTTTATATTTGTTTGTTTGTTTGCTTGTTTGTTTGTTTATTTGTTTGTTTGTTTGTTTACTTATTTATTTGTTTGTTTGTTTGTTTATTTGTTTGTTTATTTATTTATTTATTTATTTGTTTGTTTGTTTGTTTGTTTGTTTGACTTTGCCCGCGCCAACATACGAGCAGGGACACCACAGCAGTTAAAACCAATTACCGTGGACCCAAATAACATCGGGTTCATCATGACATGAAATCTGTAAATTAACCAAGATAATGAAATCAGCCTATCAAATGAAAAGATGTTGATCTGTAGGATCTCAGGTGAAGATGGATATTCAACATCCACCAGAAAATATCTACTAGGAAGGCAAATTCTCTCCACCCCACCCCTTCACAGGCTAACTTATATAACTATCTCTCGCAGGTCGTTTGGAAAGCAACAACTGCAGTTGGTGTAGGCATCGCTACAATCCAGACAGTCGAGGGCGGGTGGACGTGGACTAAGACGTACGTGGTTGCTAGGTACACGCCAGCTGGAAACGTCATGGAACAGTTTGCAACAAACGTCCCGAATCTCATCTCGGCTTCTGCCTAACCAGAATTCATTGACTGATTGCATATATAGCTAGCTCTAGATGTCAGTGAAGTTATAACACGAGCCTTATAGACTATAGTTGAATGCTCCATTCACGTGTGCCTTTGTTCTGCATTAAAACATCAGGTCGCTTAAAAGTGTCTTTATTTTCTGTTTTGTTTTATTCAAATATTATTTTTTGCTCTGTTTTGTTCGTATATTCTAGCCAGGTCGTCATTCCTTGCATTGCAGTAATAGGCGACTTGCATGATGGCGTCATATACTACAAGTACCATAATGCTTTGCCCATTTTCTTTTGTTAGATAATTAGCACCAATTGTCTTGCTATTCTCATGAGGGAATAAAAATCTGAATAAGAAAGAAAATTCCCAAAGCATTCTGGTACTTGTAGTAAAACAACGTCATCATGCAAGTCGCCTATTAATGTAGTGCTTGGTCAAAATGCAGGGCAACAATGGCTATGAATCTATATCCTCTCCAAATATAAATATTAAATGACTAATATTATTAAATTATTTATTATTATTATAAAAATAACTTAACATTTAATCATCATTTCCGTGAGTATAAAAATGTTCTTACAAAAATAAAGAGTAAAAAAAAATTCGGTGCAGCGAGGAATCGATCCCGGGCCATGTGCTTCTAACGCGCTGTGTTTCAGTGCGAGCCACGAGACCATATAGTAATTTGCACAACAATAGACAAATCAACAAGCGTGCACGATAGCCTAGTAGTGCGGGGCAGTTATTTAGTGGGCCTAGGATCCGACTGTTCCCTCCCTCTCAGTTGACTACTAAGCTGATTGGGCTCCCATATATAGACCTATATAAAGTGATGGGGATGCTCGTCGAAAATTTTGAAAATGACTCCTAAAAGGTGCCCGAGTCTTGTCCAGATGGGCGTGGCAACAAATACTTTTTACCCCTAAAAACTCTAAAGTGACAAAAGCTACAACTGTCATTCTTATCTCGTATATCTTATTTTCTGACAAACACCCTAAAAGGTACCGGCTTAGTATCTTGTGGTCCTTTTAGATTTGTGACACCCTAAGAGGTACCAAATCGCGGATCTGCACCCCTAAAAGGTACGACGAGCATCCCAACCACTTTATATATATGGGAGTCAGCCTTTTTCCGTTTTTTTTTTTAGTCGTGAAACTAGGCTAAGCTTAAATCAGATAACTGAATCAAATGTTTTTAAATACATGGATTCTAATCACTCTTGTAGTCCAAGCCATGCAAAGCCTCATTACAACTTACAAAACGGCCGCAGGATTGAAAACTACAAGGATTTCTGTTCGATCTCTCATCTCATCATTATTCGGTTTCCTTGCCGGTCCAAATATCGAAATCGATCTTGAACAAATTTATAAAACAATCATTTGGACTGTGAATGTGCAGTTGAAGTTTCCCCCTTTTTAACACAACAACGTATCTGATTTAGTATTTCAGTGATACGTGGTTATCTTAACGAGGCCTTTTAACTCCAACAGATCAGTGATCTTTGAATCATAAGATAAATATACTAATCAAGATCAGTTCTCAGTACTCTTTGGTATCTTTTTCGCCTTGCTAGGAGGCAACTGCCCCCCTGCCCCTGTGCTGTATACGGCCCTGAATTGATAACAATATTATATGGTCTCTTATGTGTAAACCAAGAATCAGCTTCGATGTTTAAGGCAAGAAAACAAGCAAGCGTCGCTGTAGTTTAATCGGCACTATAGAGCACAAGAAGTAAGCTTCTAATTGAACAGATAGCAATACGAGGAGGATAAGAGACAGTATAGATACATATCAACTACTCATTAGTTCTATTGAATTATAATGACTTTTTAGTGTCCGTCTGCTTATAAATTGCGTTCCGTTTTTCTCGTTCAATTGTCAGTTCTATAGTAAGTACGGCGAGTCCCGGCAAATCAGTCGACTATATGATGAAGAAGTTCGTAGCAGTGATTCTGTGTTTCTTGGCCTATGCAATTTTGGCCGATGCATTGGCAGGTAAGCGATGTACCCGAGTTATCAAATTGAACTCAAACAAACAAACGTTTGGAGAAAATCTTTCTTTTTTTTGCGGTGAGACTAAGTATATGGACCAGCGACGTCAGCTTTAGAGCCAGCGCGAAAAACACTTTTACTGTAAAGAGTTTTAAAATGGAATAGTTTTTCCTTCCTTCCTTCCTTCCTTCCTTCCTTCCTTCCTTCCTTCCTTCCTTCCTTCCTTCCTTCCTTCCTTCCTTCCTTCCTTCCTTCCTTCCTTCCTTCCTTCCTTCCTTCCTTCCTTCCATTTATCAATCGGGAGGGGGGGCGGCCGGGTGGTGGCGGACTTTTAAACTAAACCAGCTTGGACTGAAATTCTTTGGAAATGCCCAATGTGTTTCTATTATACCCCATTCACACCAAGCCAGTTAAACATGATTTAAGGTGGTTTATCTAAACAGGTTTAGAAAATTATCTATAGCCGGACACCATGAAAGCTTTGGCACCAAACTGCTGGTAAACTGTCCCGGCTTTATGTTGCATAGTATAAATTCCAGGTATATATAGTTTGATTGTCTTGAAATTAGATGCCCTCGAATTAGAGAAGCGAGAATAAACTTAGTTTAACTAAACAAGGTTTGGTGTGAATGGGGTATAAGGTTTGTTTTAATAAGAGCGCGCGCCGTTTTGTTTCTTCCCGTGGGAGGGAGAGAGAGTCTTTGCACTATTGTACAAACAATAATTTCTATGCTTTTGTATTTAGATTGCCCCATCTCCTACAAAGGTGATAGCCTTGGATGTCCACAATGGAAAACGTGGTCATTTTGTACAGTTGTACAGTTGGCTGACTTTATGGAGAGAAACTGCAAAGCAGCCTGTGGCTACTGCAAGGGTAAACACGCTATCTATTAATTCCTGATTATTTCATTAGTTTTTTTAACGTGGTGTACAGGTACAGACAGACAAGGCGCAACATTACGTGCAATATGCCGGTAATATGCATGATTGCAGCGTGTGTTCGCGCAATATTGTCGGTAATATGCATGATTGCAGCGTGTGTCCGCGCAATATTGCCGGTAATATGCATGACTGCAGCGTGTGCCCGTGCAATATTGCCGGTAATATGCATGACTGCAGCGTGTGTCCGTGCAATATTGCCGGTAATATGCATGATTGCAGCGTGTGCCCGTGCAATATTGCCGGTAATATGCATGCATGATTGCAGCGTGTGCCCGTGCAATATTGCCGGTAATATGCATGATTGCAGCGTGTGTCAAAGTTTCTTTGTTCAAAGTGTGCGTTTTTCATGTGGAGGATATTTTACTACTGAAAGAACCCGCTGATTAGGCTGCAGCGAGATAAAACCTAAACAAACTAAAAATGCAGCCCATGACTCGTGTGGTAAAGTGCACGTGTTCACTACTCGTTCCCAGTCTTCTACTCGTTTTTGAAGTGGCTAATTAGCATTCCGTAAATTTGTATAGGTGATTATTAAATTATTAAATTATGTCTTCGCTCTGAAGTTTTATTGAAAACCTGCCAAGCTTTCAGGCTAACTGAACTCCCATCATCAATTAATTTCGAGAGTTCTTTCAGAGCCGTTTGGAAAAAACTTGCCCGAATCGAATAGTGATGACATTTGTATGTAAAACGGGATCCATTCAATGCTTATTTGTTCCTCACTCTCACTCATGTATTATCTGATTTACTTCTTAGCTCGCCCACCACCTCCTCCCGTAGCCAAAAAGGAATTAGGTACGTTGCTGGCCCATGCAGACCCGGTTTAATCAGTTTGTATTGATACTGAAATGGAGCTCCGGGCTATCATCCAGATTGCTCTCATTCGTTGGTCGCTTTTAAATAGGGGTTGCCGGGTCACTTAATAGGAGTTGGTCGCTTAATAGGGGTTGGTCGCTTTATAGGGGTTGGTCGCTTTATAGGGGTTGGTCGCTTTATAGGGGTTGGTCGCTTAATAGGGGTTGGTCGCTTTATAGGGGTTGGTCGCTTTATAGGGGTTGGTCACTTAATAGGGGATGGTCGCTTAATAGGGGTTGGTCACTTAATAGGAGTTGGTCGCTTAATAGGGGATGGTCGCTTAATAGGGGTTGGTCACTTAATAGGGGTTGGTCGCTTAATAGGGGTTGGTCACTTAATAGGAGTTGGTCGCTTAATAGGGGATGGTCGCTTAATAGGGGTTGGTCACTTAATAGGGGTTGGTCACTTAATAGGGGTTGGTCGCTAATATAGGTTGGTCGCTTAATAGGGGATGATCGCTTAATAGGGGTTCGTTTAATAGGGGATGGTCGCTTAATAGGGGTTGGTCACTTAATAGGGGATGGTCGCTTAATAGGGGTTGGTCACTTAATAGAGGTTGGTCACTTAATAGGGGTTGGTCGCTTAATAGGGGTTGGTCACTTAATAGGGGTTGGTCGCTTAATAGCAATAATAGGGGATTGTCGCTTAATAGGGGTTGGTCGCTAATAGAGGTTGGTCGCTTAATAGGGGATGATCGCTTAATAGGGGTTCGTTTAATAGGGGATGGTCGCTTAATAGGGGTTGGTCGCTAATAGGGGTTGGTCGCTTAATAGGGGTTGGTCGCTTAATAAGGTTTCGACTGTATGTGATTTCTTTATTTCATTCTGATTTCTTATTTTCGTTGTAGTGGACAAGGATGCTTGTCTTCGAACCCACAATGCTAAGCGCGCTTTACATGGTGTTCCTGCCTTACAATGGGATGCCGCCTTAGCAAGGCAGGCAGCGGACTATGCACTAAAGCTTGCTAGGGATGATAGGGGACTGGTACACAGTAATTCGAATGCAGGTGAAAATCTCTTCAGTGGAACAAGTGGTGGCAGTGTGTTTTCGTGTGCAGAAGCTGTATCAACGTGGTAAGTGACAAGCGTATACAAGGGAGCACGGCAGAAACTGGGCTGCCTGTGGTGATGACGCGTTTTGCGGTTTTTTGGTTAATGCGCGCGTTTTTACGGTTTTCCACAATAAGATAGCGCGGGCTCATCAATACCGTATATACTGGGGGGGGGGGGGGGGGGGGGGGGGGGGGGGGGGGGGGGGGGGGGGGGGGGGGGGGGGGGGGGGAACTAGCCTGCGTGTATCCAGGCTCTCACAGGGAAGGGAGAGGTTGGGTTCAATTAAACCTCGGAAATTCACTGTAAATTCTTTGCAAATGTCCAAAACCTTGGAAATGTAAATACCAAAAAAAAGGTATACGTGGCGCATAATCACTAGTATCGTACGCTTTAGAACCGGCACAGCTTCCGAAAAAGGCAAAATTTGCCAAGCATGCGTGTGAAGCTGTTACCTGCTTTGTGAACATGTCAAAAAGTTTGTAGATGTTACTGAGGTTCGCAAAGGTTCATGGTACAATGTACAGTCGCCATCACTTCCTGTACAGTTGTTTGATGTCTTGATATCTTTACGTTTGAAGGTACAACAGCGAGATAGGCTATTACGACTTCAACAACCCCGAATCTGGCAAAAAGACTGGACATTTCACTCAGGTAAAAGGCCTCTTTATCAGTCTAGCTGTCGCCATGACTATCAGTCGCCATGACTACTAGTCGCCATGACTACCAATAGGGGGATCGTTTGGTTTACGTTTTGTTTCACAAGAGAATTTCACTTTCAGTAGCTCCTGCCAATTTGAAGGTAATAGAGTCGTTTTCGTATGAGTGGGAAACCTACGGTACGGAGTTACGGTCACGGTACGGAATCGAACACATTGTATCCAATCAATCACAGCGCGCAAAATCATTGCTCAACCAATCAGAATGCTTCCGACTCATACGAAAACGACTCGTCGAACACTTTTAGGAAATCACGCCTCTCCTTCACGCCTCATCCCCACCCTCCCCTCCCCTCTTTTTGTTCTCGCCTCCCCTCTTTTTGTTCTCGCCTCATGTTCCCTCGGTTTACACTTAGCGAGACTCATTATAGAGACTGGTTCGCAGTCTAGTTGGCTGAACGATTTCTTTCATATCATATTTTATAAGGTTGTGTGGAAGTCCTCCATAAGGCTGGGCGTTGGAAGAGCCACGCTGACAAAGAATCGTGCTACGAAGACCTTCATTGTGGCAAGGTACTCTCCAGCCGGGAACAACAAGGGACAGTTTGGGCAAAATGTACCCAGACTGGTCCCCAGGCTGTTGACAGTCTAAGAAAACAGCAGTTTGAGTTTCGGTGTAAACTATATTGTGATGTAATGCGTCGATGTTTATACTTTGAGGTATTATATGGTAAATAAACTTGGCGAACTGTGATTGGTCAATTAGCGGTCCATAACTTCCCGTACGGACCTCACATTCGGTTAATAAGGGGTAGTATACTTTCTCCCCTTCACTAAGGCTAGGAATAGACCACTTAGCTTGCCTCGATGATTTCCCATTTCAAACTTCTTGGGATTTAAAACGTTCGATGTTCAAAGTAGATGCATATCATATCATATATTCATGTGTTAACAAAGAGAATAAATTCCACCCAAGGGAATGGTCACATGGTTTGACATGGGCAACATTGTGGCAAGCTAGAGGTCAGTGGACCAATTTCGACAAGATGCCGCTGCAATATCAGACAGCAGTCTACGGCGGAGACACGGTGCAACATTGCCGGCAATCGCAAGATTTCACCTCTGCAATTATTATTTCGCGCAATGTTAGAGAAGCAGCATCGCAATATACTTCAATAATTTGGCTCATAACAATCGCAGAGGTAGGCACACGCTGCAATCATATTGCGCGCAATGAAACCTTAAATGCTTCTTTTGTCATGACATAAGAGTATATACACCTATTTCAAATATCGTTGTCCCCGCCGAAAGCAAGAAGCTGACGACCGCAAAGGGCATTGGGACTTTCTCCTTATTCAGTTATTCATCCATAGACATTTTAACAACATGCATTTTCAAATGGCCGAATAGTTCCAAATGATTGCTATTCAACGCTCGCAGGGATAACTTCTCAAGTACCACGGATAAATTAATTAATTAGGAGATTCCCAAAGTCCTTTGCGGTCGTCAGCTTCTTGCTTGTTGCTTTCGGCCCGGACAACGATATTTGGAATAGGTGTATAAGTATACACCAGCCTTTACCAAAGATGAACTGTTGGCATTTTATAATTGATCATTTTGATACTACTATTTCTCTCTAAATTCAGAGAACAGATAGAAACGCGAATCTATATTGTTGTGTCGACGTATTGCGAATTAGTACGACCCCTTCCCGCCCCAGTGACAATAACTGTACCAACCCAGGGAGGGCACAGTAAGCAATTCCAACACCACAACCACGTGACAGCGAGTACTGTCCTGACGTCACAAATCCGATGACTTTACGAGTACAGCGGCCAATCATCGTGTCGCTATCAAATGTAATCTTTGAAACGTCACGTTTAGGTCCCTTATGCAATGGCTCCACTGGGCCCCCAAACTTGTAGCACCTTTGCAACCCCTCCAAATCAGAACGAGAGGGAATGGACACAGTTGCATTGGGCAGCGGACTTCCCTGGTTCGCCATGCGCAAAGAAACAGCAACCAGAGCTCGTAAGTTGTTCTTCATAATTTGATGAGCAGGATTGACGCCCAGCTTGTCTTCAGTGAAATTGGGTTCACTTCCCTTCCTTTTTGCTTGCCGTCCAGTGAACGTATCACGGAGATAACTAAGCTGTGAGATATTTCGCAAAACGTAAAACCTTTCATTCTCGGATACTCTATTCTCCAAACAGGAATCACTCGTGTTCAGAACCAATTCAGTGAATTCCGTGGCCTGGCTTTCAAATTCTTTCTCCGGGGACGAAGTTCTATCGATTTCATTATCCCCTGACGAATGACTATCGATTTGTACCGAATCTCTAACGGAGATAGCCGAAGCACGAGTCTTGGTCGGTAACTCTTCGTTCGGTAATTCAGTGTCACAGTTCTCGTTTTCATGAGACTCCAGCGTCGGCGCCAGTTTTTCTGATTCCAATTTCCATTCATTAACTAGCAGGTCCCAAGGATTCGCAAATGGCGACGGGACTCCAAGCTTGTGGTAGTTAGGCCGTTTATTAGGGGGGTACCGTGCGTGTTTACTTTCCCCCTCCCTCTGTGTCTCCTCGTTGTAATGATTCCCAGCATTGGTATCAGGGACATCACGTGGGAAGTAAGGGACTTCACACTCGAGGGAGCAATTCCTGCTTTCTCGTAAGCCCCCAACGCGCGCACCTCTGTAGACTAGTGCTATCCAAAAGGACATGGTCCAGCCAGAAGGCAGAATGATGTCCCATCCGGCACTATATCCTGTAAAAACAACGAAAATCCAATTACTAACTGATCATCTACACAGATAATATCCAAGCACTGTATAACATAGCGACAGATTGCTTTGGACCATAAAGACTGGACTAGCCTCCTGTCATGCTGTCCCTAACTCCTCGAGGGAGACGTGCTCACATACGTATACGGTACATGTATAATGTATTGTTGGTTGAGGATATCGAATTTACATGTAATAGCACAGTACATGGATTCGATCAAGCAATAAGAGCAACATATTCTTCGACTTGCCAGGCAACAAATTGAAACTAACTTAGCAAGTTGTAGGCCATGTTACAACACACATAAAAAAATATTCAATACAAGCAACAAAAAGTGTGGGGAGTCGAGTTCCTATGTTTTGCAACAAATAATGGCAACTTGCAACAAAGAAATCTGTTGTGTGTGGTGTAGGAAAATGAGCCGCTTGCAAAGCTGCAACATACAATAGACCAAATGCAACAATGGCATCCAATTTCAATTGCCATTGTTCTGGACTGACTAGCCTCGTGTTCATGTGGAAACACAAATGCATTTTCACCTGTATGAGAGGCTAGTCAGTCCAGAACAATGGCAATTGAAATTGGATGCCATTATTGCATTCGGTCTATGCGTCACACCAAAATTGTCGCCAACAACATTCCCTATTACATACACTGTACCTTGGGTACCAGGCTGCTGAATGAGCAAAATTGGAATGTGTGACGTCTTGTCACCAAGGTCTAATCGAGTGCCAGGTACTAAAAGATTTGATCGTAAATGGTTAAGTTGTCGATCGTCAAGCTTTGTTTCTTTCACCCGATGTCTTGCATCTGAGTCCCACAGACTAGAAGCTGCTAAATGTGATGGCCATTTAGTGCAAAACACTTTTGCTTGTACTGTGTTAGTGTGGCTTGCCACTAGAAAATAAAATCATAAGAGGGAAATGAATTTTAAATGCAAAAGACCACACTAATTCATCATGTTTGTTACATGTATTTCCTCACCAAAATCTATTCACTTCTGCATTTGTTCTACAGTTTTTTGAAGGCAGATAGATTTATGGTGTTCATTCGTTCGTTTCGTTCATTCAATTTTCCACATATTTGCAAATTTGCAAAACAAAAGGCTGTTGTGTACAGTGTATGTCAATTCTCCTTGTTTTGTTCCAAGATGACTGACAACAGAGATGAATGCAGATATCACTCCCTTTTCCCTCCCACAACTTATTTATTTATTTATTTCTCCCCTCTTTCATTCACCAATTCATTCATTCGTTACCACAATTTCTCACAACAACCGATGGTCCTGTATGTACACACCAGTTTTCTGCCCTGTCACAAGTGCATCAATGCTTGTTCTAATTCCTGGTAGACCAAGCCTTGGGTCCAATACTGTTAGTCCAAGTGTGCTACAAGGTGGAAGAACAGATGAACACGCTGCTGACCTAAGACTTCTCCAAGCATCCTCAGGGCTCAAAATGCCTCCATTTGAATCATTAACCTGCAAGAATAAGAATAGTACATTGTTGAAAAGTACATGTACTGGTACTAATACAGGGTTCGCATGGCAGCCATCACATGGGTACAGTGATGAAGAGAACAGATTTAATTCCCATGAGGAGGAAATCCCAAGCAAGATGGCTGTCATAGGAACTCTCAATTGCCCTGTATTAACATACATTGTACTATACAGCCCAGAATTATCTAAACCTTTTTTGCACAATTTGCTCATGGGAAGATTTAGGGCCACTTTGCCCTTTCTTGTCCAAGGAGATTGGTTTCATTTCACATATAGTTCACTAACCAGTGTAGCAACTCTATAAGACACTAGATTCTTGTTCAAAAAGGCAATTAACACACTTTACCTGTTTGTTAGTAACATGGCTTGAGTTATTCAAATTATTGTTACTTTCGAACACCATATCGCTCTGCTGTAATGGTAACCCTTTCATTGCCTCTTGTTCACAACTAGTAACTGTAGCAGATTCATTAACCTCGCATGGAAGCTCCAACAGCTCCATGAGTAATGGATGAGCCAACGGCCCAGTGAGTCGAAGACGAGCCAAATCGAATTTTAATGAAGAAACAGTGATTAAGTCCCTCCTGGAATCTTGAGGCAGGTTTTCTTCTCTACAACTTGTTGACAACCGAGTGCTTGTAGAAATACCACTTTTGTTTCCATTACTCGAAACACTTGCACAAACATTTTGTATCGCCTCCAGTGCTTCACTGTAGCAAGAAGGATGAGCCCAGATCCACAACTGAGAGAGTTTCGCATTGTCCCCAGGATTGACGTCACCCTCTGCCTTGGTAGGTGGGAACTGTCTCCACACATATGAAACTGGTCCTATTGCTCCATATGGATACTGACGAGGATGGTATAACATCACATGACCCTCTTTTCCAGAATTCATATACTCTACTGATGCAATGGATGGGCCTGTTGATGATCATAAAATGTCTCAATGGTCAATATTTTGAACCTCATGATTTACATACATTGTACAAGTAGTAATGAAGTAAAATGGAATACAATCACACCCATATTAATTAAGTGGCTGTCACCATTCCCTAACGGCAACCATTCAATAAAGGTTTGATTGTACACGTACATTATGTATGTTGCTACATTTGTATACCTAACTCCTGTCTCATGATTGGACTCATTGCAGATAAGATATGTTGTTTGTAGCCCTTGATTTCAATACAGCCATAATATGAGATGTCCTGCGTAACAAGAAAGGGAGTTTACATGTATAAGGAACCATCTTGCAATACGATGTACATGTAACTTTTAATGCATGGTGGAACAGAGGTTCGACTGTAACTGAAAGAGCAGTGTAAGGGCCCCAGTGTAAGTACTGCAGCTTGTGATCAAAATCTAAGTTCTCCTTTGGAATTCAAAGTGCCTCAAGGAGAATTTATATCTTAATCAGAGATCATTTACATCGTTCTTGCACTAACCCCCACCCAGTTCAATTAATAATAATAATTGTCTATGAATTATTTTTACAACATGTTTACGTGTACCTGCAATAAGCAGGTATTAGCAACAGCTCTGTGACTGGCCCTAAAACTCTTGTCACTTGAGTGTTCTGCAAGCCTGAACCCCCAAGCATTCACCATCTTCATTCTCTTTGCATGCCAGATGTGGGTCTCAAGCCAAGCATTCTGCTTCTTACGTCTGTTGTAGTCATCAAGTAGTGTTCTTGTTTTGCGTCTTTGACGACGACTTTTCTTCTTTGGCTTGAGCTCTACTTGAGGTTTGTTCTTTTCCTGTTGGGGAAAAGAGTGGGGCAGAGTGAGGGGGGAGGAGTAGGGCAAGAGTGGGGCAGAGTGAGGGGGGAGGAGTAGGGCAAGAGTGGGGCAGAGTGATGGGGGAGGAGTAGGGCAAGAGTGGGGCAGAGTGATGGGGGAGGAGTAGGGCAAGAGTGGGGCAGAGTGATGGGGGAGGAGTAGGGCAAGAGTTGGGCAGAGTGATGGGGGAGGAGTAGGGCAAGAGTGGGGGAGGAGAGTGATGGGGGAGGAGTAGGGCAAGAGTGGGGGAGGAGAGTGATGGGGGAGGAGTAGGGCAAGAGTGGGGGAGGAGAGTGATGGGGGAGGAGTAGGGCAAGAGTGGGGCAGAGTGAGGGGAGAGGAGTAGGGCAAGAGTGGGGCAGAGTGATGGGGGAGGAGTAGGGCAAGAGTGGGGCAGAGTGATGGGGGAGGAGTAGGGCAAGAGTGGGGCAGAGTGATGGGGGAGGAGTAGGGCAAGAGTGGGGCAGAGTGATGGGGGAGGAGTAGGGCAAGAGTGGGGCAGTGATGGGGGAGGAGTAGGGCAAGAGTGGGGGAGGAGAGTGATGGGGGAGGAGTAGGGCAAGAGTGGGGGAGGAGAGTGATGGGGGAGGAGTAGGGCAAGAGTGGGGGAGGAGAGTGATGGGGGAGGAGTAGGGCAAGAGTGGGGCAGAGTGATGGGGGAGGAGTAGGGCAAGAGTGGGGCAGAGTGATGGGGGAGGAGTAGGGCAAGAGTTGGGCAGAGTGATGGGGGAGGAGTAGGGCAAGAGTGGGGCAGAGTGAGGGGAGAGGAGTAGGGCAAGAGTGGGGCAGAGTGATGGGGGAGGAGTAGGGCAAGAGTGGGGCAGAGTGATGGGGGAGGAGTAGGGCAAGAGTGGGGCAGAGTGATGGGGGAGGAGTAGGGCAAGAGTGGGGCAGAGTGATGGGGGAGGAGTAGGGCAAGAGTGGGGCAGTGATGGGGGAGGAGTAGGGCAAGAGTGGGGGAGGAGAGTGATGGGGGAGGAGTAGGGCAAGAGTGGGGGAGGAGAGTGATGGGGGAGGAGTAGGGCAAGAGTGGGGGAGGAGAGTGATGGGGGAGGAGTAGGGCAAGAGTGGGGCAGAGTGATGGGGGAGGAGTAGGGCAAGAGTGGGGCAGAGTGATGGGGGAGGAGTAGGGCAAGAGTGGGGCAGAGTGATGGGGGAGGAGTAGGGCAAGAGTGGGGGAGAGTGATGGGGGAGGAGTAGGGCAAGAGTGGGGGAGAGTGATGGGGGAGGAGTAGGGCAAGAGTGGGGCAGAGTGATGGGGGAGGAGTAGGGCAAGAGTGGGGCAGAGTGATGGGGGAGGAGTAGGGCAAGAGTGGGGCAGAGTGATGGGGGAGGAGTAGGGCAAGAGTGGGGGAGGAAAGTGAGGGGGGTTGGGGGAGGAATGGGAGAAGAGTGCATGGAAGGGGGGAGGGGTGGTTGGCTAACTTGTCAATACACATACATGTACACTTTACTGTATTTCATTTTTCTGATTTTCTTTATTTGCTCTTACATTTAAAATGACATTAAATTTCAATGACATTCAAATCTACATGTATTTCTTTCTTTCTTTTATTTGTTATTTAATTAATTCTGATGTTGCCTTCCAGGCTTACCTCTCTTTTGGCGAAATCCCGTAGCCTCACAGGCATTCTTTTAACATTATGACTAACAGCACGCCTTCTCATGTGTTTAGGAAGGCTTTGGAATACTCCCTTTCTCCCTCCCCTGTCAGCCATGCTGATGGCTTCCACCATATTGTGCAACTCCAGCGCTCTTGCCACGGCGAATTCACCTACATTTATACCTCTTGGAGCTTGCGAATTAACTGCAGGCGATGGACACTTCTCTGGAGGACCACCAGAGACGCCATTCCTCTTTCTCTTTCTGCCTGAACTTTGCACGTGTAACTTTCCATGGGACGCCATTTTGAAATGCGAGCCCGCGATCCTCTATACTGGGTTCAGCGGATATTCCAGCCTGCGATATTAGTGTCCAGCGGATCATCACATGCGTGGAATTTTTGATCAAACTGCGCGCGAAGAGAAAATTATACATTTACAAGTCCCAGCCTTTTTGCTACACGTTAGAGCAAGAGCATTTACAAACCAAGGCACCGGGATTACTTAGGCACTGCTTCGCTTGGTACTCGAGAAGTTTAGGTGAAATTGTGGTCGATCATGGCGCATCCAGCACTAGAACAAGTTGTCATAAAAGCCACTGCTCAGCACACCGCCACGGTGAGATATCCTTCATCTCTCTTCTGTAAATGTTTTTAGTGTATTGATTTAATAAGATATTAATGCAAGGAAAAGCAAGCCAATTGTCAGTTTATTTGGTACTGTTTTGTGTGGTAATTAACGCGTTGGTTGATGTTCGTCGATGCGAGCGCTTTCAGAAGAAGTGGAAATATTTTTATAATTTAAGCTTATTTAAGCTTAACTTAAACTTGCATTGGGTTTAGACAATTTGAAGGATATTTTGTCCTAATTTACGCTAATAGAAAGAGAATCGTCAGGATTACTTGAGAAGCGAAGAAAATCTCAATTTTTACCGATGTTGACAAGCCTACAAAGCCTGTCGCCCAACCAGCATATCTGCCATAATTTACCTTTGCTTCGAAGCAGGACACTGCTTTATCCGATTTTGATTTGACTTGAGAACACTGTAAATAAAATAATCATGAACATATGTTTCAATATTAGTTCAAACAAGACCAGGATCCTGTCGTCAGCTGAATTTTTCCTTTGAAACTAAAGTAAACAGCGGAGTACATGCTAAGCCACCCAACATGCATGTAGTCTTGTAGACTCTACAAAGTAATTTCGTTTGCTTATAGCTCAGCCAAGTACGCGCTTGTAGTTGTAATGTAATGTCCTTCAGAGCTGGCGTGGAAATTTCAATCTAGTATTTTCTCAGGTCATTAAGCTACAAATTGAATTTATCGTCCTGTACTTCGAGTTTCGCCACCTCGAAGTCGTTTTTCTCGATATCTGTAAATGTTTGGTTAGCCTAAAAATGCTAATTTTGGTTTATCTGCCTACCTGCGAAGATCCCCCATTGTGCAAATTCGTAGAACATTGAAAAAGTCATATCAGTTGTAGAAAAATAACTGAGTGGGCTAGGATGACGTGATATAATGAGAAAACAGGCTGTGAAAAGAGGGTAAAATTACTCAAAACAAACTTTGTAATTATTTTCCTGAGTTCAATTCTGTGGGTGAGAAATTTTTACTTCATTATCTTTTTTTATACATAAGATTTCATCCCTCCTTTTAATTGATTCCTTTTGTTCTACAATTCATGATGATATTTGGTTTTCATCATTATCTCTCGGACAAGACAGGGAAGCTGAAAGCATTATTGTAAAATGCCCCCAAATTCAGGCTAACAGGCAGTACTTTATGTAGAGTCATCGCAGTCTCATTGTTAATTGATGAAAAACATTTACCTTAATGGTTGCTTCAAATTATAATGGAAAGCTCTTTCCTACTGAAATCCAAATTATGCAAAACAAACACGTACTCTTCTGTTGTTTATTCTCCCTGTTATATACATTGTAATTACCTATCAAGATAAGGAAATAACTGTTTTAAAATATCATTTGGTTTTCTTTAATTCACACCATGTAAGTACACGTACATGTAGTACAAATGTATGCTGTGAGTCATTTTTGAAAAAAAAATCGTTTCTCACTTTCATTATATTGAGGACGTACACGTGGAAATCAAGGGTTATTTTCATTAATACTTTACTGTGGTAGCTCAGATAGATGAACATGGATGATTGTTCTCATGTATATTTATGTTATTTAATTGACAGCCAATAAATCAAGGTATTATTTTAACATTTTTATCATACTTGGATATGTTTGTTGATATAAACAATAAGTATATATTATGATATTTTGCTGGCACATTTGCTACTCTGTGAATTAACTTACATCTTTAGACATTACCAGTAATTCTCTCCAAGTATATTTGTAAATAAAATGTTTTATCATATAATCCATACATACCCGCTCACGCTTAAGTAAACATTTGAATGTACAGGTCTGCACATGCTTTTTCGAACTTGCACCGGTTGACTTGCAAAAACAGAGTTTTTGGTCTAAACATGGTTTGGAATGAAAGTTGTCAATCTTTTGACAGGGCTTATGGCAGGATGCGGCACAATAATATTTGGCTTGCTCCACATAATCCGACAATTCCCGCATAATCCCGCATAATTTGAAAATCATAAAACAGGTATCTATTTTCACTATTTCTCAAAGATTCTTTCACAATTTATCCGAAGTTGTCCGTAGATTTCCGGAACATTGAGCAATCGAATGGACGATTCACATGGGAATAACAAGGCATTCTATGTTGAAAACCGTGGGGGCCTGTTGTCTAAATTTCCAAATTTGGAATATAATTAAAACACTCTCTGTGTTTGCGTTTCTGTGGGAAAACGTGCTGAATGGGCTTGTGCCACCTGTCACCCTGTCACGTGACTTTTTAAATTTTCACCGAAGACAAACGAAAATACCATAACTTGAAAGAGCATACTAAAATTAGCAAAAGTGGAACATTTCAAAGGAATCAAGCAAATAAGACAAAAGCTAAAGGCTTTCAAAGTTTCCCGCTTTGACAAGGATTTGTATGGGTTTTTCGCTTGGAGGGCAAGTGTTGCCTTCCAACATACATTTTCATACAAAAAAGTTCAAGTTTGAATGCCTGTAACTATTGCCCTATTTACTTAATTCCCTTCAAACTTTCCACTTTTACTAACTATAGCATGCTCTTTCCAGTTATGGTATTTTCGAGAATGGCTCTCTCATTGGTCGGAAACAGCCCTTATATAATCTTTGCGATCAAATTGAAGGAGTCGTTCATTTCAAGTTTCAATTCAGTTTCAAAAGGACAGGAATGAAGCATGCAAGAGAAATTGCCTCTAACTTGAAGCAATATAGGCTTGTTTGAAGTGAAACACGATAAAACAATTTTATTTCTGCTTAAAGATGTATGATGTCATCCCGCATAATTTCCCGCATAATTCGAGATTTTTCCCCGCATAATTTGCCAAAAAATCACGCATAATTTTGTTTTTTTTCCCCCGCATCCTACCATAAGCCCTGTTATGAGTATGATGCAAATTTCATGATTTGATTCAAATAAAATTTTCATTAACCCTTTGACTCCCACGGCGCCCGAAACCGCCCGTAAAAATCGATACTGCTTTGAAAAATTCTAACTTTCTGAATTTTCGTAACATCGATCTCATGGCCAGTTATTAGTGACAACTAGATAACTCTTCATATTTTAACCTCAAGTAAACTGACTTACAGGTCCGATTTCTGGGCATTAGTTCAATTTGTTTGCCATAAAAATCAAAAATGCGTGTTTTTGACGCAATTTTACACCTCGAAAATGAACGACATTTGACTTGGATTTTCTTCCAAAATACCTCCTTGCGAAACAAAACGCCACTTTCTCAGCAAACTTCCATCTCTCTTCTTGATATAGTCGTGAATTTTGCCCTCTCTTTTCCTTAACTCGCCGAACAATAGCCATTTCCTTAGGCCCACTTTCGCTAACACGTGTTTTCCTTCTGCACGCCCGAAAAGGATGCCGGGAAACATCCGGGAATTTCGGCATAGATCTCCCCCGAAAATCCCTCTTTTAAGAATATATAGAGTGTCGAGCCACTCGGTCCTACAGGCAAAATATTGCACCGGTTGCATTCTTTACAAGTCCAAAGTCGCCAAAAATGCCTTTGTAGGTCCTGGAATCCACCACAGAAAGACCAGAGAGACGATTTCACAATTGAGTCCGCCATTTTGAATTTCCAAACGGCAAAGTCGAAATCTGTTCGTGAATTCGTATCTAAACTCCTGAGTTCTTCCAGGAGAACGGTCTCTACCACACCAGTCAAGCTTAATGATGCTGTCCTGGGGGCTTCTGTGGTGAATAATGGCTATAAACACTCTAAAAATGCAAAATTGACCGCTCCTAGTAGCTACGAGATGCCGTTCCTCGAGGAGATTCACCAAAAGAGAAAGATTACGTCAGAACCTGAGCCCGTGGGCTTTCAGAACTGTCAAGATTTCCATGGAAACCCCTTATATGGAATCGAAATTTCCTATGGCGTGATTAGGTCCAGAAAATCGCTAAAAAACTCAAAAATCTCTGGGTGTCAAAGGGTTAAACTAAATCGTAATTTTATTTGATTTTCATAAGACTGGCTAAAAAAATGCATTTAACCTACTAGCTAAGCCCTCAAAGTGCAGAAAAAGCCTTCCTACTATTGGGTCATACAATAAAATGCTTATTGAATGAGTTAGATCGGGCCGGAAGGGAAGCTAATTTTTGGCCCTTGGTCATTTGTACGGACCAAGCTGTGCTCATACGTCATAACCTCAAGCCAAATTATTTCTTGTCTGGCCCTCCCACTCAGTTAATATAAGTACATAAGTATGAATACAAAAATACTATGTTATCAATTTGGTTGCACGTCTGTTCAAATAATATTGTTGTATCACATTTCAAAATGTACATGTATGTACAAATGTACAGTCTTAAAACTATATGTGTACAGTGTGCCGCCTTGTCTTTCAATAAATGTATTCAGCTGTAGAGAAGATATGAAATTGTAGATGTGATAGATAAATGTTGATAACAAACTAAGATTTGCTGCAGTGTAGATTGTGCTATGGATATATTTAATATGAACAATATAGTTAGTTCTTATCATCTTTCTTGCCACCAATCTACATTCAATGATTTATAAGACTGATAATTGCCATGGCAAATACATAATAATTAGAAAGTAAGCCAAATCTCATAAAAAGATTACAGTGTGGACACTCGAACCGTGAACACTTCGAGTTTTTTTCGAACTTTTTTTTCCGAAATTTCTATTGCCTCACAGCCTCTCAAATGGAGATTTGAGTTTAAATACATTTAGTGATCAAAATAAATCATTTTTCTGATCAATTTGCTCAATCAATAATTTATATATTTGTGTTAGAAAAAAAACTAAGTGTTCACGGTTCGAGTGTCCATACTGTAAATGCTGGCAGATGTGTGTAGGTAATCTGATTTGAAAATAAATAGTAATCACAGTGTTCTGTGTAGCTCGACATGATAAAATCAATAAGTAAATTTTCTTTAAAAACAGCTATGTAATAAGAATATTAAAATGATAAATTTTAATAATAAATTATTTGTTTGTAATTTGCATTGAACTACATTGTAGACAGTGTGAAATAAATTATAAATCCTACCTTAGTTAATATCTCAAACTCCCCAAACAGGAATCCCTGCATTTGGGATACAATGGTTCTCAGCTTTCTGGAATGAATTATTCTTGTCCGTTGATTGTTTGAGATATAGAGGATATTACATGGCCGTGTAGAGATATGGAATTTATCTTTGAGTGTTGAGAAATATATCTCATGAGTGAGCACAGGAAACGAGTGCGATATTTCTCTGGATGTAATTTACTAATAATAATAAAAAAAATATTTTTTATATTGTGCAAAAAGCATAGTTTACTTACACATATTTCTCTATAAAACACACACGATATCTTCACATGTTGCCCCAGGAAACAACATCTGGTCACTCCAGCAAAATTTGTCTTGTCTGGGACAACTGACAACCATTAATTTGAACCACATCTTATATAAATTTTCATATTTCATCGGCAGGTTATCTTTCTTCACGGTTTGGGCGATACAGGGTAAATACAATGTACAAATGTACTGTACATTTGTCAATGTTTTATTTTATTTATTTTTTTAATTATATATTTTTTGTTGTTGTTGTCAATGTTTTGTTATTTATTCATGTATTTTAATAATTAAAATTAAATATTTTATAATAATATTTGTTTTCCTGTGAAATGACAGGCACGGATGGAGCTCTGCTTTTGCAGCAATAAAGTCACCACATGTGAAATATGTCTGTCCAACAGCGTAAGTCATATTTTATGTATTTTGTAAGATGGATAAATAAAGTTATTATTATTTTTATTATTATTATTATTTTATTACATGGCAGTATAATCAGGAGCCCTGGTGTAATAATATAATTAAATATTTTCAGGCATTTTTCAGTAGTGTCAGGCTCCATTTGGATTTTCATATATATTTCATATGTACATGTATATATACTATACGTACATACATAATGTAGCTACTGACATTTATTAGTCTGGCTTCCTGTGGAAGGCCCAACTCTAAAAATGCAGGCCGTCGTCATCTTTGACCTCAAACGTGAAAGTGGCTTCTAATGCGCGTGCACCCTGTGCCGCGGCTGTTGAGAATTGAAGACTCCGATATACGAAAAGTGCCGAGTGATTGAACGAAGTGCACATATTCAATACACATTCAATGACTATAAAGGAGATATTTAAAATCACTTTAATAGCACAACTGACACAAGATTGAAATCTAAACGAAGTCAATGTCTTCTATACTTTGTACATACTGCTGTTATTTTGTGTTGTGGTAAGCTTATAACACCGATAGAAGCGAAGCAGCAATAGTTTGGCTATATTTATATACACTTCATCCAAACATTGTTTAGTCACGCTGCGATGTCTAGTCTATTTACATGTATATTTAAATGTAATCAATTATTGAATTTTTCTGTAACAAGAATACTGAAATCATAACGACCAAGTTGGTTCATCTGGTATACAAATATAGCTTACAATGTATATGTCCTCCCCTTCACCCAATGGGGAAGCTACCATATGCATATACATGTAAAGTATATACCAAACTACAGGTTATTGATACTGTATAAATGAATCTTATCTTTTCCAGAAAGGCTATGAATGTTACTTTAAATGCAGGAATGTCAATGCCATCTTGGTAAGGAAGTCATGTTAGAAAGTCGACATCGTACTTTGTCAGGATTTTCTACCAAACTTTGCATCAACAATTTTCAAAACAATTTTATATGACTAGGTTTGATATCAAGTCTTTATCGGTGGACACAGAAGAAGATGAAAAAGGAATCAAAGCTAGTGCTACATATGGTAAGTCTTCTTGCTTTAGATATTTGTCTTAGTGAAAATAATTCTAACATTCTGCCTGGATCATTTCAGTGCAATATTTAGTTGAACAGGAAAGAAAAAATGGAATTGAACCCAACCGAATTGTCGTAGGTGAGGCCATATTGTATTTTACTAGTATAACACCAAGGCTTGTTGGGCTTTCCTTTCCTTCCTTCCTTCCTTCCTTCCTTCCTTCCTTCCTTCCTTCCTTCCTTCCTTCCTTCCTTCCTTCCTTCCTTCCTTCCTTCCTTCCTTCCTTCCTTCCTTCCTTCCTTCCTTCCTTCCTTCCTTCCTTCCTTCCTTCCTTCCTTCCTTCCTTCCTTCCTTCCTGCCTGCCTTCCTTCCTTCCTTCCTTCTGCCCCTCCTGTCCCTTCCCTTTCCTGCTTTCTCCCTTTCTCCCTTTCTCCCTTTCTCCCTTTCTCCCTTTCTCCCTTTCTCCCTTTCTCCCTTTCTCCCTTCCTCCTTCCTCCCTTCCATTCCTTTCGCTATTTCTTTATACATTTTAGAATCATTTTTACCCATTCTCACGAAAACGCTGATAAGCTTTGAAAATGCTCCTGGGGAAAAAGGAATTCAATTTAAAAAGCACAGCACGTTATGATATCATAGTACTCTCTCTACCCCTGTAGGTGGGTTTTCGCAAGGTGGCGCAGTAGCTTTATATTCTGTTTTAACATCATCGCCAACACTTGCCGGAGTGTTGGCCCTGAGCTCATGGCTTCCTCTTCACAGTTCATTTCCAGCAGTAAGTCTTAATAATCTTTCTTCAATTGTATTCAGACAAACATTCAGAGGAATCTCTAGTGGATACAAGTACTGTATCTAACTTTATAAAATAACTATGATATAACGCACGCTCTGATTGGCCATAGGATGCGTATTCCGCGTGCTTTATGAGAGCACACAGCACACGCGCGCAGATATTCAAACTATTTTGTAATGAACAAAATTGAAAACTTGCCTTAAAATCATAATTGTATTTTATAAAAGAAATAGAAAACTTGCCCGCTGTGCTATGTGCAGATTTATAGCACTTGGGGACTGATCAGAACACTCGAGAAGTGTTGAGAAGCACTCCGCTACACGTCGTGCTTCTCTTAACACTTCTCTCGTGTTCTGATCAGTCCCCGCATGCTATAAATCTGCACATAGCACGCGCGCTCGTTTTCTATTTCTTCAAAGCAACCAATGTTTTTGCAAAATCTCAATTTTTCTAATGTTTCATCCAAACATTGGAATTGGCCTTTTAAACTAGTATGTACATGTAGTAATGTTTAGCCATTAAGGTTGGCTTTCACTATAGTGACGCAATCATAAACGCAAGCACAAGAAACGTTATGTCAATGTGAATACAGGCCTGACGCAAGTATACGCGCAAGCACAAGAGACGAGAGACGTTATGTCACTGTGAAAACGGGCCTGACGCAAGTATACGCGCAAGCACAAGATATCTTATGTCACTGTGAAAACATAAGTACATGTACAAGCATAAGAGTGGCTTATGTCAATGTGAAAAGGGGCCTGACGCAAGCATGAGCGCAAGCACAACAGGCCTGACGCAAGCATGACACAAATACATGTATCTGAAAACCAGTGTTTTGTTTGTTGAAGGTTGTTTTGTTTTGTTTTCAGGCTTTAAAAGGGAATAACGCGACACCAATACTACAGTGCCACGGTTAGTTCAAACACAGTCAGTCATTGGTAGTGCATGATTACTACATGTACATACTTGACAGAAAACACGCCCACGTTCATTTCTTGATGAACAAATGATGTCAGTCGAACCTCCGCCGCTCACTTTCACCGCTCATATCCGCCGCTCACTTCCGCAAAAGCGGCTCGAGCAAATCGACGAATGGTTTTTCCCTGAAGCAGACGTACGCGTCTGCTTGTAGGACGGTAAAAGTATTTTTTGATTAATATTTGAATGCGGAACAATTCGAAGTTTTGATAATTACAAAGACATCATTTTGAAATGGGAGACAGTTTACCGAATTTTTGACCGGCGTAATCAGTTGATAGAGAACCACTTGTACTGAGGACGTAAATAAACCCTGGCCGTGACCACCCTCAGTGCCTTGGGCCACACTCCTGGGCCACTAGTTACTCGGGCTTCCTTTGGAATGCCCGAGTTATAAAATGGACTGTTTTGCTCTTCTTCGTTGTCGTCCGTCAATATGGGTTTTTACAGCGCATGCGCCTTGTTTATCAGTAAAATAACTGTCACGTGCCAATCTGTCATGTGCCAACCTGTCAATTTATTAATAGTACAATGTCCGTTGAATATGTGTTTAGGTGAAGCAGATCCGGTAGTAAGGTATACATTGGGAAGAATGACCGCCACTCTTCTCTCGAGAATGTGCACGAAACACGAATTTCAGTCGTTCTCCGACTTAGCACATTCGTCTTCTCCACAGGTAATCTTGATTTAACTTCACTGTAATGATAATATACGAGTAATATCAGTAGAATGTAAATGAGTAATATCAGTAGAATGTAAATAGAATTGCATCAATGTTGTCAGCTGTGTGAAACTCGCTGAGATAAAAAGAATATGAAAAACGTGCATTTTTTCTACTGTAAAAAAGATATATAATCCACACAGCAAATCCCGGAGCTTTGTAAGGTGGATAAAAGCCGACCGCACAGGCCCCTTTTTGACATGTTATTTCCGTTGCTTTATAAATACGACCTGACAGATAAAGACGATAATCGATTTAGGTAGACCCAGAGAAGTGCGATGTATTTTTGCTGCCTGTGCAGATCCAATTGTACAGCTTTAACTTTTTGGTGTGATTTGATTTTTTTTATTATTATTATTATTATTTGAAATGTCAAATCAACATCAATTTCTTTTCGAACAACTTTCACGCGCAAACAAACGCGGGCTAAAAGAGAGCGAACTAACGTACGAACAAAAGTCAAAACATTAGTCGGATAGAAAACTTGTACAGTAATTCCTCTACTTTGTTCTTAATGAAAGTTGCATTAAATAAGGGGATTCGGGTCTCATCAGCTGCTCGTCAACCCACTCATAAAGAGATGTTATCGATGTTATGTCAACAAAACGACTACCTAATATCCTGGTCTTTCTTTCCCATTAGGAAATGGCAAAAGTATGTGAATGGCTAAAGCACATACTACCTGCTCACTTCTGAGCCACGGTTAATGGATGACGAGAATAAAGGACTTTTGGACGACAAGGAGATTTTGTAAAGAATTAGTATTATTTAAGATTTCCAATTGCTTTTCGTGCGACTGAAGTGAAACACATACTTCATTGAGAATAACAGATGCACTAGTCTTTCCTAAATTGCTTAACTATCGACATGCATATAATGGAAAGACAACACGAGCTGTGATTCTGAATTATGCTGGTCTCAAACACGTGACGTCATTTCTTTCGGTTAGATCCCAGTCCCTCGTGGAGCGTAGCGTCCATAATTTGTAAAGAGAAGCGACGCATGGTATTTCGAGAAACAGACAAGGAACGAGGCTTGCGCTTCTCTATTTTTAACGTATGTTTTTAATTCTTTTATGATTTTGTCTGCAATCTTAGGACTTGTTGCGAGGGGTCTAGACGTTGAAACTCTTCACTCATTTCGCCAATAAATCATTTAATAAAGTATAAGCAACCCCCCTATATATATACAGTATATAGTAGATATGTAGCTAATAATTATAGGTTAATTGTTTAAAAGCCTGATGATTATATTTTTGTTGTACGCATTAATGTAATCGGTCTTCAAAAAAAAAAAAGGACCGAAGAATATTCCAAATATATGTTAGCTGAATTTATCAATGGCTCTTGTTGTTTGGTAAAAATAGAATCGGGGGAAATATCGTTGAAGATGCCATCAAAAAGTGACTCCAGTTCATTTCCTGCTGACGCGCACACATGCAGGGAGCCCAACTATTTCTAAACGTACGTCTTTTGATGGGATTCCTGTGGTAGAGTGCACGGAATATTATATTGGGTTACCTGTGGTAGAGTGCACGGATTATGTTATACTGGGTTACCTGTGGTAGAGCGCATGGGATATTGGGTTACCTGTGGTAGGTAGAGCGCATGGGATATTATAATGGGTTACCTGTGGTAGAGCGCACGGGATATTATATCGGGTTACCTGTGGTAGAGCGCATGGGATATTGTGTTGGGTTAAGGTGACTCCTAGCCTCCTCCGCATGCAACTCCAACGGAACGGAAAGGAGAGGCCGAAGGCCGAGAGAGTGATGGGATCCCTGTCCCAGCGAGGCCGAAGGCCGAGAGGGACTTGGCCCTAAGGAGAAAACGGAGATATATGTAGCTCCGATATCACTAAGGATATTTGCGGAAAGGGAAATCGAATTATGTTGTAATATTGCCAAATAATAGCTTCAACTTTCTCCAAGTCTGATAGTCCATCACGCGAATATTAAAAAAGTTATGGCCAAAGTTTTATTTCAGACGAATGCGTCTGGAATTTCGACGGAGCCACCTTAACACTCCCGTTTCGAGTATGTTTAGACACCGCTGTACTCCTTGACAAAAGACGCGTTTGCTCAGGCTTATACCCCGTTCACACCAAGGCTTAAACATGGTTTAAGGTGGTTTAACTAAACGGGTTTAGGAAATTATCTACAAACGCCATGCAACCTTTGGCACAAAACTGCTGGTAAACTGTCCTTTCTGTAATTGCACAGTAGAAATTCCAGGTAGTTTGATTCTTGTGAAATCAAATGCCCTCGAATTAGAAAAGCGAGAATAAACTCAGTTTAACTAAACAAGGTTTGGTGTGAACGGGGTATTAGCCTCAATCCAGAGAATAACCCGTGCAATTAAAAATGGTTTCTATTGTTGAATGTCAACACTTTTTCGCGTTCTCGTCGGTATTTGTGAATAATTTACACTGAATTGAGGCTTAGCCTGAGCAAATGCGTCTTTTGTCAAGGACAGCGGTCGTCGCTTAACAACTCGAAACTGGAGTACTGTGGTGGTAGAACGCACGGGATATCATATTGGGTTCCCTGTGGTAGAATGGGTTCCCTGTGGTAGAGCGCACGGGATATATTGGGTTCCCTGTGGTAGAGCGCACGGGATATCATATTGGGTTCCCTGTGGTAGAGCGCGCGCTTCCAATATGCGAAAAAGCGCGCACTTTCAAAAAGTTGGATCAGTGAAAGTTTTACATCGGAGATCGGGTTAAAAGCGAGTAAATATGTTCATGTTAAAAATATATTTTAAACAAAAACTTGACCATTTAATTCCAACATATAAGAACTGATATGCGTCTAACTTTCCGGTCAGAGCGCGTGGTGCGAATTGCTCAGTCCCGCCGGACTTGATAGGCGCACTTTATCCAGCAGAGAAACCATTCTCACCTAAATCAATGATATACAGTCATTTGCAAAAATTGTGGTCGCTACGAAATATCAATATATCAATAAAATATCGGGTGCATTATGGGTAATTAAATAATCGAAAAGTCCCCTTAAAGCGGTTTGACGCCAGCAAAGTTGGTAGAAAAATTTAGCATAATGTTTATTTTAGTCTTACGTTTGTTGTTTGTAAATTTTGCTTCCTTTAATAAGTTAGGAATCGCAAAATAGTATTATTTAATTACCCATAATGCACCCGATATATATATATTGATATAACGTGGCGGCCAGAATTTTTGCAAATGACTGTATATAGCAAATAGTGGGTAATTGGTTCAGAATTTTGATATTTGAGCATCGCGTTTTTGAGTTGTGTTTTTTTTTAATTGTGACAATGCTAATTTGGTGACTTCAACCCAGGCATTTGCCATAACTTATTTAGTATTTTTCAACTAGAACCGAAGAAATAGAAAAACATTGATATACAGACTAAAAATATAACTCGTAATATAACAATACTGAACCCTCCAACTATTCAGTTTATAATTGAATCGATTTTAAAATAAACAAACAAGGGTTACAGGTACTTTAAGGGTGCGTTCGATTGACCTTATTCCGGAATAGGAATAATTCCAGATTCTGGGGCAGACGGATGACGTCATTATTCCGGAATATTCCAAGCATTCTGCTATGATGAGCAGAATGTTTGGAATATATTCCGCTTATTCCGGAATCGGACAGACTCAATTGAACGGACATTCCGTATTATTCCAAGTATTCCTATTCCGGAATAAGGTCAATCGAACGCACCCTAAATCACTACGTGAAAACGACCATAGGTTATAGTTTCACGATGCGCGTAGAACATAGAAATCATGATTTTGCCGATTTCATGGTCTTTAAAAGGTTCATGGTGTCCCAATAGGCAGATCCAAGGTAGTTATTGGAATCAAACTCGAGTTGTTTGATTAACTGAATGCCATCAAGAGGCCGCTCTCGATTAGAAGTGGTGGAGTTACTGTCTGATTCAGGTCTTGGCTTTGTGTCCCACTCGATGACCTGTAGGGGTACCAAAACCGTGAATAACGCTTCTCAAACTCATTAATAATTCATTAGCTCAATAACCAATCAGCTCTCACGATTCGAGTCAGGTGGATGTATCTTGATACCGGAGGAAGAACTGATCAAGACACTGATCAAGACACTGATCAAGACACTGAAATTATTGTATATTTACCATTATGTTACTTACCTTTAACTTAGTAGACTTACTACCTCTTACTTATCATGAAAAAAAATCTAGTGATAAATCATCAACCAGAGTTGAATCAGTGACCCCTCGCACATTACGCTCACTACTTATCCATTAGACTACCTGACTGCTTGTTCGATTTTGAAGCTCTTTTTAACAAACATAATACTTGCGAGGTGACTCATTAGGCCAAGACACAAAAGCAATTATTATGTTCTTTTCTCAGGAGACTCAAGAACAATTCAGATAATCATTCATTATTAATGAGTTTGAGAAGCAATATCAAAAACTCGTGCTTCGTGTTTCTTCAGGGGATTCAAAACACCTCGAAACAATAAAAGCACTCGGCCTACGGCCTCGTGCTTTCATTAGTTTCTCGATGTTTTGAACCCCTGATAAAACACTCGCACTCGTTGTTGATATATTACGTCAAATAGAGTTGTTTTTGTACGAGTGGGAAGTTACGATACGGACGTGCCGTGCGGTGACTGTGCCGTGTATATGGCTAATTCAGAAAACGTTGTCGGCGATCGACTTCAAGCCTACGCGGCTAGACCGAAAACGAGTATGGGTAAAAATCAACGAGTCTATAAATACACTATCAAAAAGGAACGTCTCTCACGGAATATGAATCATATCTGCTTCTGTTTCCTTGTTTTAAAACGCGTAGGCATACATTTACAGATTCACCTGCCATTGTCACCAAATACGAAAAGCATGCAAGTGAATTATCATATCTACCCTTACTCCCTTTCGGTCTAGTCACGTAGGCTTGAAGTCGATCGCCGACAACGTTTTCTGAATTAGCTGTAGAGTCGTTTTCGTATGAGTGGGAAGTAGTTACGGTGACGCTTGGTGCGGTGACTGTGCCGTGTATAGAGTTGTTTTAGTGGGAAGTAGTTACGGTGACGGTTCGTGCCGTGCGGTGACTGTGCCGTGTATAGAGTTGTTTTCGTATGAATGGGAAGTAGTTACGGTGACGGTTCGTACCGTGCGGTGACTGTGCCGCGTGTATAGAGTTGTTTTCGTATGAGTGGGAAGTAGTTACGGTGACGGTTCGTGCCGTGCGGTGACTGTGCCGTGTATAGAGTTGTTTTCGTATGAGTGGGAAGTAGTTACGGTGACGGTTCGTACCGTGCGGTGACTGTGCCGCGTGTATAGAGTTGTTTTCGTATGAGTGGGAAGTAGTTACGGTGACGGTTCGTGCCGTGCGGTGACTGTGCCGTGTATAGAGTTGTTTTCGTATGAGTGGGAAGTAGTTACGGTGACGGTTCGTACCGTGCGGTGACTGTGCCGCGTGTATAGAGTTGTTTTCGTATGAGTGGGAAGTAGTTACGGTGACGGTTCGTGCCGTGCGGTGACTGTGCCGTGTATAGAGTTGTTTTCGTATGAGTGGGAAGTAGTTACGGTGACGGTTCGTACCGTGCGGTGACTGTGCCGCGTGTATAGAGTTGTTTTCGTATGAGTGGGAAATAGTTACGGTGACGGTTCGTGCCGTGCGGTGACTGTGCCGTGTATAGAGTTGTTTTCGTATGAGTGGGAAGTAGTTACGGTGACGCTTGGTGCCGTGCGGTGACTGTGCCGTGTATAGAGTTGTTTTCGTACAAGTGGGAAGTAGTTACGGTGACGCTTGGTGCCGTGCGGTGACTGTGCCGTGTATAGAGTTGTTTTAGTGGGAAGTAGTTACGGTGACGCTTGGTGCGGTGACTGTGCCGTGTATACAGTTATATATAGAGAGAGTAAGAATACAAGCAACATTGCTCTGCAACTTGCAACGCAATAAAGTTGCACGATTTACTGAGTTGTACGATGTTATAATAATGCTGTTTCTTTACCTGGTAACTTTTAATGCCAACATATCCCTTGTCGCCATCGCCGCCATTACCAACTGACTCCTTCAACGATTTGATTCGAGAAACAAGATTTGGACTGGTAGTTGCGAACCCATCACAAGCTGCATTCTCTTCAGCCCGCGATTCTAGCACTTCACTCTCTTTGCTCTGGATGCCATTCATTTGAAACGCGCCGTTACTCGTGGGCACGCGTTGGAGGTTCGAGGCGGGCACCAATAGCGAGGAATTTACACTTTGGGTTTGAAAATCAGACATTAACCTCTCCTTTTTGAGAAGATCTACTTCTTTTATTAATAGATCATTCTTCAGCTGTTTCACGTCGCCCTCGAGATCATCTACTCGGCTTTGCAGTCGCTTAGCCTGCGACAACAGGAACTCGTTTTGGTTGATAAGACGATCGTTGTCTTCTTCGTTCTTTCGACAGTTTATTCTTCGTTCTTCTAACTCCAGTTGCGAGGTTTTACTTAGAGCGTCAAAAGAAGATTTCTCTCCCTCAGCTTGGCTGAGATTTAGCTCCGTCGTCTCGAGATTTTCCTTCAGTTCTTTATTTTCACGTTCAAAGGTTTCGTTGTCTTTCGTTAACTTTACGGAAACTTCTCGGAGTTGATCGGCTTTCCGAGTGAACTCTTCGACCGTTTTCTTCAGTGCTTCAGTTTCGAGGTACAACACCTGATTTTGCCTAATGAGGACTTTGTTGGCGCGTTTCATAGCTTGTATATCGTTTTTAAATTCATGTAAACCTTGCTTTGAATCTTTCAGTTCTCCTTCCAGTCGTTCGTTCATTCTCATCGAGTCAGACAAGCGACTCTTGGCGTCGTCCAGCTCTGCAGGTTCGAGGAGGCTCGTTTGAAGGCCCATGTCAACTCGTGGACTCAGTAAGATCTCTTCCAGCTTGCTGTGGTCTTTCTGCCATTTTTGCGTCACTGTCTTTAACTTGTCCTTAGTTTTGTGATATTTTCCTTGCGTTTTTTGTAATTCTTGCTTCGAGCTCTCAACAGCATCGAGAAGCTTTTCCTTGTGGATTTCCACCTGCGTAAGCGAGTGGTTAAGTTTCTGTACTTCCTCCATTTCATCCATTGTCATTTGCTTACTACGAAACAACAAATCGTCATTCTCTCGATTCATTTTCGACAGCTCAGCCTTGAGATCTTTCAGTTTCTTTTTTAACTTGGTCGTTTCGCGTTCCATGGATTCACTTTTTGTCTGCATTTCTGTTGTCGTCGTTTTAAGTGCCACGTTTTCTCGATCTAATTCATCATTATTATTCTCCAAATCTTGCAATTTGTCAAAATGTTTCTTCGTGTCGTTGATGGTTCTCTCGTGATTCGTTTGTTCCTTTTCCAACATTGAACTCAATGCCGTAACTTCGTCGTCTTTCTCTTTCATTTCTTTCCCGAGCTGTTCAATTTTCTGCTTGTGTGTATGTCTCTCTGTGTCGACCATGGAGGCAAGACTTTCAATTTCTGACGATTTTGTGCGGTTCTCCTTCTGAAACTCGGCCGACCTTCTTGCAATCTTGTCACGCTCGGTGGCCAGTTCAGAACGAAGAGAGGCATTTTCTTCCTGTTGTTTCTGTACCTCATCGATGAGATCTCGAACACGGGCGCCGTTTGACTCTGTTTGCTTCAATTGTTCAACTAAGAATTCCGTTTCTTTCAACTTTCGCTCGTGTTCTGACCGTTCCGCCTCCAGCGTGGAGGTAACACTTCTCAGCCTCTCCTTCATTGTATCAATTTCTTCCTCAAGGCTGTCGACTTTGTAACTACTGCTATCTGTTTGCTTGAGCTTTTCTGCTAGGTGCGTAGCCTCTTGTTCAATTAACTGCTGTTCAATGTTCTCAAGTTCTTTACGCAAATCTTCCGTGTCTTTGGTGAGTTTATGGTTATCTTCACGTGCCTTTGTGAGTTCACTTCTAAAAGTGTCGACTTTGACATCGCACTCCTGTAGAACCCGACTTTCACGAGCAGCAATTTCTCTGACAGATTCTGCAGTCCCAGTTTCGAACTTCTTTCTCATCTTTTCAATTTCTAAGTCACGACTTTGCAGCAACTTTTGGCAGCGATCTTCCACATTCTGAACTGAGTTTCTCTCGTCTTCAAGAGTTCCACGCAAAACGTTCATCTCCGAGTGGACAGACTGGAGTCTGGAATTCCTCGATGACAATTCTTGATTCGCTTTAGTGAGTTGTACTTGTAGTTCTGCTATTCTGTTTTCAAAGTCTTCGACAATTCCCTTCATTCTCTGGTCATTCTTTAATTCCTCCGTCGGTTCTGGCGCTTCGTCGTCGCCAATCATGTCGATATTTTCGGAACAAATACTAAAACTTTCGTTTGCAATGATGTGAGGCTCTACCTCGATCGTTGCAGTTTGTAAATCTTCCACTTGGTCTCGCAATTGTTGGTTTTCTTCTTCCAATGTCTGGCGGTCGCTCTCAAGTTCTTCGTTTGAAGTTTTCAATTCCGCAAGCTTCTCTTCGAAGCTCAGATTTTGCAAACTAAGTTCTTGCTGCATATCGTTTCGTATTTTGTCGAGTTGATTTTCAAATCTTTCAATTTCTCTGTCCATTTGTTGTTCAATTTTGTGTTTATCGTTCTGGAATTCGTCTGCTTGTTTCTTCAATTCTGATGTCTTCTTTTCAGAAGCGAGCATTTCTGCTTCTTTATCTTTTCTCGTGAAATTCAATTCTTCCTGGAGCTTCTCACATCTGGAGTGAATTTCTGTTCCTTCGTTTTGAAGTTTGTCAATCAATAGTTTGCAGTCGTCGAGTTGTTTTTGAAGAGCTGCAGAATTTTCTACTTCTTCTTTGTCTAATTCAAGTTTCTTAACCAACTTTTCCAACTTTGTAACTTTATCTGAATGCTCTAACGAAGCCTTTTTATGAGATTTTAAAGTTGCTACCTCTTCATCTAGAGATGATATAATTCTTTGAGCTTCTCGAAGTTCTGCAGTGAGATGTTGCACATGCTCTTCATTGTGACTCTTGAGCTTCCCGATCCCTTCCATCAGAACCCCTGAGCTCCTTCGTCTTTGTGGATCTCCTTTAACTCTCAGTTTAGTCGTCTCGAGTTCGCTGGCCAAATCATTCACCACCAGGTCATACTCAGTCTGCAGTTCTTCGTGCTCCATTTGCAAACTTTCAAGAGTATCTTGAAGGTTTTCAATTTCACCGTCATATTTCATTTTTAATTCTTCGATTTCCGTCTCGTAGATCTGTTTCTGTTGCTTCACGGCAGCGTTTAGTTTCTCGTCTTCATTAGTGCAGGCAAGTCGTGCCTCGTAACTTCTCTTGAGCTCTGCCAACTCGTGCTTGTGTGTCTTCTGTTTTTCATGCAGGAGTTGTTCGTGTTCGTCCACTAAATTCTCTAACTCGTACTTGTGTTCTTCCTTGAGTTCCCATCTCATTTTTTCTTCCCTTGTTTTCATCTCGTGTTCCATGTCGGTGATGTTACTTTCGAGCATTTCTCGTGCTTCGGTAAAGTCCAGTCGTTCCTTCTTCAGTTCCGCCTTGAGACTCCGAATTTCGTGTTCGTACGCTTCCGCATACCTCTTCTGTTGCAGCTCATTTTCTAAGTTACTCTTGCTGATGTCCTCTTCACTGTCTGGTCTTTGACTTTCCAGACGAAGTCTTTGAATTTCTTTGCTGTGGAGAACCTTTAGTTCATTCATTTCTTCATCGTGATGAAGTTTGAGTTCTTCTACAATGACGGCATCATCTTTAGCCATGGCGACTTTACCAAGTTCTTCTCTACTCTGCTCCAGTTCGGTTTCTAAACTTTCAAGTCGAATCTCGTACGCTTTCCGCATGGTCATCATATCATCGGCCACTTCTGTCTCCTTGGAAGCACTCTGTTTACTCATCTCTTGGATCTGTGTCTTCAACTGCAAGAGATCAGCATCGTATTGCTCTTTTAACGCTTGTACATAAACCTCGTGTTCCTTGCGTAGCAGTTCCGACAAAACCTTGTCATTGCTGTTGGAGTTAATGTCTTTCTCCTCGGATTGGTTCTCATAAGAACGTCGAAGTTTCGCCATTTCAGCTTCATGCTCAGCTACAATTACCTCGTGTTTTTGCTCTTGCTTCTTCGACTCGTTCAATTCAAGCAACTCAAACTCTTGTTGCTCCAGCTTTTCCATCGCTTCACGAGTCTTCTCGGTTTGTTCCTCCAACTGATCTTTCAGAGACAGAATTTCGCTCTCATAGTTGGTCCGGAGGCGGTCTGTCTCCACATCCAATGGAATTCCTCTTTGCTGACTTTTGTTTCTGATGGCGATAATTTCTTTTCTTAGCATGGAAAGTTCAAGTTCATGATCTCCCTTGGAGACGTCGAGTTCGAGTTGCAAACGTTCTTGTTCTTCGCGGTAGTTTTTCTCAGCGTCAGTGGTTTTACGCTGTTCTTCCTTGAACTGGTCTTGCAGTTCCATATACTCCTTGGTAACCTGCAAGAACAGGAGAAATGTTTTCTGATTGGCATTTCTACACGTGGACCATGCAGCGTCCGGAAATCATAAACATCAAAGATGTCGAATGCGGCTTCTTTGCTCGAAACTACAAGTCGTGACTTTCGTCTCGGGTGGTCGCGTAGCAATGCAAACATGAGTGATATTCTATAGAACGGTAAGATAAATAGAGTCGTTTTCATATGAGTGGGAAACCTACGGCACGGAGTAATGGTCACGGTACGGAATCGAAGACATTCTATTCAACCAATCAGAGTGCGCAAAATCATTGCTCAGCCAATCAGAATGCTTGGACACGGCATGGTCACCGCACGAACCGTACTATTTATTTATTTATTTATTTATAAAATCTTTTGACAGACGGCCTACGTCAGCAGAGCTGATTTTCAGAAGGGCTCTGTATAGAGAAATATATACCGTATAGTACCGTAACGTACTATTTCCCACTCATACGAAAACGACTTTAATTGAATGGGTAGTAGGTGGTTGGATGGTCGATTTACTGACATTTCGTTCAGTGATTGGTTGGTTGGTTGGTTAGGCAGTTGGTTGGTTGGTTTGTTGATTGGATGGATGGCTGGCTAGGAAATGTTAGAAATTGAGTGAAAGTTGAAGTGCTATAGAAATACCCATAAAGTTCTTCTGAGCTTTAGCCATAGAACGGAAAGGAGAAAAAATATCTGACCCCAATGCTCGGGGATTCGAACCCACGTCCCTCGAAGAACTTTATGGGTCATTTAATCTTGGTCCTCATTAGCGACATAAGCACAAGCAACATACGCAGACTCAGCCGTACACCATTTATGCAATCGGTGTGACAAAAAAGACAAGCATCGTTAATGCATATGAGCAATGCATTACTGAGACTGCGTATGTTGCTTGTGCTTGTGCTTATGTCGCTAGTGAGGTTAATGAACAATGTATTACTGAGTCTGCGTATGTTGCTTGTGCTTATGTCGCTAGTGAGGTTAATGAGCAATGCATTACTGAGTCTGCGTATGTTGCTTGTGCTTGTGCTTATGTCGCTAGTGAGGTTAATGAGCAATGTATTACTGAGTCTGCGTATGTTGCTTGTGCTTATGTCGCTAGTGAGGTTAATGAGCAATGCATTACTGAGTCTGCGTATGTTGCTTGTGCTTATGTCGCTAGTGAGGTTAATGAGCAATGCATTACTGAGTCTGCGTATGTTGCTTGTGCTTGTGCTTATGTCGCTAGTGAGGTTAATGAGCAATGTATTACTGAGTCTGCGTATGTTGCTTGTGCTTATGTCGCTAGTGAGGTTAATGAGCAATGCATTACTGAGTCTGCGTATGTTGCTTGTGCTTATGTCGCTAGTGAGGACCAGGATTAACACTTTAACTCAATTTCTCTCTGTTTGGTTTCCTTTCCTTGTATATTGTGGATAGGAAATGTTAGTGGATTTCTTGGAATAGCGAATGATTGATAATTTGGTACTCGGATTGTTCGCAAGATAACCACCAAGTGCTAATAATCAATGTATACCTGTTGCAGGTCAATAGAAATTCGTTTCCTCATGGTGTCCCTCTCATCCATCACATCTCCACATTCCTCTGACTTCTTGGCAAGTTTTTCACTCAATTCACACAGTGTTTCGTCCCTGTCGTCCAGCTTCTTCTTCAAATCAGCGATCTGTGCCTTTAATAATAATAATAATAATAATAATAATAATAATAATAATAATAATAATAATAATAATAATAATAATAATAATAATAATAATAATAATAATAATAATAATAATAATAATAATAATAATAATAATAATAATAATAATAATAATAATATAAATAATAATAATAATAATAATGTCTTTATTCCTAGTTAAAATACATATCTATCTTTAGCAGTTTGGGATCATTTGGTAAAGACTGTAAAAACGAAAACAGACATTTAGAGCAACTACAGCCCGATTAATTACTTCTGTTGATGGGAAATTGATCTGTCCATTGGACCGCAATCCTTTGCAAACTCAATAAACTACAAAGGTAACCGAGTAAAAATCGTAAAAAAAAGTTGTAACGTCTCTCTGCATGGATGTTGTTACGAGATATAGCCCGGAGTTTTCGGTGTGCAAAGACATAGCATATGAATTCGGAAAAGGTTCTTAAATTAACGCGTTCTGTACACACACACACACAAAAAGGACGACGAAGTAGAGTGTTTTGTTGTCTATTATTCTCTTCATAATTGTTTCATTTTCCGTGTTTTCACTGAATTTGCGCCGCGAATGACATCGTCTTTTTTGTGGTTCGGTTGACTGAAAACAACTATCTGCATAAATAATGAACCGACAGACGTTCCAGTTCTCTTTGCGTCGTCAAGCATAGGGATTCACACAACACCTGAAATTAGGACCAAATCGAGCTCATTTATACGGCGTTCCAAAAATAAGTTCTGATTGTTCCTCTGACGTCGTCGTCGTATTTTAAGAGCTCCCTAATGAAGTCAATTAGTGTACGAGTCTGCCATGAGATCAAGTCGATACTGTATATAATCCCGGCCATACCAATCGATAATTCCGATAATCGATAATAATCGATAACAATCGATAATAATCGATACCAATCAATCGATTAATATCGGAAATCGATGAAAATCGATAACGTAAAATTGTGTGAGTATCGATTTTCATCGATTATCATCGATTTCTATCGATAATTATCGATTTTCATCGATTATCATCGATTTCTATCGATAGTCAGTTATCGATTTTCATCGATGCTTACCGAGGTCTTAGAAATACTTCTATGTCGCATTAACTAGACATGGTAAAGATTTGTAGTTGACAGTGTAAGGGGCGGACCATTTGATCGTTGATGGGGGTGGGGGTTAAATCCCAAAATAAATATCGAGCAAGCGCTTCCACCTTTAAAAAAATATCGTGCAAGAACAAATGCATCAAAAACAATATCGTGCATTATTGTGACACCAACTTCAGCTTTTTTTTAATTTGGTAGACCTAAATTTGAGTGTTATAATACCTGTGTATTCTGCACGGGACAGGTCTTGAATTTCAAATTCAAAACCTAGCATTGTAGCCCAAGGGGCGTAGCGTGCATTATGCACGTATACACACGTGCGTACAATTTAAAATAATTAAAATATATATATTAAAAAAAATGAAATCTAAGACAAAATCGTAAGAGCTGACTTGCTTTGAAATTATGAAATCCGGGAAATGGCACTTCAGGGAGTGTGTATATGTATAATATTATTGTAGTTAGAAGCAGCCCCAGTGAACAGTCTCTCAAACAAAATGAACTACAAAAAAAACTGAATGATCAGCATTTTACTATATATATTTGTGTAGCAAGAAAATCCGCTAGAAAACGAAGAAAATGGTCAGTTTCCAAGGCTCTAGATTTCAAAATTTCCAGGGGGAGTATGCCCCCTTACACCCCTAGAAGCGCGCGGCTTCGGTACTGGTTTCTCTGTGCGTACATTAGAAAAAAAGCATTCTACACCTCTGAAAAGTATTGCAACTTGATAATTATATATTTAATTAAAGAAAATGACTCTCCGTGCTTCTATACAAAATTAATGCACGCTGAGGTCTTGAAGCTGCTGGTAGTGGATGCACGAGCGGAACGCGAGTGCATTCAGCAGCTTTCAAGACCTCAGAAGTGCATTATTTTTGTATAGAAGCAAGGAGAGTCATCTTCTATTCGCTTTATAATATAAAACTAATTTTAAACAGGTTTTCTGCTTTGTTTTCGCTGCTCCGTACTTCTATAACATAACAATGCACGCTCAACAACCAATCAAATCGCGCGTTCTTGGGAGGTACACATAGTTTATATTATAATAGCTTATACTCCCTAGGATTTTTCTGTTTCAGTGGAAATTTCACCATTCATTGATTGATGGCATGTAAATTTAACAAATCATGATGTATAAGTAGAACAACAGACTGTACAAATAATTAAATTAAATAACAAAGGTAATTTATTATACAATTTTCAATATTTTCAATTTGGCAACTGAATAGATATTGGCAAACAAAAATAAATTTGGTTAAAAAAAATATCGTGCAAGGGCCTAAGGCAGTGAAAAAATATCGTGCAACATGAAAAGGTGGAAAAAAAAATCGACCATACTTTAAATCGCCCCCACCCCCCCATCAAAAATCAAATGGTCCGCCCCTAAGTGCGGTAGCCTGAACTGACACTCTGTTGTTCGCTGCAGTTGGTGATTGTCTTTCACCAAATTGTACATTGTATTTAGATCGGCGTATCATATTCACTGTGGTGAATTTTAGAAATCGATGATAATCGATGATAATCGATGATAATCGATCATAATCGATGATATTCGATCATAATCGATAATAATCGATATAATCAAGGACACTTGGGTTGTGAGTATCGATTATCATCGATTACCGATATCAATCAATACTAATCAACTGATTATTATCGATTAATATCGACGAATTCGATTACTTTCCGATGATCGATTTTTATCGATTGGTATGGCCGGGATATAATCAGCATGTTAAAAAACAAACACTTTACTCAGTAAAACGCACATCCGAAAACACTCTGAACAATGTATTAAACTTTGTGCTGGGTTGTATTACAACTAAAGGTCATTCTCATTGTTTATAATATTGAGTTATAATCACTCACTCGAGGATAATCGTGCTCTTTGTTAAAACACGATTTGCACAGCCGTGCAATTTATTTATTTAATCAACTTGAATGTTGTAACTTTTGCTGTGACGCAACTCTTTAATATTACTAATATTACCTGTACTGGTGATTCACTACGCCGTTCAGGACTTGAATTAGCTCTCCCTGGGCTTAGAATGCTTGATGTAGAACTGCTTCCTTTCGTGTTTCGTGTTGAAGTTGCAAATGGCTTGGTTGTCTTTTTGACTACTGGAATGCTCGACTTTGAAGCTGGGATTCCTGAACGCTTAGGCCCAAACATTGTACTCACAGATATATTAAACCAGTACTGTGTTGGAGATCTAAAGCATTGTTATTGTGGTAATATCGAAGAGCTGCAAATGCGAAGCTTGCAGACGACGCTTTGAATCAGCTTACGTTGCTAGCTAGATTGCGTGACCGTGACGTTATGAATATTCAAATTCAAGTGACGCTAATTGATATTCGATCAACGCAACAACACATTATTAGTTCTTATCATTCTCTGTATTTCTCGCTTTCAGGAATTAAAAATACATCAATAAATATCAACAGGTTTTTTCAAATTTCTCCCCGCGACATCACGTAATCAATTTCGCAGCCATATTACATGCTAAATGTTTGAATTCAAAATATGAGTAACACAAGTGTACGACGTTTCGAAGTGGCATGACTTCATTTTAGAACACCTCTATTAAGCGCTAGCGGTCAACATCTCAATTAAGCGGTCAGTTGGCTAATTCCCGAGGATGACCGCTTATAGAGGTTTGACTGTATACAAGTCTGAAGTCATCTTGCCACTCTTAGGAAAAGATGACCTTGCGTTGTGTTAGTCGGGAGATTTTTGGGTCAGCTCCTCACGTCCCTTACACAGGTATCCCGGGACGTTCGAACGTTATCTCAAAATATTTATAAAATCTATAATATTAATGGCGACGTCAACCGGAAGTGTAAATAACTTCTGTTCGGAGTTTCATACCTTCATAGTTGGTATTCCCTGTGGATAAAGTAACCTCACAGGCTTAGGCTTGGACTAAATCTCTAATGTACGAAACCCCGAACAGAAGTTATCTACACTTCCGGTTGACGTCATCGTCGCAGATTTTGTAAATTTTATCTGTCGTGTACAACTCAGTATCGGTTTTACTTTCGGTACGCGCATAGTTCATAAATCCTAAAAACCTTCGAGTCGAGCATGCGTAGAACGAATGACAGGGGACTGGGACGAGAATGAAATACCAGTAATATAATTCTTTTTCTAGAAAATTACTTTATTCAATTTTGAAATCAATAATCTAAATCTATGAATTGATTGATAATCTAAATCTATGAATTGATTGATAATCTAAATCTGTGATCTATGAATTAAGGTACGGTGATCCATAATGCTTTGCAAGCTACGGCACTGCACAGAAAAACATGGCGGCTGTACATTTACCACAATCCTTTGCGAACCCAAATCAGTACCACTCATGCACATCTGCCAACTTCCTAACACATTCACATAGATAAAGCAGGTTACAGCTTCACACATGCACAGGTTCGCACAGGTTCTTGTAAAGTGGTTTTGCGCGCAAACAATTATGGTAAAATATGCCGATCCGCCATCTTTTCAGTTTCTGTAGAATGGATTCTGGAGAATCATAAAACGAATAGCATTTCATATTAAACATTAGATGCATCTATATAAACATTTATATAAACATCTATATAAACATTTATACATATATAATTTTGAAAATATTAATGTGGGCATACAAATTGAATAAAAAGGCAATGACGAGAAGGTTGTTACGCGATCTATCTATCGATCGATATTTAATCGTGAATAATTCGGCTACCATCCGGTACCCATCGACTGTATAGTTGAAGTGATATACAGTTATTCAATCTCAAAAAGGTTGTCCAGATGAAAAGACTACTGAATGAAGTCACGTGATTCATTATGTATTCAATTTCCTCGCGTGGAATTTCTGAGATGCAAAAGTACACGGCATTGTGAGAACTGAATGTAATGGCGCTGGTATCAACTCGCAGTTCGGCGCGCAGAAATTGAAAACATAATGAATCACATGACTTTATTGTAGCATTGTAGTCTTGAGAATGACTGTATTTAGTAGTATTCACTCAAGTATATCACTTCAACTTTACAGTCGATGGCTACCGGATGGAAGCCGAAATATCCACGATTAAATATCACGGAACAAACTTCTCGTCATTGCTTTTTTATTAAATATAATTTTGAAATAGGACGCTAAGCTAAATAGAAAGCTGTTTCAACTTGAAATATTTGCGGGTGAAGAGGGTCGAGTCAGAGTGATGTCGAGACCACGGGCGATCGACCATACACCATCATGACGGGAGGAATATTCTCTGAAAATAATACGAATTAAAAAAACAATGATTTGATTTTAAGAATTAACTGGAATATATAACAGACGATCTGATTGGCTGACGCATGGCTTTAAAAATAACTTCGACATATAACAGACGATCTGATTGGCTGACGCATGGCTTTAAAAATAACTTCGACATATGACGCACGATCTGATTGGCTGACGCAAGGCTTGAAAAATAACTTCGACATATGACACACGATCTGATTGGCTGACGCAAGGCTTGAAAAATAACTTCGACATATGACGCACGATTTGATTGGCTGACGCAAGGCTTTAAAAATAACTTCGACATATGACGCACGATTTGATTGGCTGACGCAAGGCTTTAAAAATAACTTCGACATATAACAGACGATCTGATTGGCTGACGCATGGCTTTAAAAATAACTTCGACATATAACAGACGATCTGATTGGCTGACGCATGGCTTGAAAAATAACTTCGACATATGAGGCACGATCTGATTGGCTGACGCAAGGCTTGAAAAATAACTTCGACATATGACGCACGATCTGATTGGCTATGACGCGTGCTTTATAATTGTATACACTAACGCGCAGTGAACAGCAAGTAAGACTTTATAGTTACCCGACAAGATGGTTAGCTCCTGCAGGAATTGTTCAACCATATTGTCGTCTTGTGGTGGATGAGGTAATCCAGTGAAAACCACATCTGATGAATAAATAGTATAGAACGCAGAGATAATAACCATAGACAACTCAGTTTATACTTGTTAAGGGACCAGCGGCGGTGTCGGACCCCCCTGTCATACCTGAGTTTCAATTGATTGTTTTATCTTAGAATCTAGTTTTACCACAAGTTTGAAGTAATTTTTGCTTAGTATACGTTTGGAACACCCCCCCCCCCCCCCCTCTGGCCCCACCCCCCCTAAAAATATCCTGCATCCGTCGCCCCTGGGGACAGCAGCAACAACAATGACGACGAAGACATTAAGTACTCACATGCTTCACTAGAGTGTGTCCGTATCAAGTGGTTAACAGTTCTGTACCAGTTCAAGGCAGGCTGTAAAGAGACGTATTATATCTATGTATACAACATACTAATTTACTCTGCAACAATGCAACACTCACCGAGAACCCTGAAGCATTTCTTGTTCTTGATGTATCGTCTTCCAATGCATGAATCATCTGAGAAAAAAAAAATATTTTTCTAGTACATCCGGCTCACATCCCGTTCGCGCCCACATTGGTTACTTACTCTGATGTCAACAAGGTCTGGTGATCATGTTTGGGATCAAACAAATGCATATGAATGAGTGGGCGTCGTTTCTTTGACTGTTTGTGAACCAACTCTAATATTTGTTTGGTATGTGAATGATGTGCCGTTAAAATCATGAGCCACCTCACATCACGTGTACGGTTTGTTTTGCTGGAGTGCATATTTCCCTACTTCACAAAAATGATGACGACGACGATGATGATGATGATGAAAATCAACTGATGATAGTTGTGATTGCTTGATAGCGATGTGTATCGATAAGACTTCATAGTTACCCTAACTTCAGCAGGAATACGAAGCTCTTGTAATAGATTGATCAAGTTATGCTCTTCGTCTGCTGAATTTTCTGTAGGAATAAAAAAGGAATAAGGTGTGGACACACGGTACAACATTGCGCGCAACAAATTGCGTCGTGCGACTGCGCGCTAGTCAATTGCGAGCAATGTTGTAGGGGTGGACACACGCTGCAACAATGTTGCCATCAATATTGCACGCAATGTTGTACCGTGTGTCTTCACCTTAAATGTTGCTTATGTGCACCCCTAGTCTGGAGGAGTGGAGAAGGAGATACAAAATGTATGCATATCACTGCAGACAACCCTCCCTGCTCCTTCCTTCCAGAGTAGTCATGCTCCACTCATCAACTGACGAAGCTTACTGACCTCCTACAACTGAAAATACCCGAAGAGTGGTCCTGCTTTCCCAGAATGGTACCATGTGGAGAATACAACTTAGTTGTAGAATTAGTAAGAACGTCAAATCATATGGACCCAAAGGACCTAACAGGAGAAACATCATTGAATCAGTACTAAAGGAAACACATCGTCAATGGTCTCGTCAATGCACCTTTTCGTAGTTTCCCAGAATGCTTCAGGATTCTGCGCGCGCAAGCGAGGTCAGGGGATAAAAATATTTAGAATTGATCGCGCATTGAGGAAAATAGGACTACGGTAACTAATCAAGAACAGGAAAAACCTATTTTCTTTGCTTGAGCATTTGCATCTATCTTTGTAATTATTCTTACGCACTTTTAATTTAAAAGGCTAAGTTTTCTACTGAATTTCTTCTTTCTCTCTTAATATTTTCGATTTATTTTGTACCCGGCCCTGACCTCGCTTGCGCGCGCAGAATCCTGAAGTATTCTGGGAAACTACGAAAAGGTGCATGTTCGGCCTGGGGCTGAGTGGATAAAACACAATATAATTTCGCTCACCATCTCTGACTACAGAAGCACTGACGGGCCACACGTCTGAAAAACGAAAATAAACGACAACAATTAATGAAGAAGCAAACGATGTAAAATGCTAACGAATGGTTTGCACTCACCCACGTATCCACCTTTCATTACAAGGCTTTTGTCCAGTTGTCCAAAGCTGAAATGCAATGAATATACACTGAATGTAGGGTTCTATTTATAAGATTTAAAAAAACCATAACGCGCCAACAGTTCAGGGCAGACTTCCTCTGAATCTCCTTCTTCGGTATTCCTGTGTCAAAGGAAAGCAAAATGGGGGACTGGAAACAACAAAGAGGGGGAGGAGTACTGGAGACGGAAGTGGATATTTCACTCTTACTCTCCCCAACTCTCCCCCTCTATTTTAGTATCTACCAGTCCTCCTCTTCTCAGTCACCACAGGAAGACCAATACTTACTTTCTTGTTATACAAACATTCTTTCCCAGCGTTATGCAATCCTATTAACAAAAACGTCATGATTACGATATCAGAATGACATTCACAACAAACACAACAGGTTAACCTTTCTAGTCACAAAAAATGGTGACAGAATCTATCCCTCCCCTCCCATTCTCTTCGGCGCCACCACGCAGGCAAGACATACCTTTATAATGCCTACATAATCTCTCTGATTCATTTGTTGATCGAAATTCTACAACAAGTTAATGAATAAGTTAAGAACCACTGTGGTGCAGTCAGGTAATGATGTATAAGTAATAACAGTAATAAGATGTATTTACAATAAGCATTTTATCATATGACCCACCCGACCCTCTTTTTCCAATGGTTTTATCAAGAGCGCGCGAGCTGGGAAATACGGGTCATATGATAACAGTTCTTTTGTCAATCTCTTCTGTAATAATATTCATGAAAACATTTATTGATTCTGATTGGCTAAGAGCAGTGCAATTAGTAGAGGTAATCATGATTACCAATTAATAATATTCATGAAAAAAAAGTAATTTGCAATTTGCACTGCATTACTTTTCAACTGCACTGCTCTTAGCCAATCAGAATCGAGCATTTTTTTCATGAATATTATTAATGGCGTTAATGTGCACACACAAACAGCTCGTCATACTTACAGATACTCTCAAACGGGGCAAACAATTAAGAACGTCATGGAAAAGAACGTCTGAAAGGCAAACGATAAAAATGTCTAAACTTGAGAAATACACTGGGATACATGGACTGGCAAAGCTACATTATAATCGTGGGGGGAGGGGTGGGGGACTAGAGGGCTTTCGGTGGGATTCATTGAACCCTTTTCTATGCCCTGATTCTCGATGCGTCGCATCACGTTTACCTTGTTGATTTTTTCTTCTTCCGAAGAATTTGTTCTTTTTAATAACTCCAAGAGATAGCTTGTCTTCTGGAATACTGTCATCAAAAAAGCCTGTATGGAAAATCGACAAAACCACGTGACTCGTCAAAGACCCCGTACTCAGAGCCCATGATGCCTTGCGGCCTTCATGCGCGCAAGGCATCATGGTAATACCAATAATTGTTGAATGACAATGGACCTTTCCGTAGTTTCCCAGAATGCTTCATGATTCTGCACGTGCAAGCGAGGTCAGGGGTAAAAAATATTTAGAATTGATCGTGTATTGAGGAAAATATGACTACTGTAACGAATCAAGAACAGAAGAAAAATATTTTCTTTGCTTGAGAATTTGCATCTATCTTTGTGATTCTTCTTACGCACTTTAATTTAAAAGTCTAAGTTTTTTACTGAATTTCTTCATTCTCTCTTAATATTTTCGATCTATTTTTATCCCTGACCTCGCTTGCACGCGCAGAATCATGAAGCATTCTGGGAAACTACGGAAAGGTCCATGTCGATTGACAAAACACATGACTTGTCAAAGAACCCGTATCAGAGCCCATGATGCCTTGCGGCCTTCATGCGCGCAAGGCATCATGGTAATGCTAAGTTTGTTGAATGACAACGGCGCTGGTACTATCATCATAATTACTATGGCTATCACCATGATCATTCATCAGTTAAGACCACCACAACCATCATCATCGCAGCGATGACTGACACTATCAACATACTACGCACACTCTTCAAACCTTGAGATAAAAATCATTAAAAAACATTGTATAAAAATATGCAAAATCTTACCCATCACTACTGTATTTGCCCTCATACTTCCGAGACCAGATGTCTTCATTAAAATAACATCAAATCAGTAATTATTACCTAATTATTACCTAATTATCGACAGAGGACAAAACAAGTAGCTTTAGTGCGCGTTCGACGTGAATATTTATGGCTTTATTTCTTGTTGGTGAACGTTTTGAAAAGCAAACATTACGCGATATAATTACATTTTTATATCGCGTCACCTTTAATATCACTCAGCACGTGGTTCAGGGGCGGAGGCTAAAGCGAACCAATCACAGATTGATCACGTGCGCAGCTAAAGCGAACCAATTACAGATCGATCACGTGCGCAGCTAAAGTGAACCAATCACAGATCGATCACGTGCACAGCTAAAGCTAACCAATCACAGATCGATCACGTGCGCAGCTAAAGCAAACCAATCACAGATCGATCACGTGCGCAGTTGGATCTACTTATATCTACATCAGGGCTATGAGGTGTATTTCTAATTAAAACTGATTTCATTCTTACCATGAGCAGGTTCTGTGCCCCTTGTCGTATTGTCGGTGCAATAGTAATCTCTACAAAAGACTTGATCTCTGCGCAGTCAACAAAGCTTAACCACGACACGAGGTCTCTTTTTTGTCGCTCTACAGACTAATTTAACATCACATAAAGAGATAAATCAGAACACTTGGTTGTCTAACTGTCTGTCTGTCGTCTGATCGTCTTGTTCAGTGGTTGGTCATTTAGAGTGCCGGTCCGTCCAGCGTTCGTTTGTCTGTCTATGTTCTATCTGGTATTGTACAAAGCCTAGTTTTCACTAGCGACGCAAACATAAGAACTTGTAAATAGGTGAATGTGGCAGAGCCTACGTCCGCTATTTGTACGAACTTACACGACCTTTCCTCAGTGGCTTGGATAGCTCAGTTGGGAGAGCATTGCACCGGTATCGCAAAGGTCGTGGGTTCGATTTCCGTTCTAAGCCTGATTTTTTCAGGTATTTTCCAGTAGTGTTGGCCCATTTGGATTAATATACAGTCATTCTCAAAAAGGTTGTCCAGATGAAAAGACTACAATACTACAATAAAGTCAGGTGATTCATTATGTTTTCAATTTCCTCGCGTGCAATTTCAATTTGAGATGCAGAAGTACACGGCATTGTGAGAACTGAATGTAATGGAGCTGGTATCAACTCGCAGTTCCGCGCGCAGAAATTGAAAACGTAATGAATCATGTGACTTTATTGTAGTATTGTAGTCTTTTCATCTGGACAACCTTTTTGAGAATGACTGTATATAAGAACTTGTAATAAGTGAAAACGGACCCGACGCGAGCATAAGCGTAAGCACAAGAAAATGTTTTTTTCTTTGCGCCTGTATTTATGCTTGCGTCGGGCCTGTTTTCACAGTGAAATAAGGACTCTAGTGCTTGTACTTATGCTTGCGTCAGGTTCGTTTTCACAGTGACATAAGGGCTCTAGTGCCTGTACTTATGCTTGCGTCAGGCCTGTTTTCACAGTGAAATAAGGAAATAAGGACATAAGTGCTTGCGGTATTGTTTGCGTCACCAGTGAATACCGCGGGCTCAGGAGAGTTTGCTGACTGCGGTACTTACATCATGACTAAACTGATCAGCTTTAACGTGTCCCAACATATACATTCCACTCTAGCGAGACAAAACAGCTATTTTAGAAGAACAACAACCAGGCATTATCTACAATCAATGTACTTTGACGTTTTTGGGTGTGCAGTTGACGTCTTGGGACCATTGTCAGTTACCTTTTTAATATCATTGACAAAGTCAATAAGATAATAACTTGAACGGGGATTGGACACAAGCAGCAGAACCTGAAAATAGACGTACAATGATAGGCTTGAATGTGTCCCCAAAAGCCACATTAATTGCAATAAAGCGACAAAACGGGTTGAAGCACGTGTATGGTTTACACATTGTTCATTCCCGCGTCTGTTGTCCATCCATCCCTCTCTCCCTGGCCATCCTTCCTCCCTCCCACCATCCAGGTATACTTCCTTCCCTCCCACCATCCAGGTATTCTTCCTTCCGTCCCACCATCCAGGTATACTTCCTTCCCTCCCACCATCCAGGTATACTTCCTTCCCTCCCACCATCCAGATATTCTTCCTTCCGTCCCACCATACTTCCGTCTCTTATTATTACCCATCCCTTTATTCCTTTATATATTCGTCCATTTTAAGTCTGTTGATATATTTATACTATAATGAGTAGATTCAGTACCTGTGGTCTCCAAAACTTGACGTGGTCTTTCCGGATATCAAGTCGTAAGAGATACTTACGAACCTAGAATCAAAACATAAAACATTTATAGCGTAACACAATCCACAGGCACATGTGTTAGAGTCGTTTTCATATGAGTGGGAAACCTACGGTACGGAGTTATGGTCACGGTACGGAATCGAACACATCTATTCAACCAATCACAGCGCGCAAAATCATTGTTCAATCAAACAGAATTCTTGGAAACGGCACGGTCACCGCACGGCACGAACCGTACTGCGTAACTACTTCCCACTCATACGAAAACGACTCTAAATGTTTGATGTGCGGTACCTGATGGTAAATAAGAGCTTGTGAGACATCTCCCCACGGTGTGACGGGGGCGCGAAGAGAAATCACCACAAAGATAATGATCATCGCCGCTATAGCGCGAGAGGAAAGAAATGTTAACATCTTGGATCCTGCACGGGGTACAGTCCAGCCACATTTACAGTGATGGAAAGGTACCACATGCTACACGGTCTGTGTGGCAACAAACTAATGACACACGGTGCAACATTGCATGCAACATTGCCGGCAATATGATGGCACCGTGTGTCCACCTCTGCAATTGTTGTGGCCAAGCTTATTGAAGTACAATGTGATCCCACTTCTGTAATATTTCGCGCAACAAATTGCAGAGGTATGTGGACACACGCTGATAGTGTGCGGTTGCTGACAATAGTGCGCGCAATGCGGTTGTGCCTTTACTGACCTATTGAGGCGGTAGCATACAAAGGATCGATGAGGAACATGATGACGAAACAAAACAAACTTCCAAACAAGGCTGAAAACAAATAAACAAGATCAAATAAATGACAAGTGGACCAGAGAATATATACGTTCATTGCACATAAATCTATCAACCCACCTGTTTGCCACGAGAAATACTTAAACGTTGGCCTGCAAAACAAATAGTAATAATGTTTATCTCTTTTGTGGACGGCATATCCCACAGGGAGCCCAACCATTCTGAGGCCATTGTTAAAACCTTAAAAATAGAAAGATGCTATGAGTGCGTCTTTTTGATGGGATTCCTGTGGTGGCCGGGTACGCGCGGGATATTATTTTGCAGTGGGCTCCCTGTGGTGCTTTCTCCATAGGGACACAGGGAGCCCACCAAAAGAACTGCGCACATAAATATATTTTCATATTTTTAGCAATAGTCTCAGAGGAAATAGTTGGATTACCTGTGGTTACCAGATCAAGTAGTTATGTCGGCGTTGTCTCATATTTTTTAACAGATGAAGAAATAGTGTTACCTGAAATTGGGTGCCGACGCCACTTTGAGAGCAAAGCAGGCCAGATTGGTGACGCCGTAACACAGCAGAAAGAACATACTGACCAGCGGTGCTACCTTGTTCACATTTCCAATGAACAGGACAATCTGGTAGAGAAATCGCAAAATTAGTTTTATCTAATGCTGGTATTGATCACATGAGTTCATGGCAGCCATGTTGGATCCCGATAACAAAGCATTCCTCATTGGCTTCTCTTGTGTGTACCCTAACCATGTGACGTCACGGTGGCCATGTTGGATCCCGATAACAATTAAAGCATTGCTCATTAGCTTCTCTTGTTTGTACCACCAACCATGTGACGTCATGGCGGCCATGTTGGATCCCGATAACAAAGCATTCCTCATTAGCTTCTCTTGTTTGTACCACCAACCACGTGATGTCACGGTGGCCATGTTGGTTCCCGATAACAATGCATTCCTCATTAGCTTCTCTTGTTTGTACCACCAACCACGTGATGTCACGGTGGCCATGTTGGATCCCGATAACAAAGCATTCCTCGATTAGCTTCTCTTGTTTGTACCACCAACATGGCCGCTGCGTCTTTGTACTTTAAATCTCCAGGGATTGATTCAGCAAACCAGCAATAATTAAGATTGATTTGAAACTAAAGGTGAAGCTTGCAAAACACGGTGATATCTATATGTTAAACTATTTTAAATACATTTTAATTTTAATTATTATAAAAGTATTAAAATGTATTAATAAAAATAAAAATATATTAATCAATAATTAGAATGCTTAATTGTACCTGTACAAATAGCCCTGACAACAAGACAGCACGCATCGGTTCATTGTTCGGCCCATAAACCTTAGTGAACGGCTGTAGCATCACACCTTGGAGACATCAAAAACTGCGTTCAAATGAAATTTTAAAATTCGAAGGAAGACAGATTCCCCGCGCGCTCTACGACAGGAAGCCCATCAAAAGACGTCTTACTATACTGTAAATATATATGTGGGTCTCTTGTCTCTCTTGTACCCACCGTAAGAGACGGGAGACATTGTAAAACTGTCAAATAGTATTTTTGACTACTTCGACAAATACTTACCAAATAACTTGTCCTTGGCGATAGCGTGTAGTATACGGGACGCACCTGGTCCAATTGTCAAAACAAGTTTCAATAATGATTAAAGTGGTAGCATTTTTTAAAGGTGAGGACAAACGGTGTGACATTGCGCGCAATGGCAAACGGTACCATCTTAAGTACACATCTTATTTCTCAAGCAAATCATCAATGTCCGTAGATTAGTAGTGACTTCTTACCGATCAGACAGCTTAGAGCCGCAGACAGAGTAGCAGCGAAGACACCAACAGCGACTAGTTCCGGAACTTTGTTGATTGGCTGGGGAAAATGAGCGATTGTTATTGCGCCACTTTAAGAAAAGTTGCGATCCTGTAACGTAATCAGGCTGCAAAGGTTTATATGCGTGCGTCGTCGACCCGTTTCCTTATGACACAAGTTTCGTTCTTACATTGTGAGTAAATGCATGCAAGCGATGTCGCTGAATGAATTGACAGTATATCTTACTTGTAAATAGTTGAAATTATTATGTAAAAGGCCTCTTGAGCAAGTAAATCCAGTAAAAATTACTGTGGACAGAAAAACATCAGAATTGAATTGAATATCCAAATGAAACCGAACTAACTAACTAACAAATAAAATAACAACAATAACAAGTACATGTAGCTTTTACTGGAATGTAAAGTTATTTTCCTTTGTTGTCTTTTAATCACGTACTGCCCTTTTTGGCATTTTTACTTAGGAACAAAACACAGGCAGACAGGGCAGATAGATGACAATCATGTAGAATTGTAATCCTATAACTAACCTAAAATGATGTAAATGATAAAAGTTATAAGGCACCCAGCAAGAGTACCAAATGGTATGGCTCGCCCAGGGTTCTTGAGGTCACCTGACATGTTGACACCAGCTATAGAAAGACAACAACAACATCTCTTCACAAAATGGTTGCTAGAGGTTAAGGAAGGCTGTCTGACTAAATAATATTATTGTTGGTGAGTCCTAACTGCATATTTACATGTACATGCAAGGACATAATTAAACTGCTATCCATGCATGGTTGCTAAACTGCACTGATAATAGACTGTAGAGCTTATGTGTGAGGTTTAGGCCAAACTACATGTACATTAATTTGTACTATACCATGTGTAGTAGTCCTAATGTGCTACACATGTAACTAGCCTGTACATGTGTAGCGGCGCTCTGAGGGGAGGGGGAAAGGGGAAAGGGGGAAAAAAGGAGGGGGACTCTTCTCCCCTTCCGATCCCCTTCCGATCCTCTCCCCCCTCCAGAGCGCCGCTACACAGGCTACACATGTACATATACAAAGACTTACATACATAGTATCTAGAAAGGATGACAAATTGCACATGCATACGTTGGCATATCATTACATGCATACTGTAGATCTACCAGAATTACAAGAGTTATTCATACCCATGATGCCAGTGACACCATTGAAAAGAACTCCAAATACAATCAAGGGATTCAGTTTTTTTTCATCTGATGAATAATCTCTGCCAAACTTGCCCTACCAGAATATTAGTTCGATCAGTATACATTTAAGAAAGAAACGAATCCAAGCAGTTTAGTATTCAGTATATATACTCTCACCATTGTTGACAATGGTGAGCAACAATAGGATCAATGGCTTATTAATTAGTACCCATAAGTTTTCCTTTGCTGTTTTTAAACTCCAGCTTGTGTACCAGTATTCATACGAAGACTGCAGACAACGGAAGACAGAAATGAATTACAACAGAATAGATCGAGTACGTACTCGTAGGGGTGTTGAATGGTCCCCGCAAAAAGTCAAAGTCTCACAAAATTTCGGTCAATTATTTTGCAGGTCTCGAAGTCTTTTTTTTGTTGTTGCAAAAAGCCATCTCAGAGTCTCCAATTTTGAAAACAAAGAATCAGTGAAAGAGCATCTCGGGCTTGCAAAAAATTGCTTGTCTCGGAGTCTTGCAAAGTCTCGCCTTGACCATTCAATACCCCTACTTATCATTCGTGTCCATGAGCACTATTGTCATTTTATACAATACATACATGATCTATTATAACATAGGTATGATATAACGCGCGCTCTGATTGGTTGGTTAGTGTGTTTCCGTAAGCCCACGGACACACGCTCGCGCCCATGGACGCACGCTCACGTCATCGGCATAGCGCGCGCTCTGAATTCAATCGGAAAATCAAATCGTTTTTTACCACATTTGTCAAATTTCTCGCGCGCTGATTGGATAAGAGCCATTGTCGATAAGAGGACAGACGCATAGAATGACGTTTCGCTCGCGCACGGAACCAGCGCGCGCTTGAATCAGTTTTTCTTTCAAATCTATTTGTCGTTTTGGGAGCCTTTTCCGCTTTCCTGAGTAAATATTGTTGTAAAAAACAAATCGAAGTCGCTTTTCTATGGTCTGTACTCTTATCGACCATAGAAATGACGTCAGAAAATGATCAAAACTCAAGTGGAACCACGAGCGTAGCGACTTCGATTTGCGACTTCGATTTGCTAAATTTGAATTTGCAGTGACTATGTTATAAAAGAAATGGTCAACGCTTTAGCTGTGCGTCCATCGAGTTATGAGCACTTGGGAATTTGGGAGAGCACTCGTGAAGCTACGTGAGGCTACGCTCGTGGTTCCACTTGAGTTTTGATCATTTTCGATAAGAGTACAGACCATACAAAAGCGACTTCGATTTGTTAAATGGAGCATGCGGGAATTTGGGAGAGCACGAGAGAAGCGTAAAAGTTGCTCGAGGCATAGCCTCGAGCAACTCTAGCTTCACGAAGTCGCTACGCTCGTGGTTCCACTTGAGTTTTGATCATTTTCTGACGTCATTTCTATGGTCGATAAGAGTACAGACCATAGAAAAGCGACTTCGATGTTTTTTACAACAATATTTACTCAGGAAAGCGGAAAAGGCTCCCAAAACGACAAATAGATTTGAAAGAAAAACTGATTCAAGCGCGCGCTGGTTCCGTGCGCGAGCGAAACGTCATTCTATGCGTCTGTCCTCTTATCGACAATGGCTCTTATCCAATCAGCGCGCGAGACATTTGACAAATGTGGTAAAAAAACTCGATGGACGCACGCTAAGCGTTGACCATTCCTTAATTGTACACTCTGCATGGAGGACGAAGAGTCAAAGTATTAGTTGGCAACCATTTGACTGGCTTCTCCAAACATTGGCTATTCTACATGTAGATGCTAACATACATATAAAGCATAATGTGTGCTGCAGTTTTGATGGTAGTTGAGCCACCTATTTTCTATCTGCAGCTTAGAGACAAGTTCTCAGTCGGATATATTCATTTTTCTTTCCAAGTGTAGATTTGAGACAACTAGTATATTAACTTACATTGGCAATGTTGTAACTATATGTTTGTAACAATTACTCAATGTAAAATTTACAAAATAATTGAATATAACTGAAAAAAAAAAAAAAACAACTTACATTGGCACTAAGTGGATTATCACTAGCTGGAGGTATTAGCTTTTCTTTCTGGATGAAGAAACTGACCTGAATATGAACAAACATGATGGTTGATCATTTCATTAATTTCATTCGATTCCAAAAAGGCGCAATCGCCTCACAATCCCATTTTTGGTGCAATAGAGCAGTATGACAGACTTTATATACAGCTGTACTGAAATAATTTAGAATGATAGTCCTGAACAAATTTGTAAGTACCATACATGTAGCAGGAACCCAACATCATTTTAACCAAGTAAAGATCCCAGTTGTAATGCTCACCCTGTAAGTGATCTACAGTACCAATAATATTATTTTACAAAAAATCTGGAAACTGGACTTACAAGAGATGAGGCTACAGCTATTAACACTGCCAAAAAGATGATGAATGAAGTCTTGGCAAACAGTCCTGGGAAACAATTAACGTTGCCTTAATTAGAAGTGAATGAAATAATGATTCAGTGAATATATGGAATGGGATTATATTATAAGGAATGAAGGTATGAAGGATGGAATGATTAGAGGAAAGAAAGGCAGCCTGAAAGGAAAGGAAGAAGGAAAGGGGGAAAAAGGAAGAAAAGAAGGAAGGAAGGAAGAAAGGAAAAGGAAAAGAGGAAGGAAAGAAGAAAGGTAGGAAAGAAAGAAGAAAGGAAGGAAAGAAAGAAGAAAGGAAGGAATGAATGAATAAAGAAAGCAACGAAGAAAGGAAGAAAGAAAGAAAGGAAGGAAGAAAGGAAGGAAGAAAGGAAGAAAGGAAGAAAGGAATGAAGAAAGGAAGCAATGAAGAAAGGAAGAAAGGAAGAAAGGAAGAAAGGAAGAAGGAAGAAAGTAAGAAAAGATGACAGGAAAGGAGTTGATAGTAATCAATGACAAATACTTACCTGCTCCAAGAAGACAAATGGCGCAACAAACTAACAAAGCACATGTGCCATACAGCATCTTCCATTCATAGTCTTGTTTTAGCTCTGTCAAGACAATCAATAGAATGACTATATACTGTACAGTGAATTAATCTAATCATGACATGTGAAACGTTTATTTGACTTACAAGTACAATGTATATTTATGCTGCTAAAGATTTGATAGAACATACATGTACAGTCATTTATTCATATAATAATATCCCATCTGCCCATCCATCTATTCATTCACCCGTTTATTCATTTAAAAAAAAATTCATCAATCACTTCATTCTCACATTTAATTGTTGTCCATTTATTAATTCCTTCATTGACAACTTATATTTATAATAATTAATATTAATCTAAATAAGAACATTACTCTGAACATTAATGAAGGGCTCCCCGCAAGAACAGAGTAAGTGACATATGATCAAAATTTAAATTCTCCTCAAGATTCTTTGAATTTCAAAGGAGAATTTGGGTTTTGATCACAATTAAGTCACTTACTCCATTCTTGCAGGGAGCCCTTCATTTGTTTTAACATACCACTAAACTGTGCATGAGTACCAGCAGGCCCAAAGTTGTTCACCAAAGCTTCAACAAATCCTAAGATATAAAGTGCACTTGAAAATACATTGGCAAAGAAGAAGATCACTCCAATTGACCCTCCAAACTCTGGACCAAGAGTTCGACTTATCATATCTACATAAAACTAGTTAAAGATATAACAGCAACAATTAATATACAATACAACAGACATGTGTGACTGAAAAATCTATTAAGTAGTAAAACTTTAGATAATAGGGACCTTAATTATGCATCGAAGATGGAATGGACGACGACGACGCCAGAGAAATAATAAGCGCTAATTACAACATTCAAGAAGCTTCTTGTTGGAATGTATGAAATGAGCTTGATTTGGTCTTAACTTCAGGGCATTCTGTGCTTAAGGTGGTTCCCGCATAATGAATGACCGGTTTGACGTATTTTTTAACTCGCTCGCTCCACGTCAATATTGCTTGGATTTTATTGTGCTTAACACAATTACTAATTCAACTATTCTGCCTTTGGATGGTATATTCAAAATTATCATTGTAAGCCGTGTTTGTGAATGCCAACCGATATTCGAACTACACTATTTTCACTAAAACTGCTGCAAAGCGTTTTTCCCTCGTACGATTTTTTTTAAACTTCGTGAATGGCCTTTTGAGGTCCATAGTGATGTTCTGACGTCAGGTAAGAAGGAAATTGATCGAGCCGAAATCACGTAACAACCAAAAGGTCCAAATTTTGACAACAAAAATATGAACTGGTGATTTCGGTTCGATCAATTTTCTTCTTACCTCGTCAGAACATTAGGCCCAGAATGTAACCCCATTTTTTCGCCACATAAAATCGAGAACGGTAGGATTTCAAACCCCAAAAAGGTCTTGGCACCTCCCCGTCACTGATACCCCTGAATACCCCCCTGGGCGTACACAGCAGGGCGAAAAAGATACCAAAAAGTACTGAGAATTGTACTATTTTTACTCATTTTTTTGCTGTTTATTTTTATATATGTACTGCCACCATACCCCCCCCCCCCCCCTCCCCCCTTCCTTGAATTTTGGGTAATGTATGGCCCTGGTATGTGCATGCATGTGCATCCATTTACTGTACAATATACATGCTGCCGTTGTGCTTGTATATATGCACGTACATGTACATGTATATAAGGATACAGTATGCTCCACCACCTTTCACAACCCCATTTGTTGCTATGGCTGAGATCGAAAGCACTGTTATAATCACCACAAGGTAGGCCACAGTAAACATCAGAATTCCATATATTAAACCAGCCTTGAGAATAAAAAAATAATGTTCAGTGAGTGCATAGGCCATATTGAGTCATATATAGGCTGCTGGGAGGGTCACATGCATTTCATACATAAATGTAGGCATAATAATCAATACAACAGCAGGGCCCGGTTGTTCGAAAGTGGGTAAACACTAACCTGGGGTTAAATTTGCTAACCTAGGGTTAATTCTTAAGATTTTATCCTACGTTTGCCATATTTATCCTTGAGTTAGCGTTATAACCCACTTTCGCACACCCTGGATTGTGACCACAGGGAGCCCAAGTCTATATTTCTACTTTATACCTGTCCAACTACAAACCCAACTCTAAGGAAGAGGATAACACTAAACATCGACAAAATGACAGGAACGACAACTCCGAGGCTGGTTGACAGCTTGTTCTTTTGAGAAAGGTCTGAGGAAAGAGAAATCATGTACAATCAAACCCCCAGGGGGAGTACTCAGGGGTGTCAGTGACGGGGAGGTGCGAATGAGGCCAAACTTTTTAACCCCCAAAAAAGTCCATTATGCAAAAACAAGACCCCCAAAAAGTCCAACGGCCCAAAATCATAACCCCCCCAAAAAATTTCTCCGCATAAAATCGAGAACGGTAGGATATCATTTTTATCAACCCCCCAAAAGTCCTTGCCAAAATCTTTATGTATCAAAAAAAGTCCACCAGAAAATTGATAACCCAAAAAAAGTCCCAAGCCGTGAATTTCAAACCCAAAAAAGGTCTTCGCACCTCCCCATCACTGATACCCCTGAGTAAAATACATGTAAAACACTGCTGTACATAGTTATTACACATGTAATAACTATGATGAACTACTACTACTACTACTACTATGAACATTGAACCTGATGATGATCGAATGATCGAAAACGTTTAACTAAAAGAAAAAATGTATATCTTACGTATGTGATAACTATATAATCCTGGCGTGATGACACACTGCTGTACATGTAAGCTTATTTAAGCTTAAAGTGAATTGAGTTGCCGAAACGCAGTGCCGAAACCTATAAATTAAAGTAAGCTTACATGCTGTATCTTATAAAACACACACACATATTTCGTTGCATTGATTGATGTAAGTCAGTCGATCATAGGAGTAGTAGTAGTTTATTTATTCACGTGTCAGTGATGATAGCTGTCTTCAAAGAACCAATATATAATGTTTTCTCTAAGAAACTACAAGAAGTACTGACATGAACTTGAAGGATATCATAGAATAGGCATTGCAGAAAAGTCACTAAGCAATCACTTCAAATTCACGTTCGATCACACTCGATTCAAAGCTCACCGTCATCGTCTTCTTGTATCGTTGGTTCGCCAAGAAAACTTATCATCGAGTAGGAAGACGGAAGATGATTGTAGCTAAATGTACTGGTAGTTTCTCCTTGCATTGCTCTCAAATCACGCGATCATGCATATAAAACCCGCAAACATAAACGGGAAGTTCGAAAGGTCGACAACCGTGTCGGCTCAGTCCTTCTCTCTCACAACAACCGGAAGTAAATGTGCAGACACAACAAAGTCAAACGAACAAAGGCAATTTTCACTTTATTTTTCACCTTTATCCACAGGCAGCCCAACCATTCCTTTTGAGGCTACTAAATAAAGAAATAAAATGATATTTGCGTCTTTTTTTTGATGGGTTTCCTGTGGTAGAGCTCGCGCGCTCAATATATAATAAGTAGATATGTTGGGTTCCCTGTGCTGAGTAATGTCCTTTATTATATATCTGTGACGTAATTTTACCAAATTTGGTCATTTTTGAGGGCCGATATGAGACGTTAATGCCCTGTAGAAATCCGTAATGCCCTGTTCACAACTCAAAAAATTCAAAAAACAATATTCAGATAAAATTACGTCACAGTTATATAATAAATCCCTCATTAGATGTTTTCTCGGGTATTACGGGCTGACATTTTACTCGTTGCTCGCATTTTTCCTCGCCCTGCGGGCTCGGAAAAATACGTTCGCAACTCGTAAAATATCAGCCCGTAATACCCGAGAAAACATCTAATAAGCTGTATTTATTACTCGGGCCCAGGCCGCAGGCCGCCCGAGTTAGAAAATGCGGATTTCGGTAGTAGTAGTAGTTTTGTTCGGCTTCAAAATGACGAGTATGCGACGTATTTAATCGTATCCGGAGTTTCAAGATTACTCCGCAGATTTGAAAAGATAAAGGAGACACAGGACTCAAGTAGATTATGAATCTTAGTTTTGAAAGCAGCTGTAGATCTTCAAGCTATTAAAAGGTCAGGATTCTAGTTCATCGTTCAATGACTAGAAGTGGTAAAAGGACTAGATTTAAAATATATTTTTTTTTAAAACAAACGCGAGGCCGTTATCGGAACCATCTGACCTATGCAACCTCAAGACGTATCATGTTCGTACTCACCGGACTAATAGTCTCCCTCGTCACTCAACTGTCACTGATTGTCATGACGTCAGAGAAATTATATTGTATTGAAGAAGATGTCCTTGTTTTATTCGACGTTCGAACCGTAACTCGAACCCGAACTCGATTCCAAACTCGACGTTTCGGGATCTGAAGCTAGAGAGGGGGCCTTTACACAAACTCATCAAAATCAAATCAATTGAACTCAAAGTCAAAAGGTAATCAAATGAACTCAAAGGCAAATCAAATGAACTCGACACATACATGTATATACATAGTCTCCCTCGTCACGCAACTGTCAGTCATTGTCAGGTCTCTCCTCGCGCAGCTGACATTGTCCTTGTTCTTCAACCAACTGGCATTCATTTTCAAGTACTTCCTCGAACAACTGACATTTTCCTTTTCACAATGCCCGAGTGAACGCTCATTGAGCGTCTTGTTATACTACTATTACGTAATTTTACCTTATAAGGTCAAGAGAACTCGAAAAATATGGAGCCGTATTACCATAGTTCGAAAGCCGTATTACCATAGTCACTGCAAAGTTTTGAACATTTTGTGATGTCAAATCCATTGTCAATAAGAGTACAGACAATGGAAAACCGCTTGCGATTTCTTTTTTAAAACAACACTGAGTCAAAAAATCATCCAAAAGCAAGGATAAAGTTTGAAAGAAAAACCGTTTCAAGCGTGCGCTGGCTCCGTGCGCGAGCGATTCGTCATTCTCTGTGTACCTGTTATTGTAAAAGAGCGCGCGGACCTTGAAAGGTTTTGAAATATATTATTAGATAAATTTACTCAAAAACGGACAATTATGTTTTCGTTCAAAGTAGTATAATAAATAACTTATTTCACAGGCAGCCCAACCATTGTTTCTGTGGCTATTTATAATTATTAAAAAAACATATTTGCATGCGCGCGTCTTTTTTTGATGGGTTTCCTGTGGTAGTGCACGCGCGCGCGATACGTATTATATTGGGTTCCCTGTGCATAGAAATGTATAATGTTGGGATCCCTGTGTACATCCTGCGGGACGCGCCCGCAGCAATGTGTATATTGAAACAAGGTATGAAACTGATGGCGTATCATGGCCTGATGTGCGGTGGTACTTTTCTGGTGCACTTTTCCGTGAGCCGAAGTGCCGAAGTCGTCGCACGCTACAGGCCCGTCGGGGGTACCCAGGGTGAAGTCGCTGAAATTTTGAAAAATGGCGGAGAAGTTGATGAAACAAAACATGATTTTTTCGGTGTAATCGTTTGGATTCTATTCTTCATCCATGGTAAGTTTAGAAGTTCACAATTCATGTCAACTTTACGTAACTTTAGAATAATTTCGACGGGTTTAAAGTAGTCCTTTTTCATTTTGAATGGCGGAAAATTGCATGTTGTGCTCGACACACGAAAGCCTTGTTGAAAAATATATACATTTGCTGCGGGCGCATATCGCAGGACGCACACAGGAAGCCCAACATAGGACATTACTCAGCACAGGGAACCCAACATATGTATTGCGCGCGCGTGCGCTTTACCACAGGGAACCCATCAAAAAAAGACGCAAATATCATTTTTTGAATTATTTAGTAGCCTCAAAAGCAATGGTTGGGCTGCCTGTGCTTATTTGGGGTTTTTCCCGTAATACGGGCTGATATTTTACTCGTTACTCGCATTTTTCCTCGTCCCTTCGGGACTCGGAAAAATACATTCGCAACTCGTAAAATATATAGAGGTTATTACAGTTAGAGTACGGCTCGTCAAAATACAGCAAGACTCGTAAAAATATCCAGCCGTATTACACAACTCTAACTGTAATAAATTGTTTATTATACGACAACAAAATAAACCCCCCCAAAAACGTACAAAAGCGTACAAAAGCTGTTTTTGTGATTTGTTTGTGAAATGCGCGCGCTATCACACAATCGATACGCCATCGAGCGCGCGCTCGAGAGATTTTCGTTGGCTTTTTTCACCAAAAAGATTGGATTTTCTTCATATTTTCTATACAGATATCATTAAAAAGTAGTTGTTTGTTTCCCTATTCCCTTTAGAAATGCTTTTCTGTCATTGTATAGTGTTTTTTCTTTTTGCAATGAAAACTAAAACTGGTACAAAATATGCTGTGTTCAAAACCGGTTTTACCACAGGCAGCCCAACCATTCCTTTTGAGGCTACTAAATAATTCAATAAAAATGTTATTTGCGTCTTTTTTTTGATGGGTTTCCTGTGGTAGAGCGCGCGCGCGCAATACGTAAGGTTGGGTTCCCTGTGCATAAACATGTATTATGTTGGGATCCCTGTGTACGCCCTGCGGGACGCGCCCGCAGCAATGTGTATATTTACACAAGGTGTGAAACTGATATACACATGTACTGCGGGACGCGCGGGATGCGCACAGAGAGCCCAATATTATACGGTACTCAACACAGGGAACTCAACATATCTACGTATTATATATTGCGCTCGCGCGCGCTCTACCACAGGAAACACATCAAAAAGAGACGCAAATATCATTTTATTGAATTATTTAGTAGCCTCAAAAGGAATGGTTGGGCTGCCTGTGGTTTTACCGGGTTACAAGCCGGGTAATACGACAATCTACAGTGGGTAATACGCTCGGATATTTGGAGGATTTTGTGCCCTTTTATGGTAAATTTACGTCACAGTCCAAATAAGATCTAAATATTGGGCTTCCTGTGCACATCCCGCGCATCCCGCACTACATGTATATATAATTTGAACGATAAAAAAATTGTCCATTCCTGCGGGCGCGTCCCGCAGGACGCACACAGGAAGCCCAACATATACATTTCTATGCACAGGGAACCCAATATAATACGTATCACGCGCGCGCGCTCTACCACAGGAAACCCATAAAAAAAGACGCGCGCATGCAAATATATTTTCTTAAATAATTATAAATAGCCTCAAAAACAATGGTTGGACTGCCTGTGCTTTATCGCGTTGTTATCATCAATCTACAAAAGCCATGACATTATTATTATGTCTCGATTATTATTATTTTCTTTTAAAATTTGCCGGTAATGTCAAGCTTTAATACTCTCTAATCGTGAACTCTTCTCAAAACCTCTGGCACCCAGGGTAGCTCCCGGTCAAAGACTGAATCGAATTTTAAAATTTTGAAATTTAAAAAAAAGTCACTTCACGCTTGCAACCGCCATTTTGAATTGGGGTATTATTAAACGCGCGGAAGTTTATAGAAATCTGGATCACTTTGCGCTTTACAACCGATGGAGGACTTTTTCGGGCTGCATATGAAGTATATGAAGGCGCCTACGGCGGCCGAGCAGCTTACAATCATGAGGAGTTAGTGTATCATTATGTTTAATAGTTTGAGCCTGATCGAGAGACCTCGTATGTGCGTGTGCATGTGTGTAGAGCCATAGAGCCGCTGGATGTCTCTGTGTGACCCCAGCCAGTGACGCCTGTCGAAGCGGTGCGTCTGCGGTACTAGACCACCCTTTCCTGTGCGTTTCCACCTCTGCTTGGGTCTACGCAGGCGACGTCTCGTGTTTTATCAGCATGGGTTGGGTCTGTGCCCTCCCTATGGCAGTCTGAAAGGGATTCTATTTCCCTAGTCGGACTGACTGACGCTCAGACTGTCATCGGATGCCCTGGGTCCCGCGGATTGATATTCCTTTCGGTTGCTACGCGGTGGGCATAAATGGCTCGAAAATCGCTCATATGAATTTTTTGGAAAATCGCAAAATTGATGTTACTTCGTTGTTCTCGTGATAACTTACCTAAAATCGAAAACCGTTTTAAAATTGGACGAAGGTAACCAGAGTTATGAATATTTTTAACTTGATATTTTTTCCCGGGAAAATTTGGCGGGAAATAATTCATACAAAACCATCGGTAAAATACATCGCTTGGGAAAACTTTTTTGTTTGAAAACATTTTAGCCCCATACTTAGCGTATTGGAAGAACTATGACCTGCGGACATTTTGTTGGTTTTAGAATTTTGATTTTTTGAGTGTAAGTAGTTCAAATAATATTTTAAAAACTAGGCTAACCATAGGTCAAAAATTGCGACCTCCGAATTCGAAAACCAAGACAAAGTTGACAATCCTCCATGTACGTAAAAATGTTTTGATTTCGCGATCGTTTCTTGTCCATTTCAGCCGTGTGAACGGTCCATTCTGATTGGTTGATTTTTACAGAGATGTGATTGCCGCTGAGTCATTGCCGCTGTCATGTTACATAGGAGGCTAGTTATTGCAAGCCCGTGTACTACTGAACAGTTTTAGAAATCTATTGACATAGAATTTATAAGCCATCTACTCTTCGCTCCGACGGCAATTATTATCACTGAAGAAAGACATTAGTATCAATCAATAAAAATCAACATACACTTTTTTTCTTTATCAATGTACGTACTTTATCGATTTTCAGTATTCATTTTGCTACACTTATGAACGGTCTCTTATGAACACCTATATCTTGAATTTAGAATAAAGTTTGGTACGGTTGGCGGCACGATATCAAACGAGACTTGGTTTCCAAGAGCTAGCATTTATACGGTACTAGGATTCGATCGACTACTTTATATGTTGCGGTCCACAGTGACAATCAGTGCAGCGACTTAGCACACAACAGAGCTGAAAGAGTAATATAATAACATTGCCTTTCCCTCGATATGTTGCTAACTAAAGCGATCGTCAACAATAAATGAAGATCTTTACATAATTCCATCGAAGAATCGGATATAAAGTACGAGCAAAAAGGCTTCGAATCCACTCTGAACACGAGATCGCGAGTCACAAATGCCCAAATGAACGACGGGAACGTACGATATATGACGTCAGGGCAAAAGTCACGTGAAAAAAATCTTTCTCCACCCACTGAAAAACACAAATCGAGAATCGAACTGGCATCTGAATACACAGGAAGCCCAACCAAAGATTAGTTTTGCTCCCAGTTCGCTCGCTGGGGCTCGCTCACTGGTCGCAACAATTAAAAAAGTTAACACGTCATTATGACGTCACATATATTTTAAAATATCTCTAAGAGAGTTAATGAACATAAAAATCCGCCACTTTGTAGAATTGAGATACTTCTATAACAATAATCAATGTAAATAAAGTCATTTTACGGATTTCTCTCCCTTCAAACTGTTTTTTTATTTTACCGATGACGTCATAAATAATGACGTCATCAAAACACTAAATCCCTTATAACTCAGGTTCTAATAATCGGAACATTATAAAAAGTTCACCGAAGTGCACAAGATGTTACTATCTTTCAAAATATGCATTTTATTTTATCATTGTGTTTAAACTAAATTTTCACAGCAATTGTAACTTTTTATTATGACGTCATCATTGCGTCAGATTTTACCAACGAATAGTTTAAAATACCACACTACCTTTAATAAAGAAACTCTGAAAGTTGTATTTCATTTCATGGAAGACTTTTGAAAATATTAATGATTTTGGAAAAAGAGGACGTTTTCAGTGAGCGATTTTAGGGTCATTTATGCCCACCGTTGTCTGGCATGCCCAGCTAGTCCCGTTTTCCAGTCCCAGGGGATGGTAGTCCGTCTGTCTCCGGTATGTATTAAGCACCCCAGATACCCACGCCCCACGCAGGCTACACTCGTGTTTCAGTATGGGTTGGGCCTAACCACCGGTTACAGAATTAAAATGTAGCCTGCGTAGCTTGGCGGTCTTAGGGGTAGGGGGAAAGGGGAGGGGGATTGGGGAGGAGAGGAGGCCCCCTCCCCTAAGACCGCCAAGCTACGCAGGCTAAATTAAATGTGGTTGTTCTTTTCTTTAGGGGTATGGGCGTTGCCTGGATACGGATTGTCTCTCACTTGAGTTCGTGAAGCTCCGCGCCACAGATGCAACGTTCCATTCTTACTCATCGAGCGTGAAAGGGAGTGATGCGAATAAGGTACCGCGGAGACGGTCAAAACGTCTGTTCCCCGGGGGGGGGGGGGGGGGGGGGGGGGGGGGGGGGGGGGAGATACTCCCATAAATACGCCATATAGGTATGTGTGCCCTAGCCTTCAGGGTATGGTTTTTGAACAGTCCAGATCCTTAAATTTCGTACCATATTGTGTACTTCTGGTATTAGCGAATTCCAAAGGAATAGAAAGTGTGAAAAGTGAGTCCGAGACTGGACTAGACCAATATAATAATAATAATAATAATTGTAATAATGAGAGTGAATCAGTTATTAATCATCCGTGCCTCGGTTAAATGAAACTAGCCCTGGTGCGATTGAGCACTGGGATGCATTGTAGCATGAAAGAAGTATTCTTTATATGGGCCTGACCTCCACCTTCCATTCGGTAAGGGACTGAGCTGTGAAGAACGAAGAGATCAGGAACGAACTGAATTGACCGAGACGCACGTTTTCATTCTCACCCCAGACAATTTTCTTTGAGCCACTTTATAAGTAGTCAATCCTGGCAAGGAAACTCAAGCCATTCAGAATTAGCTCGTTCATTAGATAGGCCGGGAATATTCCGTCCTTCCAATTACGAGATGTGTAAAACCTGTCTAGCAAGAGTTGCTTTAGTGTTTATCATTCTCGTTTACAGTCATACTCGATTGCAGATTGTGCTTAGTCATCATAGCTGTATTCACGACTTAAACATTTCTCAATGTTTAGATCTGAGATAACGATTATAGTCAGATCAAATCAGTGTTTGGTTACTTGTTGGGTGACTCGGTAGAACATACAGAATAGTTGGAATCGTCCGGCACTCGACAACATAATACCGCCGGGCCAGCTCAGAATTTGTATAAACGACCAACATCGAGAAAACATACTTAGATTTGAAGAACTAGTCAGCTAGATATCTTTACGTGATTTATTCTGACAGATGAACTTGCCCCTTGACCTACGGTGCCTCCTGATTGGTTTGTGATTTGTACTCTTGCGCAAAAAAAACAAAACTGCTTCCAATCTAACACTCTTGCCCCGGCCTTAGGCCTGGGCACGAGTAATAAAAAATTGAATCACTTACTGGAACACTAAACTGCAACACGCCGACGTTGAGACCGATACCATCGGTCAGTCCATCAGGCAACTGATGGGTCGAGTTGTCACGCGATTTTAAACGTTCATTTGTCACGCGATTGAACACGTGACAAACGACGAGGGACGCCTTGTAAAGCTCGGTCCCACGCAACCGGAGACCCCCTTTTTTGTTTAGCGAAGGTTCCTGTTCCTGTTTTATTCTCTGTAAGGCTGATGCATAACAACAGAGGGTTGGACAGCGGCCTATATTGCTATGCCACCAGGGGCGGATCCAGGTTTTTGTCAAACAGGGGGTTGTGTTGCGGCCGTTGTACCCCCCGCGAAGTACTAGGGGGGTGTGGGGGCATGCCCCCCCAGAAATTTTTGAAATCTACAAGCTCTAAAATGCAATTTTTAGAGATCTGGAGTTGTTTTATTAACACAACAAAACTCAATTTTCAGTAAAAGTATGAAGGCTTCACATACGTTTTTGACGCTAAAAACGGCAGGTTCTTTCTGTTATCAGTCAAACCGGCCTCGAAGTCGAACGGTCGTGTAAACAGTATGAATGAATTATATTATTCTTACGAGGGAGAGAGCTGAAAGTGCAAGAGAGACCTACGGACAGACATATCTATACAAGCGGTTAAAAAAAAATATCCATAGGGGGGGTTGCAACCCCCAGAACCCTCCCCCTGGATCCGCCCCTGGCCACAACAACCGTTACAAAGGAAAAATTGGAATGAGAATTCTGAATTGTTCATGGTATAAATTAATAATGAATAGATAATTGTTCTCTTAGTTAATAGAAAAATGAGCTTCCAGCTTAGTTTTGAAATTATTTACATTTGCTGCTAGACTCAATGTCTGTCGGAAGGTCATTCCATTCTACAACAGTTCTTGGAAAGAATGAATATTTGTAATGGTCAGTAGAAAGTATACGTGGGTGTTTTTTCCTTGTTTTTGTTTCTGAAAGTTGTTCAATTCTTTCACAAATTTCTTCATCAGTTGCCTGCACGTTTCTGGGGCATGTCCCTGCTTCATGGCCCCTAGTGTACGGCCACCTTAAGAATACCGGCCACCTTAAGAATACCGGCCACCATAAGAAATAGGAGTTTTGCAGTGACGTCGTCTGTCTAATTTTGCGTCGAGGAATGACAGGAATGTGTGTTTCAGGATTTCGATTGGCTCAAACGTCGAAACCATGACAACTTATCACATGCTGGCCGTACCACGATGGAAGTTCTCTGAAAGTGATTAAAAAATTAAACTACATTCTTGTTATCTTTGGCCATTCTCGTACCCAGTGCCCACTCGTCATTTGACGGAGCAATGTTTACCGACCCAGGATCACTCGGTCATGGAATAGTTCGAAACAAGATGGCGGACGTGGTGAAGTAGACTTGTGAAGTAGTGTTGAGGTTTGTTTGTAGTATTTTACTTTCTTTCCTTGACTTGTGCTGACTTTTCTTACGTGTATTTTGCTGGCAATGTACAAAATGACACCAGGTTTAAAGAAAGTTCTGTTGCCTTTGATTACGTGAGACTGCATGTTTTACGTACTGACTTGGATTGGCATGGGCTGACAGTTGTCCTACATGCAGGCCCTGCAGCTTTCAGCCTTTTACGTTCATTAACCTTAATGTTTTATGTACTGACTTGTGATTATTATACTGGAGTATAGTCTGCGTACTACGCTGCAACATTGTGTTGTAAATGTGAGGTAGTTCAAAAAACATGAAAAAGTTCCTGCAAAGCAAAAACTTAGGAAAAACATTCTACGTAGTGCATGGCAAAAGATCCCCTCTCCCCTCCCCCCCCAAAAAAATCCTGCAATCTTGCAACAACAACTGGCCAGGAAAATGGTGTGTCCCTAATGTTAGCTGGCATGCTGTGATTTACGTACAGACTTTTATATTCAAGAGAGAGTCGAGATTCTCCACAGCTGAATGAAAATGTTTGTAACATTTTGTTTAGGACTGGGTTCTAATTTAAGTCATCTGGAGTTTTTGACTTCTAAAGGTGAATTTGAATTCTGATCACAAGACAGTCACCTTTTCTTGCACAGACTCCTTCAGAGGTTTTTCTAATGTATTTTATTAACCATTATATTTATCCAGTGGTCATATCACATACAGTTTCTTTGCGATGCTTCATTTGCTATCACGACCAAGACCAGGGTCTCTCTGCCCACAATCCATTAGATGGTTGCTATGGAGATGTACAAGTAGTGACATCAGAGATACTACTACACCCAAGGCTGTGGCATTTGACATGGGAGGGGTGGTGATACCATCTCCTGTGCATGCTTTTGCTCAGTTTGAAGCCAAGCATGGCTTGCCGAAAGGAGCTGTTGGAAGTGCTATCAGAGCTGGGGGAGATCAAGGTAGGAATCTGATGCACATTATGACATTATGCATATAATGCTGACAGTTTGTAATAGTTCAGTTTTCATATGCTTCACTTACATGCCAAAAATAAGGTATAATCTCCTCGCAGCCATTATTAGTTTCAGTCCCAAGCTCCCTCATCACCGAAACTAAGAATGGCTGCAAGGGAATTTATTATTTTCTCTTTTCACAAGTCATGAGTGTTATTCCCTTGAGGCTCTCTGAAACTGTTGTACGCAACAAGTGAGCTGCACATAGTGAATGTTTGCCATTCCATAGTGATTGTAGCCTGCTTAGCTAGCTTTGTGGTCTGGAAGGGGATTGGGAAGGGGGAGGGGAGGGGAGGGGAAAAAGGAAGGAAGAGGGAGATTGGGAAGAAGGGGGTAAAGACCGCCTGCCCGAAGATTATGGGTTTTTGAATACTGCCTCTGCTAATCCAATTAAAATAACCAATTGACCAATCTTAAAAATACTTGAAATTCAGCTTAGCCTCACTTCCAAGATACAAAACAAAAGGAAAAATTAGAATAACAAAACAAACTACTCCTGAATGCGAGGCTAAGTTCAATTTTATGTATTTTTAAGATTTGTCAATCATTACCATTCATACGATTTGACCTTTGGCTTACAGCATGTTAAAACACCTCGCACGCGTCTGAATGTCTACCGTCCTGTTCCAACGCTTTTCTAGCAAGTAGGAAAACTATAAATATACTGATGCTTTTGCCAAAGCCCATGGGTAAAATAGCCAAAACATCTTTTCCTCAAAGCAAATCTTTAATAGTCTGCCTTTGCTCTGGTTTTAAAGTAAAGTCTCTGTGAGAATTCTTCAAGAATTCCAAGGCTTTTTCAATACATGGTCTTCGCTTGTCGCCGCCACTAGTAATCGAAAGTTTGAATGATTATTGAATAATTATAAGTGTTGTTGACACCTGTTGACAGACACGTCACTTTTTAGCCAATCAGTATTTCCCGTTCTCCAACGGACGGGCAATTCAAAAACCCATAGTCTTCGGGCAGGTGGTCTTTACCCCCTTCTCCTCCCCAATCCCCTCTCCCCTCCCCTTCTCCTCCCCAATCTCCCTCCTCCTTCCTTTTCCCCCTCCCCCTCCCACTTCCCAATCCCCTTCCAGAATGCCAAGCTACGCAGGCTATAGTGATTGCGATGTGTCCCCACTGCTGGCCCACTTCTGGAATTGGCTGCTGCTCGATATTCATGCTAATTTGTGCAACAATTTATTGAAGGGCTCCCTGCAAGAACAACAGAAGTGATCTCTGATCAAACTCTAAATTCTCCTTGAGATTCTTTGATTTTCAAAGGAGAATTGGGATTTGGATCACAAGTCACTTTAATACTCCATTCTTGCAGGGAGCCCTTCAATTTATTACAAAGATGAATTAAGGTCTACATACACTGCAGTCATGTACGTTACATACCGTATGTGCATGGTATGAGAATTTCATTTCAAATGTATCATTGAGTCAGAGCTTTTACCAACTCGAGTGACTTATAATTAACATTTTTACTTCAATGATCGAAGGGCCTTGGTCTCAATTTGAACTGGGAAAGTTACACCCTGAAGAATTTGCTGAACAATTTGGCACTATTCTCCAGTCAATGACAAAGCAGATGGTTGATGTTCTTGGTTTATTGGATTCCATTCATAACAGTGGTTTAGCAACGCCATACCCAGAAATGATCACAGCCATCGAAGCCATCAGAGCAAATGGTTTGAAGACGGCTCTTATTACCAATAACTGGCTGATGGCTGATGCGAAAACCTTTTTACCTGTCGACCGCAAACACTTTGATGTGGTAATTAAATGCCATGATGTTCTTACAATTCCTTTTGATACATGTCATCTTCGGCAACCCAGGGGTATATTCTGTCATTCGTTACTCGCTCCCAGAGAAATACCCCTGGAAACGAAGTCTGTTGGAACTTGTTCCGGAAGTGAAAATTCAAAATGGCGGCTGTCCTATTCAAACCAGAATATACTTGATACTGATTGGTCAACCTTCCTAGGTCGACCAATCAGAAACGAGAGTAATTTTGACTTCCAGAACAAGTTCCAACAGACTTCGTTCCCAGGGGTATTTCTCTGGGAGCGAGTAATGAGCGACAGAATATACCCCTGGGTTCCAGAGGATGGATACATGTATGAAAAGACTGAAGGTGCAATAATAATAACAATAATCATCATCATCATCATCATCATCCCACAGGTTGTAGAATCTGCTGTAGAACACTTGCGCAAACCAGAAAAGGCAATCTATTTGACATTGATGGAGAGGCTCGGGGTTTCACCTAGTGAAGTTGTGTTTTTGGATGATCTTGGAATAAACTTGAAAACAGCAAGACACCTTGGCTTTCATACCATAAAGGTACTAAGTCTTACATGTATAAAACTTTTAGGTTAAAATAGAGGACTAGAAAGTATGACATGTACTGAAAATATAATTTTCCCTTCCATATTTGACCCAGCTATAATCTCCTAATTCTCCAACCATTATGGCCAATGACAATAATTAGATCCAAATAGGCTCTTTGCAGGAATATAGCCCGGGGGGTGGACTCCCATATATATAGCTCGTACCTTTAGGGGTCCAGATCCGCGATTTGGTACCTCTTAGGGTGTCACAAATCTAAAAGGATCACAAGAGACTAAGCCAGTACCATTTAGGGTGTTTGTCAGTAAATACATGTAAGATACCCGAGATAAGATAATGACAGCCGGAGTGACAGTTGTAGCTTTTGTCACTTTAGAGTTGGTACCTTTTAGGGGTAAAGATTATTTGTTGCCACGCCCACCTGGTGCTAGACTCGGGTACCTTTCAGGGTTAATTTCCAAAATTTCCGACAAGCATTCCAACCACTATACATATTATATATGGGAGTTCCCCCCCCCCCCCCCCCCCCCCCCCCCCCCACCAGGGAATATAATCATCTGTAATGGAAATTCTGATTTTATGTACATGTACATTGTACTTACATGTGTAGTCTAGTGCATTAGCATTTATGCATGATCAGAAATGCCATTGGGCTTCCTGTGCCTTTTTAATTACACAGGGAACCCAGATATTGCATAAATTGCTATTCAATTAATTCAGTCATTCAAATTACTGTTAGGTTTCAGATCCATTTGAGGCTATCAGTGACCTTGAAAAAGTTCTCAAATTCCCACTGGGAGGTAAACAATTTTACCTATAGGTTTTGCAGTGTTTTTATATATTGATTGTTAGGGGTATCAAAATGGTCAAGGCAAGACTTTGCGAGACTCTGAGACAAGGCATATTTTTGCGAGCCCGAGACGCTTTTTCACCAATTTCCTTTGTTTCAAAATTCGAGACTCTGAGACAGCTTTTTGTGGAAAAACGAGACTTCACGACCCGCTAAATTTGACCAAAGTTTTGTGAGGCTGACTTTTTGTGGGGACCTATTGTTTAAAATAATATTTTCCAGTAACAGAAATTTATTTTTGTTTCTACTAGTTAAAATTATTCCAGGTACAAAAGAAGTCAGCAAAAAACATGAGATTCCAGTAGATTCACTAGTCCAGTATCTACAGAAAGAGCTCGGCTTGAACCAGGAAGGTAGGACAATTATTTTATTTTATTTAATCAGGGGAACTGGTGGGACGTGTTTTTCTTGAGCTTGCAGCATACAGAGATATCATTCTGACATATTGTATTCATACTTTGTGACAAAACTACTAAAAGCAGAAATCATTACAACCTCAATTACATGTACATTGTACATTTAACCGAACATGAATGTAGAATGAGACTTGCAAATACATGTACCATGTAAAATAGTCAAAAAAATTAGATAGATAGGTACATGTAGATACCTTTATTTATATAAGTCAGGGTTACCATGATGTGTGATGAGAGATGTATTTTCATCTTCTCTAAGATCTTGTCATTCTCTCTACAGGTCCCCCAGTTCTTCGGCAATTCAAACATGGCCAGTCTAACCCTACTTACTACATTGAGTATGGCGGGAAAACGCTTGTGCTACGAAAGAAACCGGTATTGATTACAATGAAAAACACTGCTGTCAGACCACAGCTCTATGCGATATCTGTGCCATTCACCCATGTGAAATATCCCTTTCATGGCCAATATTACAGTATGGACACTCGAACCGTGAACACTTAGTTTTTTTTCTAACACAAATATATAAATTATCGATTGAGCAAATTGATCAGAAAAATGATTTATTTTGATCACTAAGTGTACTTAAACTCAACGCTCCATTTGAGAGGCTATGAGGTAATAGAAAGTTCGAAAAAAAAATTCAAAAAAAACTTGAGGTGTTCACGGTTCACGGTTCGAGTGTCCACACTGTAATGATTTTGATCATTTTTCATTTTTTGGGTACATTGTAGTTGGTACATTGTAGTGTTACAGTTTGTATTTTTGTTTGCAGCCTGGGAAGTTGTTACCCTCAGCTCATGCCGTAGAGCGTGAATTCAGGTGAATAGTATTATTGTTATTATTATTATTATTATTATTATTATTATTATTATTATTATTATTATTATTATTATTATTATTATTATTATTATTATTATTATTATTATTATTATTATTATTATTATCTCATTATTATTATATATCTGATCTGCAGCAGCAGCAGCAGTAGTAATACATGTAGTTGTTGTAGTCGCATCATTATGACTATCAACAATAATTTATCATTATTGATCGTCGTCATAACCATCCCAACCATTTTCATTCATCATCATCATCATCATCATCATCATCATCATCATCATCATCATCATCATCATCATCAACTTCATCATCAACATCATCATCATTATCATCATCAACAACATCATCACATCAACATCATCATCAACATCATCATTATCAACATCATCATCAACATCATCACATCAACATAATCATCATCAACATCATCATCAACATCATCATCAACATCATCATCAACATCATCATTAACATCATCATCATCATCAACAACATCATCATTATCATCATCATCATCAACATCATCACATCAACATCATCAACATCATCATTATCATCATCATCAACAACGTCATCAACATCATCATCAACATTATCATCATCATCATCAACATCATCATCATCAACCACCTTCAACATCATCATCATCAACCACCTTCAAGTCTAATATTCATTATGACTTCTAGAGTTATGAGAGCCATGGAGTCTGCTGGAGTACCAGTACCAAAAACATCATCATCATCATCATCATCAACATCATCACATCAACATCATCATCATCAACATCATCATTATCATCATCATCAACAACGTCATCAACATCATCATCAACATTATCATCATCATCAACATCATCATCATCATCATCATCATCATCATCAACCACCTTCAAGTCTAATATTCATTATGACTTCTAGAGTTATGAGAGCCATGGAGTCTGCTGGAGTACCAGTACCAAAAACATTGGCATTATGTGAGGATAGCAGGTAAATACAGTAGACCGAGTCCTAGTATATGTCGAGGTCATTATCCGCCATATTGGATGCGTAGTTGGTAACTAGTCAAACATCCTCAGGGTAGGGGTGACAGGAAGTGAGGGTCCAAAGTAATATACTCGATCCATAAATCCCATTGCTCCAACTAGTCAAAAATCCTCAGGGTAGGGGTGACAGGAAGTGAGGGTCCAAAGTAATATACTCGATCCATAAATCCCATTGCTCCAACTACATGTAGTCAAACATCCTCAGGGTAGGGGTCACAGGAAGGGAGGGTCCAAAGTAATATACTCGATCCATAAATCCCATTGCTCCAACTACATGTAGTCAAACATCCTCAGGGTAGGGGTCACAGGAAGGGAGGGTCCAAAGTAATATACTCGATCCATAAATCCCATTGCTCCAACTACATGTAGTCAAACATCCTCAGGGTAGGGGTCACAGGAAGGGAGGGTCCAAAGTAATATACTCGATCCATAAATCCCATTGCTCCAACTAGTCAAAAATCCTCAGGGTAGGGGTGACAGGAAGTGAGGGTCCAAAGTAATATACTCGATCCATAAATCCCATTGCTCCAACTACATGTAGTCAAACATCCTCAGGGTAGGGGTCACAGGAAGGGAGGGTCCAAAGTAATATACTCGATCCATAAATCCCATTGCTCCAACTAGTCAAAAATCCTCAGGGTAGGGGTGACAGGAAGGGAGGGTCCAAAGTTATTTACTCGATCCATAAATCCCATTGCTCCAACTACATGTAGTCAAACATCCTCAGGGTAGGGGTCACAGGAAGTGAGGGTCCAAAGTAAAATACTCGATCCATAAATCCCATTGCTCCAACTACATGTAGTCAAACATCCTCAGGGTAGGGGTCACAGGAAGGGAGGGTCCAAAGTAATATACTCGATCCATAAATCCCATTGCTCCAACTACATGTAGTCAAACATCCTCAGGGTAGGGGTCACAGGAAGGGAGGGTCCAAAGTAATATACTCGATCCATAAATCCCATTGCTCCAACTACATGTAGTCAAACATCCTCAGGGTAGGGGTCACAGGAAGGGAGGGTCCAAAGTAATATACTCGATCCATAAATCCCATTGCTCCAACTAGTCAAAAATCCTCAGGGTAGGGGTGACAGGAAGTGAGGGTCCAAAGTAATATACTCGATCCATAAATCCCATTGCTCCAACTACATGTACATGTAGTCAAACATCCTCAGGGTAGGGGTCACAGGAAGGGAGGGTCCAAAGTAATATACTCGATCCATAAATCCCATTGCTCCAACTAGTCAAAAATCCTCAGGGTAGGGGTGACAGGAAGGGAGGGTCCAAAGTTATTTACTCGATCCATAAATCCCATTGCTCCAACTACATGTAGTCAAACATCCTCAGGGTAGGGGTCACAGGAAGTGAGGGTCCAAAGTAAAATACTCGATCCGTAAATCCCATTGCTCCAACTAGTCAAAAATCCTCAGGGTAGGGGTGACAGGAAGGGAGGGTCCAAAGTAATTTACTCGATCCATAAATCCTATTGCTCCAACTAGTCAAAAATCCTCAGGGTAGGGGTGACAGGAAGTGAGGGTCCAAAGTAATATACTCGATCCATAAATCCCATTGCTCCAACTACATGTAGTCAAACATCCTCAGGGTAGGGGTCACAGGAAGGGAGGGTCCAAAGTAATATACTCGATCCATAAATCCCATTGCTCCAACTAGTCAAAAATCCTCAGGGTAGGGGTGACAGGAAGGGAGGGTCCAAAGTTATTTACTCGATCCATAAATCCCATTGCTCCAACTACATGTAGTCAAACATCCTCAGGGTAGGGGTCACAGGAAGTGAGGGTCCAAAGTAAAATACTCGATCCGTAAATCCCATTGCTCCAACTAGTCAAAAATCCTCAGGGTAGGGGTGACAGGAAGGGAGGGTCCAAAGTAATTTACTCGATCCATAAATCCTATTGCTCCAACTACATGTAGTCAAAAATCCTCAGGGTAGGGGTCACAGGAAGGGAGGGCCTTCTCCTCTCCCTCTCCCTCCCCATTTTGAGCCTGAAACTCAGGTTAGTCTGTTACTTCTTGCTTGCATGTGTATACAGCTATTTCAAAAAAAGGTTGGTGAAGGTTTTGTTGCATGTTGCATACCAAGCCCGAAATGCAGTATGGGCGATGTGAATGGAGTCAGCGAAAGGTCACAACAATGTGGACTCTGGGAATTTTCACAAACTTTATCTTTGCAATATGAAGCCAGCATATTTTCTTTTGTATGTGCATGCAGACATTGTTTACATATGATCCACAATACATTTTGGGCTTGGTATGCAACATGCAACATGCAAGATGCAACAAAACTGGCACCAACCTTTTTTAAAATAGCTGTATACAACTGTACACCTATTTCAAAAAAAATGTTGTCGAGGATTCTAGGTCATTCGAAGACTGAACTGCATTATGGTAACATCTTGAATAGCCAAAAATGTCACTTCCTGTAAGAAAAGCTATATGATATTTGAACTATTTGAACTCATTGGTATTGCGCGCTCGCGCTCTACCACAGGAAACCCAACAAAAAGATGCAAATATCATTTTTTTATTATTTAAAAGTAGCCTCAGAAGCAATGATTGGGCTGCCTGTCAATGTACTAATAAAAATAATTTTTCGCTGCAGTATTATAGGCACGCCCTTCTACATCATGGAGTACGCGCAGGGACGTATATTCAAGGATCCATTGCTTACAGGGATGACAGTAGACCAACGCAAGGTACCATGTTGCAAACTTATCGAACTGTGAGATGCGCATGCGCAAACTTGCTCATATGGCACTGTAGCGTATGTCAGTATCTTTGAGGGCCCTATGGTCGGTCCCAGTGCTTGCTCAAGGTAAAATTCACGTCGAATATCTAAACGCAAAGAACTGCTTCAGGAGCGGATCTAGGGGAGGGGTGTAGGGGGTGCGCACCCCCCTCCCCCCCCCCCCCCCCCCTGGATGAGCTGATATCTACTGCATTATTGGTGCTTGAATTTGTGTACGTCCTGATCATAAATGGTACACCCCCTCCTAAAAAAATTATGGATCCGCCCCTGTGCTTACTTGTTATATAAGGATTCAAAGGTCATCTGAATGTTCTTAAGATAATAATGTGAGGAAGTTGGCTCTGCCGGATCAAGTTAATTTCAAGTATTGTCAGCCAGGAGGAGAGGTGTGTGTAGTGTGTACCCTGCTAGACAGAGGCACCTTTTTATCCCATCCCTCCCATCCCTTTCTCTACAGAGGGATGGGATGTCTAGCAGGATAGTAGTGAGGGGATTTCGGTTAAATTTCTTTCTTCGATGTAGCTAGTGTTGTGTGACGTTACTTAGTGTAACAGTCCTGTTAGGATCAGTCCCATTACCTTCTGATGTCAGAAATTTAGAATTAGCTGTTGTAATTGCGCGTCTATTTGGCGAGTGTAGCATTTATAGACCGTCACGTTTGTACGATCAAGTATTTACAGACTGTCATCATTCACATGAAGAGTTTTATTGCCTTTACTGCATCGTTGGACCTACTCTAATGTATATGTGGAGTATTATGTACCACTCCACGCTGGTCATTTAACCACAGGAAGCCCAACAATTTAACCTGTAAAAATACAAACCGTTTATAGAGTGAGTGGAGGCTTATTAAAATGGGATACCTCAAAAGGACCTCATTAATATAAAACAATAGAACGATGCAGTAACACAATATATTTGTTCTATTGTTTGGTCGGCCAAGGGCGGTTTGGGTTATGGAAACAAGCCTTTACCATATGAGTGTTTCATCTCAAACAGCTGTTTTTGGATTTATGGGTAATTTTCTCGTACCCAGTCTCTTGTCTCCGCCAGTAAGAGAAGAGACTGGGTCCTAGGTTTGTCAGACTTTCTTACCGGATCTTTAACCTTTTTTGAAGCATTTTGGAAGCCCCGGCAAACCGGCTTTATAGCAACACCCCCTGCTTACGCATGCAGTCTGTGGAACAGAGTCGGGTGCACATCGTACTCGGTCTGGTGGTATGACATGACAAGTAGCTGTAGCTGTAGCTGTCAGGACAAAAACATGTAACAATAAAAGGGCTTTCTTCGACAACCAATCAAAAGCTAAGCTTGAAATGGTTTCTTATGATGGAGAGGATCAGTCGTAGGCCACCTAGCACTAGCACTGAAATGGTTTTCTATTTGAACCGATCACAAGCTACCTAGCACTGAAATGGTTTCTATTTGAACTGATCACAAGCTTTCATTGTAGCACTGAAATGGTTTCTATTTGAACCGATCACAAGCTACCTAGCACTGAAATGGTTTTCTATTTGAACCGATCACAAGCTACCTAGCACTGAAATGGTTTTCTATTTGAACCGATCACAAGCTACCTAGCACTGAAATGGTTTTCTATTTGAACTGATCACAAGCTACCTAGCACTGAAATGGTTTTCTATTTGAACCGATCACAAGCTTCCTAGCACTGAAATGGTTTTCTATTTGAACTGATCACAAGCTACCTAGCACTGAAATGGTTTTCTCTGAGAATACTTTGCTTGACATTGAAATGGTCTTCTCAAGCTAGCATCAAATTGTCTTTCTTGTGAAAACTTTAGTTTATTGTTGCCTAGCACCGAATGATGGCTTCCTTCGAGAACCAATCATACTGCAAAGAGTCCTCTTACTGACATTGAAATGGTTTTCTATCACAAACAATCAAAAACTACCTAGCACTGAAATGGCTTCCTTTGAGAACCAATCATACTGCAAAGAGTCCTCTTACTGACATTGAAATGGTTTTCTATCACCAACAATCAAAAACTACCTAGCACTGAAATGGCTTCCTTTGAGAACCAATCATACTGCAAAGAGTCCTCTTACTGACATTGAAATGGTTTTCTATCACAAACAATCAAAAGCTACCTAGCACTGAAATGGCTTCCTTTGAAAACCAATCATACTGCAAAGAGTCCTCTTACTGACATTGAAATGGTTTTCTATCACAAACAATCACAAGCTACCTAGCACTGAAATGGCTTCCTTTGAGAACCAATCATACTGCAAAGAGTCCTCTTACTGACATTGAAATGGTTTTCTATCACAAACAATCAAAAGGTACCTAGCACTGAAATGGCTTCCTTTGAAAACCAATCATACTGCAAAGAGTCCTCTTACTGACATTGAAATGGTTTTCTATCACAAACAATCACAAGCTACCTAGCACTGAAATGGCTTCCTTTGAGAACCAATCATACTGCAAAGAGTCCTCTTACTGACATTGAAATGGTTTTCTATCACAAACAATCACAAGCTACCTAGCACTGAAATGGCTTCCTTTGAGAACCAATCATACTGCAAAGAGTCCTCTTACTGACATTGAAATGGTTTTCTATCACAAACAATCACAAGCTACCTAGCACTGAAATGGCTTCCTTTGAGAACCAATCACTGCCATTGAAATGGTTTTCTACTACAATTAACGCACACGGTAACAATTACGAACCTCTTTTCTTCTTATGACATACTGGAATGCCAGGTAGAGTCCTTGTCATGAAGCAGCAGTCCTTAGCTTTGCATGCCTCCTGAGTTATGCCGGTTTCTCCGCACTTTTCCCTCAATGGTGGTGGAATGTTGGTACATGCGTCAGGTTTAGGGCGAGGCTTTGGGCCCGGTATTATGGGTTTACCAGGGATTCCTAGCAGAAATAGTAAGGCACGTTACCTTCAAAATTGCACTGCTCTTAGCCAATCAGAATCGATTATTACGTTGAAAATGAGTGTCAAGACAAGAACCTAAAAGTGGAATACCAATAAACAACTTTTATGGAAGATTTTGAATTTTGTAAAATTCCTTTGGAATTGGATGCATATAGTCGGACCTCTCCTTACCGCGGACTCCTCTAGAATATCTCTCCTTGCCACAGGAAGCCCGACAGGAGTTGCCTGCGGAAGGGGCTCACCGATACCAACACGTTCGGAAATGTAGTCGAATAAAAGATAAAGCCCTACTGTATGTAAATGTAATCAAGTTGTTACCTGCCGCCGCCTTGTAGCATTTTGGTATTTCGGGAAGTATTCTGGACATATAACAACATTTCAGTACTTTGCATCCTTGTTCAGATATACCGGGAAGTCCACACTGTTGCCTAAATAGTGGTACGATATCACAGGTCTTACCTACATGAATATAGGAAATAGGTACATCGTTATATCTCCATCATCCTCGATCGTATCAACACTATCATCATCACCACTACTATCATCACTATCACTACCGCCATCACTACCACCATCACTACCACCATCACTACCACCATTACTACCACAACCACCACTACCACCATCACCATCATCATCACCATTACTACCACAACCACCACCATCACCATCATCATCACCATTACTACCATCACCACCACTACCACCATCACCATCATCATCACTACCACAACCACTATCACCATCACTACCACCATCAATACCACCATCACCATCACCATCACTACCACAACCACCATCATCATCACTACCACTACTACCACTAACACCATTACCACCATCAATACCACCATCATCACCATTACTACCATCACCACCATCACTACCATCACCATCATCATCACTACCACAACCACCATCACCATCACTACCACCACTACCACTACCACCACTACCACCATCAATACCACCATCATCACCATTACTACCATCACCACCATCACTACCATCACCATCATCATCACTACCACAACCACCATCACCATCACTACCACCACTACCACTACCACCACTACCACCATCAATACCACCATCATCACCATTACTACCATCACCACCATCACTACCATCACCATCATCATCACTACCACAACCACCATCACCATCACTACCACAACCACCATCACCATCACTACCACCACTACCACTACCACCACTACCACCATCAATACCACCATCATCACCATTACTACCATCACCACCATCACTACCATCACCATCATCATCACTACCACCATCACCATCACTACCACCACCACCATCACCATCACCATCACTACCACAATCACCATCACTGTTTGGTCTGACAACGACATCGATACGATTTACGAACTACAACTTTTATTTCTTGTTCAATGTCGCGTACAAGGTGTCAGCACGAACTAATACAATAATTGTCCCCACTAGGGAGGGGTACTACTCGTAAAGTTTACGGGGGGTCCTGACAGGTCTTCCGCTTCTTGTTCTCTTACAAACAGATTGGGCTGTAACATCTTCCCCACCTTGTCCAACACTCTGTGGGACAATATTAGATTCACACGCGGAACTGCGACTTTGGTCAGGAATACTAACAGATGTTTCCCCACCGTTCAGGGAAAAGTCTCTTTTCTGTCGTTGATGATCAGAACTTGATTCAACTTCTAACTTGTGTAAACGTTGTACTGGTCTGTTGAGGAGGCCTCTCTGAGTACGAACTGTCGCTGTGCGAATTAGACCATCCTTTCCTGGGTGTACTTTTTCAACTTTGGCTAGTAGCCACTTAACACGAGAAACATTGTCCTCTGATACCATAACAATGTCTCCTACATGAATGGGAATTTCTTCTTTGTGCCACTTGTTTCTGACACTTAGCTGATGAACATACTCTTTTTGCCAGCGTCCCCAATATTGATTCAACAGTCTGTAGAGATACAGATATCTTTCAATGACTTTGTTACTAGACTCTTTCAAGTGATCTTCTTGTGCGTCTGGTACGCTGTGAAGGTGTCTACCTATGGCAAGATGAGCTGGTGTGATAGGTACTGGATCTCTTGGGTCATCGCAGACTGCCGTTAAGGGTCTTGAGTTGATTACACCCTCAATCTTGATAAGCAAAGTGTTCAGTTCTGAAAAGGTAAGAAGGGCTTTACCAAGTACCTTTCGTAGTGGTTCCTTGACCGATCTAACCATTCGCTCCCACCAGCCGCCTCGCCAGGGAGAGCGCTCTGTGATGAACTTCCAATGTATACCTCTAGCTGACATCTCTGCCTTTATGCAGTCTTGACCAACGATATCCCACACGGATTTGCTTTCAATCTTAGGACTATTATACAACTTCTTGACTATATTACTTGCGGCCTTGAAGGTCATAGCATTGTCAGACCAGATCGTCTGACACAGGCCTCTGCGACTCGTCATGCGGGTAAAGGCTTGAAGGAATTCATCTGTTGTTAAACTGTTAGTAAGTTCAAGGTGAACCATACGTGATGATGCACATGTGAAGACACAAATGTAGACTTTCTTTGTGTTGGAACCTTCTTTGATGTAAAGAGGGCCGGCATAATCAACACCAACATGTGTGAATGGGAGGGATGGCGTTATTCTTTCAGCTGGTAAGGGTCCCATTTTCTGTACGCAAGATTTGACTTTCTGTTTTTGACAAGCTACACATCTTCTGAGGATACGCTTTACATCTCGTCGTCCTTGAGTGAGCCAGATCTTTTGTCTTAACTCAGACAATACTGCTTCTGGCCCAGCATGTAATAAGTGTTTGTGAATGTCTAGTACTATCTTCTCTACTACCGGGTGACAATGTGGTAAGATTATTGGATGTTTCACATCTTCAGAGACATTAGCAAACTGTAATCGTCCACCTACTCTCACGAGTTGATCTTCACTGTCATAGTAGGGGTCTAACTTAAGTATGCGACTGTTGTTAGGGAGAGCTTTTCCAGCTTTCAATAGCATGACTTCTTCTTGGTAGATTTCCTGTTGTACCCATCTGTAACACTGTAGCGCGGCATTCTTAAGTTCTTCTACTGAGGGTTCAACTTCCGAAGATGAGGACTTTGTCTTGAACAGCTGTATTGCCTTTAGAACATAGGCGATTATACGCTTCAACTTTAACCACGTTTCACGACGATTCATGTCAAGTAAAGGCTCTGATACTACAGATGCACAGCTATGAACTGCACGCCTTTCTGTCTCACACTCTTCGGGTACCTCTTGACTTGTGCCTTTTAGCTCTGAGGGGTGAGATTCAGATGGTAGACTTAACCAGTGAGGACCATTCCACCATAGTTTACTTGTAACCATATCATCACAGGAAATTCCTCTTGTTAACAGATCTGCTGGGTTTTCCTTGCTCGCGCAATACTTCCAGCACTGAGGATCACACAGTCCTTGAATTTCTGCTACACGATTTGCTACAAATGGTTTCCATGATGCACTCTGTCGTCTAATCCAATGAAGTACTACCATACTGTCGGTGTAGTATACAATGCGATTCAGTTTGATTGGCAATGTTTCTGCGACATAGTTAATTAGTCGTGCGTTTACTACTGCGGCTAACAACTCGAGTCGTGGCAGTGACACTGTTTTAATAGGAGCTACTCTAGACTTTGACATAACTAGTTGGGTGGTAGTGTGTCCACATTCATCTGTGATGCGAATATATATTGCTGCTCCATAGGCCTTTGGTGATGCGTCTCCGAATCCATGAAGCTCAACTTGAGAGTTGCAGTTGATGCCTTCTCCGAAGCATCGAGGAATAGCAACGTCACTTAACTTTGACAACTCAGATTGCCACGAAGACCATTCTCTTTGAATGTCATCACCCAGTGGGTCGTCCCAGTCTAGACCTCTTCGCCAGAGCTCCTGAAAGAGAATCTTTACTCTCACAATGAAGGGTGATATCATTCCCAAAGGGTCAAACACTTTCGAAGCGAGGCTCAGTAGAGTTCTTTTCGTGGCTGAAATACGAGGAATGAGCACTTCTTTGGGTGGGATAAATCTGAAGCAATCTGACTTTAAGTCCCATGACACTCCCAGTGCTTTGAGCGGTTCCTCTGTTGTGAGTTCGATCAGTGGCGACGATGCTCTTTGTTCAGGTTGCATGTTGTTCAACACTTGTTGCGAGTTAGTTGCCCACTTCGTAAGGTTGAATCCTGCAGTTTTCATTATGTCAGTCAGTTCCCGTCTCAGTGTTATTGCAGCTTCATCTGTTTCTGCTCCTGTCAAGCAATCATCTACATACATGTTGTTTAACAGTTCCTTTGCTGCTCTTGGAAGCATTTCAATGTAGCCCGTAGCATGTGCATGAATGGTTGCAATAGCGAGAAATGGACTACAGTTTATACCAAATGTTAATCTTGTCATCCTATATACTCTGGGTTTTTCATCTGAATTCAAGTTCCTCCACAAATAACGGTGAACATCTTGATCCGGTTTTGCGATTTTGATCTGCAAGAACATCTTTTCTACATCGGCCAATAGTCCAATTTTATGCGTGCGAAAGCGAGTTAGGACTGCTGCTAGATTTGGTTGCAACGCAGGACCAGGAAGGATACAGTCATTTAGAGACGTGCCTTGCTTGTCCTTCGCTGAAGCGTCGAACACTATCCTGCACTTTGTTGTCGTTTTATCGTTGCGAAATACTGCATGGTGTGGTAGATATCTTATCTTCGTATTCTGTTCTTCCACGTTGGGCACTTCCTCTGCAAATCCCTTTTGTACATACTGATTGATTGCGTCTGTGTAAGCCTTTGCTTTCTCTGGTTCACGCTTCAACCTCCGCTCGACTCCTTCTAAGCGTTGTACAGCTTGTTGATAATTGTCTCCTAGATTTGCACAGTCTTGCTTCCAGGGTAGTCTCACTTCATAGTTGGATCCATCAAACTTTAATCCGCAATTAAAGTCTTCAATCGCACGCTGTTCTTCCTTTGACAGAACTGGGTTCTTGTTTTCAGTGATTCCGATTGATTCCAACTCCCAGAAACACTTTAGGCTGTCCGTTATTTCGTTGTTCTCTACAACTGCCAAAACAGAAGTCGTGGACTTGCTTGTGTTCTCTACTGGACCTGTAAGTATCCAGCCGAGATTTGACTCTACTGCTGTTGGTGACGTTGGTGAGTTTCCTCTTTTACAATTTCCAGTTGCGAAGCTGTAGTAAAAGTCGGCACCGATTAGTACGTCTACTTCAACCGACTCGCGTGGGTATGAATCTGCAAAGTTCAAGTTCTTTAGATGAGGATTCTCATGAAGATTTAACTTTACTGGTCCTAGTTGATTGCAGATCTTAGGGATGGTGAGGGCTTCCATTGTGACAGCTTTCGAAGGTGAATGTTCTTTCACTGCAGAGAGGGAAAACTGCACTCTTTGAAGTCTCTTAACCTCGGTTGTCTTGCCACCTAACGTTGTGACACTCAATGACTCTGTGGGACCTTTCATGTCAATCGCCTCTGCAACGGCCTTGCGAATGTATGATCTCTGGCTTCCGGAATCCAGCAATACACGCACTACAATGTCTTGACCATTTGCATACAGCCTTGCAACCGCTGTGGGTAGCAATGTTTCTTGTTTTCTCAAGCTGGTTGCAGCCAAGCCATTCATAGTCGTTTGAGATGTTTCTTTTGATGCTTGTGAAGTTTGTTCATGTAGTAGTTTATGATGACGCCGTCCACAATTAGCAATTGAACATGTAGGTTGACGACATACTTTAGAGAAATGTCTTGCATGAGAAGGTTTCAAACAGTTAAAGCAAAGTTTGCTCACTTTAACCGTCTTCCATCTTTCGTCGACTGGCTTTCTATTAAAATCGGGACAGTCCGCTGACTCGTGGTTGGACTTACAAAAAACACATACGAGTTGGGTTCCCTGTGTATCGCTGAATAGGGTGGATGCTGTCGACGTTCTTTCTTGTCTGATGTTAGAGTTGGGTTTCCTGTCTAATTTACCTTTGTTTTGGTTGTAATTGTTTGGGTTGGATGTCCCTTGTTGATTTCTTTCACCTGCTTCCTTGGAGACAACTTGTCTGTTGAGAAACTTGAAAAATAACTCGAGGTCGATCTTTTCGTCTGAGATATCTGCGAGTTCTAACTCCCACTTTTCCAAAAGCTGAGGTGGTAATTTGGTTTCAAATATTGGTAACAAGATACATCCGTGCGTCATTGGTTGTTCTCCTAGGGCTTCTAGGGCTCTAGTTCTGTTCTTTAGTGTATCATGAAGCTCACGTAACGAACGGGCAGATGAGCTTGACTTTGGCTCCAGGTTGATGACTGATTTAATAAGTGATGAAATAATAACTCGTTTTCTCCCATATCTGTGCTTTAGTGCTTCTATTGCAGATATGTAATTTGCACCAGTAATTTCGAATCCTTCTACTGTTTGCAATGCGTTACCTTTTAGCACTGAGCGCAAGTAAGTGAACTTCTGAATATCTGGTAAGTCATCGTTATTATGCACAGCAGCTTCGAATTGATCCCAGAAGTTCTGGAATTTTAACAGGTCTCCACTGTACGTGGGTAGTTCTAATTTAGGTAATTTCAAGTTTTGGCGGGTTTCTTTAGACGATGCATTTTCAGCTGAATTACAAATTGCTGTTTCGATATACTCTTGAGCGATATCGATAGCTCTGTCTATTTCTTGCAAGACTTCGTTACAATTGCGAAGTTCACTTTCAATTTCGTCTTCACCAGACAGTGTTGCTACAAATTGCTCTCTTAAATCGAGACATGAAATACGAGTCTCGTTTAATCGTTGTAGCCTCATTTGTATTTTCAACTTGTTTTTAGAGCTTTCGCTTAGTTCTTTTATTGCAAGAGTTAGGCACTCGACATCTCCTTGCAATACTTTGATTCTTCGTTTAAGTTGCTCGTTTTCTTCTAAACTTGGCTCTGTTTTCATAGTACGAGCGGTGTCTATGTTATCTCTACTGTCTCGTGTCTCTGAGGACTTTACACTCTCGTCTAGCGGCGAATTCTCTTTGTGATCAAAGGGTTTCGATTCTATTCCAGCTGCTACTAACCTTTCGATCAAGACTTTTTTCTTTCCACTCGGCGAGAGTCCTTTTTCTTTCAAAATGAGACGTAGTTCTCCGACTGTCATGCAATGAAGGTCGTCCTGATCAATGGCGGCCATCTTGTCGGACACGTGTTGACGATTGAAGAGTTGACTTTACGAATTTCAAGCTTTAGTCAAACCACAGCAGTTTCAATCGATACAAATGACTTCTCGGTACTTTTACGACTTGCGATCCGGCTCGAAGGACCATAATGTTTGGTCTGACAACGACATCGATACGATTTACGAACTACAACTTTTATTTCTTGTTCAATGTCGCGTACAAGGTGTCAGCACGAACTAATACAATAATTGTCCCCACTAGGGAGGGGTACTACTCGTAAAGTTTACGGGGGGTCCTGACAGGTCTTCTGCTTCTTGTTCTCTTACAAACAGATTGGGCTGTAACAATCACCATCACTACCACAACCACCATCACCATCACTACCACCACTACCACTACCACCATCAATACCACCATCATCATCACCACTACTACTATCACTGCCACAGCCGCCTTCACCATCATCATCATTGTATTGTATTATATTGTACTACCACAACCACCACTACCACCATCACCATCATCATCACCATTACTACCACAACCGCCATCACCATCACTACCTCTACCACCACCACTACCATTACTACTACCACCACAACCACAACCACTACCTCTACCACCACTACCATTACTACCACCACTACAGACAGACACGTTTTTCTGGTCGATACTATACTGTTTTACTGCAAATTCGCCCTTTATAAGACGGGCACCTCGCTAAGACGAACCGAGCAAAATTTGGAAGCGATGGTGAAATCCGTAGCCATACAAGCTGTGTGAAACCAAACGTGACTGTTTATTCTGTGACTAAAGATGTCGTGACTTACCGTAGCTTGAAGCCACGAAAGTCATGCACACCAGAGCCAAAACTTGAAACATTTTAGTCCGCTTTAACTTCTGAAAGAAAAAAAAGACATTTACAAAACAGGCGAAAAATGAAAGAGTAAAAGGAAAAAAAGAAAGAGACAAAGAAAGAAAACAGAATAGAGAGAAGAAAACTAAGAAATTCAAAATTTTGGAACATTTTAGAACGAAAGATTCAACGATTCTTCAAGATTTGAACGCTTTCTCAATTTAAAATTATGTTTCATTTGATTTTACTAATGCATTCCACAAGTCGATGTTACATTAGGCACTATTTGGTTTATACTTGTCTAAAACGTGCGTTGCCTAGTTTCAAAACAGTCGTAACAGGTATGTTATACGAAAAATGAAAAACTAGAAATGTTGTCACTGACTAGAAATTTAATGTGGACGTTTCGGTTGATGCTACAACCTTCCTCAGCAGCGATGTTATGACAGGCTATAATAATATGGATCATTTACACAAACTGTTATATACACAAGGGAAATAAACATGTTCGTTAATTGAGTTGCATTCACGCATAGAATGCCACGCTTCCAAGAAAAGTCTCTTGCCCCATTGGGATTCACGATCGATGATCCTGGCGTCTTCGAAGTTGAATTGGTGGCCCGTTTCAATGTGATGTTTGGCTAACAAAGAATTGCGGTCAAGTGTGAACACGGCTTTAATATGTTCTTTGATGCGTGTTTTTAAGGCGCGTGATGTCTGCCCTATGTAGCACTTATAGATCATCGATCGTGAATCCCAATGGGGCAAGAGACTTTTCTTGGAAGCGTGGCATTCTATGCGTGAATGCAACTCAATTAACGAACATGTTTATTTCCCTTGTGTATATAACAGTTTGTGTAAATGATCCACATTATCATAGCCTGTCATAACATCGCTGCTGAGGAAGGTTGTAGCATCAACCGAAACGTCCACATTAAATTTCTAGTCCGTGACAACATTTCTAGTTTTTCATTTTTCGCTTAACATGCCTGACTACAACTACCACATTTTCAACTTAGGTATGTTATACGATGTTGCGCTTTGGAAAATCGTTTTAAAAATATCAAGATAAGTTTACCACAGGGATCCCACAGGGTTCGTTACGCTGGGTCGTGCGGCAAGGAGTAAATATTCGTAAGGACAAGTTTCAAGAAATGATGAACAGCACCTTTAACTTTACCTTGATTAACTGTCCTGTCGCTAAATACCGCCTTGCCAAAGATATACTTCGAAGAGCAAATACTCGTACAAGTGTAGTTGTATATATATGTATTGCTGGTAGGCTCGCAGTGCCTTATGGGTAGTACACGTGTCGTGTCGTGCAGTCATCTGATCTTATCTTAACGAACCTGAAAGGCTGGGTTGTCTGATTACAGAAAGGCCTTAATCTTCTCCAGACTGATAGGGATAGATTGATCTTACTGGATAAGTACATGCTGGCTACACTGCGGTCAAATCAGTGTGATATGAGTGTGATATGAGTGTGATATGAGTGTGATATGAGCGTGATATGAGTGATATATACCGTAACACACACAAGTCATTCTACACACATTAAACGAGCACCACATCTTCTACGATATATTCTTGATGCTTTTACGGGACGTTGGCTCGGTAGTGCTTCGGTAGTACTTCGGTAGTGCTTCGGTAGTGCTTCGGTAACTAAGGATACAACTTCTAATAAAGAATTCTTCTCAACCAATTAAGGAACATCAAACTGAACTTTTGAGTTAAAAATTGACACACTCGCGCATGTGCAGTCATAAACCGAACCTCTAGGACACCAATCTCGTACCCAGTCGTACCCAGAGCCTGCGTTACTTTCGGCCAGCAGTCTACGTTCTTCGGTATGTCCGTCATGTATGGTACATTATAGTGGTCCATATACAATAATCCGTATTTTTAGGAACATTGTAAATGCTTTGCTTACTATAAGATGTTACAATACGATATACAGGGGCGGATCCAGCGGGGGACATGGGGGGCCGGTGCCCCCCCCCCCCCCCCCCTTGAGTTGGGCCCGATATATTTTTTTGAATAGTGGAAATTTATTTTAGAACGAAAAACAACCGTTCTTCTTACATGCGCGATAGACCGGAAGTAAAAGCTGTTCCGCCTAAAATTTCCGCCTTTTTTGAGCGCGCGCGCGCGCCAAAGGAACGATTTTATAGATTCACCTTTTCTCTTTCATTGTAGTGCGATGATTGCCAATTATGAGATACTTTCCGAGGGAGCTTGAGGAATTTACGCCCCGTGATTGAACGCTTTATTCCCCACCATTTGATGCCCAGAATGGATGGAAATTGCATTTTCGAGCTTCTAGATTTCAAAAATTTCTGGGGGGGGGGGGGGGGGGCATGCCCCGAGAACCCCCTACAAGAAGGAGCCTTCCGGCCCCTTATTAATTGGTGCCCCCCCTTTCAAAATCTCTAGATCCGCCCCTGATATACATATGATAGAACGAGATATGAGACATACATAGTAAAAATGTACCATATATGAAGGACGTAGGCGTTCTTCGCGCCGAGTCGAAAGTTACGCAGGCTCTCGCTACGAGATTGCCAGGACACCAGGGGTGCTTACCATTTACTCGGAAAAACCGGAAATTCCGGTTTGAAGAAAAAAAGTTATGTGTCATTCCGATCGGAAAGTTCCGGAAAACTCGGTCTAATGGTACGCGCGTCTACGAAAAAAACGAAAAGAGCGGGAAAAGTGGATTATCTCAATCGCTAGACCGAGTTTTCCGAAACTTTCTGATCGGAATGACACATACCATTTGTTTTTCCAACCGGAATTTCCGGTTTTTCCGGGTAAATGGTAAGCACCCCAGGACACCAGCTTCCAGCGTTCACTCTAATATACAGCGTGTGGAGGGCAAAGGCTGAAAGTACATGCTATTTCTGTGGTTCTTTTTTTGGTGAGTTCGATGACGAATAAAAAACATAATCAAGATTCTACAGTCTTTAATTACAGTATTTTAAGTCTCATTTTAGCAGGGGTTTTGACACTTCAAGTGATCTTCTGATAACAAACATTTTCACTCTATCTTAATTAATGAGGGAATTGTTGTATTACGGTACTCAATTAGGCCCGTTACAGACGGCGTCAGACTTTACACATGCCGATTTCTAATGCAAACAGTGCGACGTATGAAATCGTTAGTCGTTTATTCAGCCCACAATGAACGAAAAATTTGGTTCGAAGAATTTGAATTTTAGTCACTATATTTTGGTCAAATTTCGTACAATATTTAGTTCGTCTTTACTAGTAGTACCTTGTAAATGCTATTATTTATCTTGAAATCTCTGCTAAATTATATCAAAACAAAACCATTTCAAGCAGCTCATCAGCCTTGATTTTAAGAGATTAGTGTTATGTCGATGAATTTGTATGTTCACTCATCAGAGCCATCATAGTTTTTATTTTTTTACTTTTTATTCCACTTGTAAGATTACATTTCTATTAGCCATCATAGTTATTACCCCGGATTTTCCCATTTTTCAGTTCTTCCTTCCGTTCGAAAACTTTAGAGTCGTTCTCGTATGAGTAGGAAACCTACGTGACACTCAAATGGCTTCCGTTCTGAACCAATCAAAAAACGTGTAGATGCATCTCATCCAATCAAACTCTTTCAGTACGGACAGCACGGTACCGTAGGCTCGAAAGCTTATCTTTTTTTAACAATTTACGAGGTTTTCTCATCTTTACTGGTAGCTATTCGGGCTCGAAACGCACGCCTACTTGGCGCTGGGTCCCAAAACACCTAGTAGTTTACTGAAATATATGATGCGTTTATCCCTTCATTTAGAGATATCAGCAATTCATTGTCTTACGATTCATTTGAGCTAATCTTTCATCTCAAAGTCGACACCCTTATCACCCATGATTGCAGTATTGAAAATATTTCCATTACAACTGCTATTAATTCCCTTGGATTTTTATTAGTTTCTCAGTTGCCTTTGAAGTTTCTAGGATGTATTTACAGACTGTCATCATTCACATGAAGAGTTTTATTGCCTTTACTGTATCGTTGGACCTATTCTAATGTATATTTGGATTATTGTGTACCACTCCACGCCGGTCATTTAACAACAGGAAGCCCAACCATTTAACCTGTAAAAATACAAACCGTTTATATGAGTGTTTCATCTCAAACAGCTGTTTTTGGATTTATGGGTAATTTTTTCGTACCCAGTCTCTTGTTTCCAGAAAGAGAAGAGGCTGGGTCCTAGGTTTGTCAGACTTTCTTACCGGATGTTTAACTTCTATTGAAGCATCTTGGAAGCCTCGGCAAACCGGCTTCATAGCAACACCCCATGCCTTCGCATGCACTCTGTGTAAAAGAATCGGGTGCACATCGTACTCGGTTTGGTGGTATGACATCACAAGTAGCTGCAGCTGTCAGGACAAAAACATGTAACAATAAAAGGGCTTTCTTATGATGAAGGGGTCAGTCGTAGGCTACCTAAAGCACTAGCACTGAAATGGTTTTCTATTTGAACCGATCACAGGCTACCTAGCACTGAAATGGTTTTCTGTTTGAACCGATCACAAGCTACCTAGCACTGAAATGGTTTTCTATTTGAACCGATCACAGGCTACCTAGCACTGAAATGGTTTTCTATTTGAACCGATCACAAGCTACCTAGCACTGAAATGGTTTTCTATTTGAACCGATCACAAGCTACCTAGCACTGAAATGGTTTTCTATTTGAACCGATCACAAGCTACCTAGCACTGAAATGGTTTTCTATTTGAACCGATCACAGGCTACCTCATCCTCGGAAATGGGGGCTGTAGGGGGAGGGGGAGGGGAAAAGGAAAGGGGTCGGAAAACAGCTACCTAGCACTGAAATGGTTTTCTGTTTGAACCGATCACAAGCTACCTAGCACTGAAATGGTTTTCTATTTGAACCGATCACAAGCTACCTAGCACTGAAATGGTTTTCTATTTGAACCGATCACAGGCTACCTAGCACTGAAATGGTTTTCTGTTTGAACCGATCACAAGCTACCTAGCACTGAAATGGTTTTCTATTTGAACCGATCACAAGCTACCTAGCACTGAAATGGTTTTCTATTTGAACCGATCACAAGCTACCTAGCACTGAAATGGTTTTCTATTTGAACCGATCACAAGCTACCTAGCACTGAAATGGTTTTCTATTTGAACCGATCACAAGCTACCTAGCACTGAAATGGTTTTCTATTTGAACCGATCACAAGCTACCTAGCACTGAAATGGTTTTCTATTTGAACCGATCACAAGCTACTTAGCACTGAAATGGTTTTCTATTTGAACCGATCACAGGCTACCTAGCACTGAAATGGTTTTCTATTTGAACCGATCACAAGCTACCTAGCACTGAAATGGTTTTCTATTTGAACCGATCACAAGCTACTTAGCACTGAAATGGTTTTCTATTTGAACCCGATCACAAGCTACCTAGCACTGAAATGGTTTTCTATTTGAACCGATCACAAGCTACTTAGCACTGAAATGGTTTTCTATTTGAACCGATCACAGGCTACCTAGCACTGAAATGGTTTTCTATTTGAACCGATCACAAGCTACCTAGCACTGAAATGGTTTTCTATTTGAACCGATCACAAGCTACCTAGCATTGAAATGGTATTCTATTTGAACCGTGAACCGATCACAAGCTACCTAGCACTGAAATGGCTTTCTCTGAGAATATTTTGCTTGACTTTGAAATGGTCTTCTCAAGCTAATTGCACTCGTTCTCATATGATTACCTATATACAAATTCGTCCTTTATAAGACGGGCACCTCGCTAAGGCGAAGAGCAAAAGTTGGAAGCGATGGTGAAATCCGTAACCATACAAGCTGTGTGAAACCAAACGTGACTGTTTATTCTGTGACTAAAGATGTCGTGACTTACCGTAGCTTGAAGCCACGAAAGTCATGCACACCAGAGCCAAAACTTGAAACATTTTAGTCCGCTTTTAACTTCTGAAAGAAAAAAAAGACATTTTACAAAACAGACGAAAAATGAAAGAGAAAAAGGAAAAAAAACAGAAAGGAAGAAAGAGACAAAGAATAGAAAGAAGAAAACGAAGAAAGACAAAATTTGTGAAATAAACATCTTAGAACGTAAAATTCAACGATTCATCAAAATTTGAACACTTTCTGTATATCCTCAATAAGTTTACCACAGGGATCCCACACGGTACGATGCTGGGTTGTACTGTGTTGCAAGGAGTAAATATTCGTAAGGACAAGCTTCAAGAAATGATGAACTTTACCTTGATGAACTGTCCTGTCGCTAAGTACCGCCTTGCCAAAGATATTCTTCGAAGAACAAATACTCGTACAATTGTAGTTGTATATATGTATTGCTGGTAGGCTCGTAGTGCCTTATGGGTAGTACACGTGGTGTATATATCGTACATTCATTTGATCTTATCTTCATAAACCTGACTTTATAGAAAGGCTAGGTTGTCTGATTACAGAAAGGCCTTTTTCTTAGGTGAATAAAACATAATCCAGATTCTATAGTCGTTAATTACAGTATTTCAAGTCTCTCTTTAGCAGGGTGTTTGACCATTCAATTCACGTAATCTTCTGATAACAAACATTTTCACTCTATCTTAATTAATAAGGAATTGTTGTATTACTCACTTAGGCCAGGTTCAGAAGGTGTCAGACTTTACACATGCCGAGCTTAATCAGATCGAGCAAGACCTCCTCAGCCATTTCTAATGTAAAAATAGTACATTGGCCGATACCAGCTACAAGTCATTCGCGTTGTGCATTCAAATGGCTTCCTTTCTGAACCAATCATCTCATCCAATCAAACTCTTTCAATACGGACAGCTCGGTACCGTAGGCTCGAAAGCTTATCAATTTGATTCATTTTTACGAGATGTTTAAGTGTCTTTTGTTTTGGTCCCGAAATGTTTTCGTATCTTTCAAGACGCGCACGCCTGGCGCTGGGTCGCAAAACACCTAGTAGTTTAAATATATGATACGTTTATGCCTTCATTTAGAGATCTCAGAAATTCTTTGTTTTGTGATTCATTTGAGCTAATCTTTCATCTCAAAGTCGACACCCTTATCACCCATGATTGTAGTATTGAAAATATTGCCATTACAACTGCTACTAATTCCCTTGGATTTTTATTATTTCTTTTGCATTTGAAGTTTAGTTTGAACATCTCCATCCTTTCTCTTTTTCTTTCTTTCTTACTTTTTAATGATTTTAGTCATTTCGTTTTTTGGAGTATGTATTAGTTGGCTATGCTTCACCTGTGTAAAGACAAAAAGATAGTGTGGTTTCTTATTTTTCTTTCACCCTGGCATTGAACCTTCGTTGGTTGGTTCGTTAGTACCTTCCTTCCCCTTCCTTCCCCTTCCTTCCCCTTCCTTCCCCATCCTTCCCCATCCCTTCCTCCTCTTCCCTTTACTTCCCTTTCTTTTCCTTCCCTTTACTTCCCTTTCTTTTCCTTCCCTTTCCTTCCTTTGTCCTTCCCTCCCTCCTTCCTCCCTTCTTCCCTGCCTTCCTTTCTTCCTTTCTTCTTTCCTTCCTTTGATTCTTCCCTTTACTTCCCTTTCTTTTCCTTCCCTTTCCTCCCTTCTTCCCTCCCTTCCTTTCTTCCTTTCTTCTTTCCTTCCTTGGATTCTTTTTCTTCGTTCGTTCCTCATTTCCTCTAGTTTTCCTGACTTACCAGATCTAGCTTTTCTTGAAGCATTTTGAAAGCCCTGGAAAACCGACTTCATAACAACACCCCATGGCTTTACATGCAGCCTTAGTGATCGAATCGTCTGCACATCGTACTCGATTTAGTGGCATGACGTTACAGTTACCTGCCGCAAGAAAAACATTGGAAATATTTGATCACTGGATGCAGTTGTGTATTTCTTTCATGAAAAAATATCCCTATTTACCCCGGCTCTTAGGCTCTTAAAGGACACTATCGGGACCAGAAATAATGTCCCTATTTACCCTCTTAGGCTATTAAAGGACACTATCGGGACCAGAAATAATGTCCCTATTTACCCTCTTAGGCTCTTAAAGGACACTATCGGGACCAGAAATAATGTCTCTATTTACCCTCTTAGGCTCTTAAAGGACGGTGTCAGATGCCGATAAGGACACTATCGGGACCAGAAATAATGTCCCTATTCCAACGTATACTGTACGTCTTTGATCCTCTCTCCCCTTCTCAATGTGGAGGTCAGAAAAATTTAAAGCAACATTGAATTTGGGGGATGGGAGGGGAGGGGTAGGTGCACATTAGACCCTCGCCCCAGTGCCTTCTTACTCGCTCTAACAATATGGCGGATGCACGAAGTGAAACTGAATATTGTTCCGAACGGGCACGTGACGTGTCAAATTCGTGATTTTTTTATATCTTTTCCTGTAAAGTGAATAAAGTTGGAGTAGTTCATGGTTGTTTACCATGGTTTTTCTTCTTGTAACACGAGGAGATCCCTGGTAGCCGGTTTGAATTGTAGCAGCAATCCATAGCGTTGCAATCAAGCTCGGTTATCCCTGTACTTCCACACTGCTGCCGTGACATTGGAGTGACTTCGCATTGATCTCCATTGACGATATTGGGAGGTGGTTGTGCTGGGAGTTAAAAGACGAACGATTTAGTTTGGTAAATGTGCTTGTGTCACTTGTTGGACAAATCCTTTATTCACTGAATCAAGTGATATTTACTGGGTAAGAATATATCCAGTGGGGGATTCCAGTGGGGACTGACTCCAGTAGGTCTGTTGTCAGACTGTTCTTTGTCATCAACCAACCAATCAACCAACCAATCGATCAATCAACTAGGTTTTATACAGGTTTTATACAGGTTTTATACAGGTTTTATACAGGTTTTATACAGGTTTTATACAGGTTTTATACAGGTTTTATCAGCCAGTAAAAGGAAAAAACAACAATGAACGTTGACAAACCTTTGGTTGATACCACAAGAATACACACGAGAGCCAAAGCTTTGTACATTGTGAAATCAACTGAAAGAATGAAAAACAACAACAACAAATGGGATTTCTTATATTTTAAATATTAATATAAAATAATGCCGCTCTATCAGTCGATGTGCTCGGTGTTAGTGTGTGCGGTGTGGTCCGCTGCCAACCATCATCGCGGGCGCACCGACACTCGGCGACTGTAACTCGGCGAGCCACAAAAGTACCAGCCAGCAGTAACAGTTCTTGAGATGCCGCTGTACTGCACGACAAATAAATCGCCAATTTTTCCTTGTCAAGGAAAACTTGCTCGTGTAGATGCGGCTTTAGCTTGAAAAATACGCCACCAACTCCGATGACATTATTATAATGTGTCACAAGTCAGGTTTTCAACATTATCAGTGCGTGAAACATAAAAATACAGGTACAAAACCGTGAAGTACGTTTTCGACACTTCTTGAAAGGAAATGTCAATTTGTTTTCAATAGGAATTGCTGACACCTAGATAAGTGACATTGTCTTCCATATATTGTCGAAACAAAACATCTAGGAAAACTTTAGCCTGCGTAGCCAGGCTCTCTGGGGCAGGGAAAGGTCAAGGGGAGATGGGTCTGGGTACGAGGAGGGGAGCGAAGAGGGGGATACGGGACCAACTCCGAGGGAATTATTATAATGTGTTAGAATCTGTCTTTTTAATCGCATGTCAATTTGTGAAACATTTAGACCAATAGAAATTCGCGGCCTCTGGCGTACGCGGTTTTCTAAAATACTTCTTGCAGGCTCTCATTCCATCCCTTCTCCCCAATCCCCCTCTTCGCTCCCCTCCTCGTCCCCAGACCCATCTCCCCCTCCCTTTCCCTGCCCCAGAGAGCCTGGCTACGCAGGCTAAAATTGTTTAATCACTTTTAAATTAAAAAATCTTCACTAATAAGCGAAACCAGACAGACTAACTATGACTTTGATGTGTTGGATATCTAAAGCTGTACTAACTTATGCATATAATCTAATTGGCTGAACGTTGTCGTTTTGAGTCTCGCCATCTCTCTCTATATACATATATTGAATATGCATTATGTTTTACAATACAACTGTGCTCAAACCAAGAGGAAATTTCAAACCAGTGACCAGGATAATTGTGTTGAGTTTGATTTCTGCTGAAGACCAGCTTTGACGCATTCTAGTTTAAATATTATAATAATAATAATAATAAATATATTCCGCCACGAAAATAATAAGAAAGAGTTTTACTCTGGGCACTAGATATGTACAAGTCCTCGAGCCTGATCGTGACCAGCTAATGACGCAATTACAATCGAAAACGGTCGTGATGCAAGCACAAGAGCAGTGTGTGTTCATGCAGGCCCTTTTATGCTCACACTGAGGTTGGCGTAAGTGTAGCTATTGTTCTTGGCAGCTAAAACAATAGCTACACTTGTAAATTACAGGTGTAAAAGTTTTAGTGAATTGACCTCTGGCTTTGTAGAGTAATTCAGTCCCAAGCCGAGCTGCCCTCAATACAGACCAACTTTGAACATATTTGCGTCAGCTCATTTTTTAAAAGTGCTTTATCTGTTATAAGTATGCCCTTGTTACTAACACACATTCTGGGTATATAGAAGTGCCTTGCTTTGAATATAGTTACTGGAAGGGTCCCCTCTACTAACTGGCTTCGAATTTTAAAAATACGTAAGGAAAATTTTATGCTGTTGGACAAATAAAAGTGCACATTGAACTGACAGAAATAAAAGAAAACCTAGTTCTTTAGCATCGTGGTATACATGAATACCATACCAATGCAATTAGAAGATAAATCTGGTCAAACTTTCTCAAAAAACCGTACTTTAGAAAAAGAAATGCCATTTCCAAATATGCCACCAAAAATAGAGGTATTTTCATTTATATTAGCTTAAATCCCTGAGAATTCTTCTCGATATACCCCCACCTTATCTTCTAACGTACCTTGGATGATGTCCTGTTAGCACGCAGCGAGATTGTAGACGGCCAGTCAAATGATTTGAACATTTTGTAAAGATATACCTATAGTTTACCAGTGCATTGTGGGAAGCCTGTTTGCTAAGCAACGTCGATACTGCAGTGAAATTTTAATGTTTACCTGTTTTCATTTTACGAGTATGTTTAAATGAAATATTAGTTCTGTGATGGAGAATTAGTTTGAAATTATAGAAAGGTTTAAACGTACTCGTCGTGATTTGTATTCAATCAATCGTTCCTTATTTATTTAGCTTTTATTTTATCAATTATAGATTATTAATAAAATTCAGATGTTAAAAAAATTGGTAAATATTTACACAATCTAAACCGAAATCATTTATTTCTTGTTTCTCGGCATATGTTTTTGCTAGGGAACTAAACAGTCCCATCCAACCATCTAAACCTGTTTAACTAGTTTTGCTCAGTTGTAAACCTGAATCAAACAAATCAAACAGGTTTGTGCCAAAAATGAAATAGTAAGAAGGACCAAAGAGCAGCGACAAAAATAAAATACGTTTGGCTCTCATAGTTCTCTGAAACCACTACTCCCACCAGATTGGATAATTATTCAATTTGTTTGAACAAAATGCAACACTTTAACCACATTATCAAGAATCTGTTTTTCATCCATGATTTGTGTGCAAATCGTTACGATTTTTGGAATTATTTCATTATCAAGTTATTACTATGATATATTGTTTTCTTGACACTGATTATTTCTAATTATTTTGTTAGATACTATTTCATCGATTTTGACGGTAATTTGTGCTCTAAATTGATCTCCTAGATCACCAATATTAATGACAACTTTCCATGCACATAGAAGTTTGGCTAAAATCTCTTTTATCCAACAACTTTCCTTTCGTCTTATTTAACTATTATAACTGATGAAAGCAAAATAGCAACAGTTGAACATGATATGATTTTCTCCAAACTTTCTAGGCATGTAAAAGTCGTCAAAATCCGAAAAGTTTAAAGAGAAACGCCAAAATATGTATTCAGGAGTTTTTACTGAATTTTGGGTTGTGAAGTTCCCGGTCCGGAAAAGTTACGAGATCTTTCACGCCAGACCGACACGCCGGGCAGAACAAAACAACTTTTTTGTTTGCTTTCTCCATTTTTCTCGCTGTAAATATGCTTTGCTATGGATTCCGAATAACAAAAATATCACCAAAGATAACGAGGGTAGAAAGAGATTGTTCGATTCTTATCTCACTTCTCTATCACTGATTTATCTCTCGTTTCTCGTGTGTGAAATTTGGATCTTATCTCGAGTATTTTGATTTTATCGCCTATATCACTCTTCTCTTAGTCTTTGTACTTTTAGCCGCCAAGCAACGCATTGCACCATGAAGAATTATCTTTAATAGTGTTTTTAAAATGTCATGTTATGGTTTTTCATTTATTCCGGCGTACAACGAAACTGTCAATCTCGAAACCTTGCAGCCATTGATTTTAATAAAACGACGCGCGCGCGAAAACAAAGAGAAAAAAAGCGCGGGAAATTAATCCATTTCTATGGAATTCTGATTGGTTGCGTGAAAACGAGGCTTTTTTAAGGCAAATTCTCGTTGTACTTTCATTTCTTCTTCGTAAATGTGTTTTCCCTATCTTATCTCTGACAATAGACCACTTCGTTTGCCTCGATGATTTCCCATTTCTTGGGATTAACATTCAGCTGTATCCAAAGTAGATCCATATCAATGTGGAAATGGCCACATGGTCTGAAATGGGACAAGGTTTAGAGGTCTATTGGTCTGGGAAGGAAATGGACTTAACTGTTGAAAACACATACGAGTTTTCGTTGTGTCCTATTTTAGCTACAGTATGTGGTTCTAATTGTGAACACTTTTTGCACTTGATGATATTTCTCGTCAACATATGGTACGATTATCCTGAACCTTTGCTATAAATTAGCTCTACACTTCAGCTAACATGTGATTAAGTTTCGTTGTATTCATTATTGAACTTTTCTAAATATATTTTATTATATCATGTCCGTTGGTAGTTCTAATTGTGAACAGTTGTTTGTAATTGTGAACACTTTTGGCTTGCTTTTTAATGGCTTAATATTGTGTATTATTATCGATTTCAAGCCTTGCAATTCGATGTACAAGTTCCAAGTTGTCTTAAAACAATATTTATGTTCGTGTTATTTCGATACGAATGATAGAAAAATGTTAAAACGAAGTGAAGTCAGACAGCAACGCTAAATTGCTGAGGTGTTCGCATGTTCATTGATGCATGCCGTTCATCACGCTCATGCAATTGCTAACAACGCAATAGCGCAAATTTGTATCACAAACGCGGACTTCTTATACATATTTCCTTCTCAATATTTGCTATTGTACCAGTGCGGGTACATTAGCGGCAAATTTACTATATATCTCAAGAACTACATATGTTATGAAATGCCAAGTTATGCGTGAACATATGCGTGTTTACAATTAGATGCACATCGCAAAAACACGCACAATTTTTCATTCCGATGCTGCTCGTTCATTTTCAACGCTTTTCGATTTATTGTTTTGTAAAGAAAAGTGTTATTATTTACCTTTTAGCTCATATAAAAACAAACTCCAAACTTTGTGTTTTTAGAAAGAAAATGCGAACCTTGAATTAAAGTTGAAATTTTGCGCGGAATAAATGTCAGGAAGCCCAAAATAGCATTGAATAATTGAAAATAAATCAATATTTGCTCGGGTGAAATATTTTTTGTCGATCTTAACTTTACGATATAAAAACGGCACTTTTACTGAAAAATGTAGTAGATTCCCGTATAATTAATTTTTACGATGTCTGAAATATGGTCCCAAGAATTAATAAGAATGCCGGTTTGCTAATTTTGTGGGGGGATTCTGTACTTCTTATCTTAATAAGTTTAAACGTTTGCATTTGCGTCCTTTCCATTTTAGAGGGCGTTTTCAAAAGGTTTCTTCTAAAATAGCAATCGCCGCTTGTAAACGGGACAAGAAGCCACGTCGGTATTCAGATAACGATGCAGCCTTCGTGTACACGATGTAAACTGAGTCAACTTTTGCATGCAACGTTTTACATTCGCGATATTAGTAAAGTTTGTAATAATTATTTTGTTATATTATATATTCAAGTTAGTGTGATATTTAACGATTTTTACCGACTAAATAAAATGTAGATGTATAATTGTACAGTAAAGAAACACAAAAACAACACAATCGGACAGCAACTACTCGGAAAGTTAGACGCTCACACTCCATATAACTGAAGCAGATATAATTGGGGGAAAGTTAAAGTGCTACAAAGATACCCATAAAGTTCTTCTGAGCGTTAGCCCAAGAAAGGAAATGAGAATGATAGAAAATATATGATCACAATTAGTTTCGAACCCACGACCTTCGGAACTGATCGCACTGAGCCAGAGCAGGTCGTGGGCGGTTTAGTAGGTTTAATAGGATAGATATTCGCGTCAAATAACATTGACAGCAATTCATTGAATAATGAGTAATAACAAAACGATTTGCATTATCGTAGTGGCGGCAGACAGCGCAATCAACGAGGCCTGAGAGGTTTAGATGTCCAATAATATCGAGTGAGCAAATAGAAACGGTGCGATCTTAGTCAGTAACAACGAGATTTACAAAGTAGATTTTTGATTGAATGACTGGAATAAATGTAGACTCTTCCACAGTCCCCGCTCGGCCGTTGCACTCTCTCGCATAGGGACTGTAATGGTACAATGCCGAAAGGGATTCTGGGTCCAAGAATCTTGGACACATGATGCCTTGCGAAACGAAAAACAGGGATCCCAACGACGATCAACACGGTTGAGGTTTCCACAGGCAGCCCAAAACAGACATTCATTTATTACGGTATGAGACATCAACACGAACCAACAACTGATAAAATAAGTAACTAAAATATAACAAATATATACATAAATAAAGTCACCTTTATTTACACTTATTTTGTGGTCTTTTTACCAGTCATTTAGTGGAATTTTTAGCCATCTGACCCGTTCCCGTAAGAAAAATGACAAGGCAGGAAATTAAAATAAGCTCCATGGCGAGTGTCGCTCACTCAAATGCTTTTATCTCCGTAGAAAATTCATCCGAAGATCTATCATCCCCAAAGACGGCTAGATCGATAAATTTGCTCTCTATCCATACCTAATTTGTCTCGATGCAAGCGAGAAATTCGCGATAATCCAACATAATTCTACCCAAATCGCCGTCGAGTCGCCGTGTATAAATCCGTACGTACGTGACGTCTTGGCGGTACCGAAACCAACGGTCGTCCTAATCAACCAATAAGAACCTTGATAAGTAGATCAGATCTACCAGCCAATCAGAATAACGCTACCATTGTACCATTACAGTCCCTATGCGAGAGAGTGCAACGGCCGAGCGGGGACTGTGGAAGAGTCTAGAATAAATGGAGACAAGAGATGACCATTGGAGAAGGAGGAAGGGAAGAAGGGAGGAAGGGAGGAATGGTGGAAGGGAGGAATGGCGGAAGAGAGGAAGTGAGGAAGGGAAGAATGGCGGAAGGGAGGAAGGGAGGAAGGGAGGAAGGGAGGAAGGGAGGAAGGGAGGGAGGGAGGGAGGGAGGAAGGGAGGAAGGGAGGAAGGGAGGGAGGGAGGAAGGGAGGAAGGGAGGGAGGAAGGGAGGATGCAAAGAATAGATGAGCCAAAGGAGAGAAAACAATGAGATAAGGAGTAAGAGAGAAAACAATGAGATAAGGAGTAAGAGAGAAAACAATGAGATAAGGAGTAAGAGAGAAAACAATGAGATAAGGAGTAAGAGAGAAAACAATGAGATAAGGAGTAAGAGAGAAAACAATGAGATAAGGAGTAAGAGAGAAAACAATGAGATAAGGAGTAAGAGAGAAAACAATGAGATAAGGAGTAAGAGAGAAAACAATGAGATAAGGAGTAAGAGAGGAAGGTAAAATTAAGGGAAGCTGTAATATCATGCGCAAAGAACTGAATACAATTAGAATGAATGGAGAACCAAATAAACCAATTAACTTATCCTTGCTCGCTACTGAGCACCAAGTATTCGTGTATTCTAACGATGTAACAAATTGAACTCGTTCGTTGTAGGAAATCTACGATGCCATGAATGAAGTCCTGTTCAAGATACACAGCGTTGATGTTGTAAAAGCTGGCCTTGGTGACTATGGAAAAAAAGGTGTTCAGAATATGTAGTCATATCAATAATAATAATAATAATATTAATAATAATAATAATAATAATAGCAATAATAATAATAATAATAGCAATAGTAATAATACTAATAATAATAATAATAATAGGAATAATAATAATAACAATATTAATAATAATAATAATAATAATAATAATAGGAATAATAATAATAATAATAATAACAATATTAATAATAATAATAATAATAATAATAATAGTAATAACTTTATTCTTCAAAACAAATTACAAATGAGAGATAGAAAAAATAGATAAAAATCCTTATTTACAAAATTTAAAATGATCGCTTGGATTGTTCAATTAATAATAGTTAATAGTAATAGTAATAATAGCAATAATAATAATAATAGCAATAATAACTTTATTCCTCAAAACAAATTACAAATAAGAGATAGAAAATAGATAAAAATCCTTATTTACAAAATTTAAAATGATCGCTTGGATTGTTCAATAACAATTAACTAATGATATTAAAATACAAACTATAATAATAGCAATAGTAATAATAATAACAATAATAATAATAATAATAATAATAATAGGAATAATACTAATAACAATATTAATAATAATAATAATAATAATAATAATAATAATAATAATAATAATAGGAATAATAATAATAACAATATAATAATAATAATAATAATAATAATAATAATAATAATAGGAATAATACTAATAACAATATTAATAATAATAATAATAATAATAATAATAGGAATAATACTAATAACAATATAAATAATAATAATAATAATAATAATAATAGGAATAATAATATAATAACAATATTAATAATAATAATAATAATAATAATAATAATAATAGGAATAATAATAATAACAATATTAATAATAATAATAATAATAATAATAATAATAATAATAATAGGAATAATACTAATAACAATATTAATAATAATAATAATAATAATAATAATAGGAATAATACTAATAACAATATTAATAATAATAATAATAATAATAATAATAATAATAGGAATAATACTAATAACAATATTAATAATAATAATAATAATAATAATAATAGCAATAATAATAATAATAGCAATAGCAATAGTAATAGTAATAACAATAATAATAATAATAATAATAGGAATAATAATAATAACAATATAAATATTAATAATAATAATAAATAATAATAATAATAATAATAATAATAATAACTTTATTCATGTAGCGCACAAAAACCCTAAATAAACTAAAAGTCAGTCCAATGCGCAATCAAGTACAAAGCCTCTTGACACAAGATGAACAAGATATCGATAGTAATATTAGATATTGAATGTAGTAATCAGGCTACAAATCGTATCCACTTAATTACTGGGGCCAAAAACACGTTCAAAGCTTGGAAATTAGTTCGAAATTCGTTGGAAATCCAAGTTTGGAGATAAAAGCGTGGGTCCAGCCACACATAATTTAAAAAAATGGCGGCTCGTACATTTGACCACAATCCTTTGCGCGCATAAACCACTGTATCTCGTAGAAACTTTGGAACAGGGAACTCCTTTCGGGGTCCCTGTGGTCTCATTAGCTCGCCCCAGACCTCCCTCTTCCCTTACGTTACCACAGGATACCCGTCTACTGGAGGAGGCTATGTGTGTACTCAGATTTACCGTCGACAATATGTCTTGGTTACCAGGCAACCATGCTCACGTGGTTACCAAGTCCACTTAGAATGAGGATTCGGACAAGAGTTTCTAGCTTTGCTGTTTTTTAAGCTTTCGTCGACTTTTTCGATAATTGTTTCTTCTCGTTGTTGTATCATTTTTCAATCACCTTCAATTCATTTTCTAACTGCGACGTATATTTTCTCCCTCCAGGAAACTACATACGTCGACAGATAGAACGATGGGGTAAGCAGTACCATGCCAGCAAAACACGTGACATTCCAGCTATGAATAAATTAATCCAGTGGCTCAGTGACAATGCGCCAGAAGGAGACAAGACAACTGTGGTGCACGGAGATTACAGGTAAAAAACATCTTCACTAAATGAAGTGTTCCCTGGTTGGGGGCGAGGAGATTGTGGCGAGGGGTAGGGAGGGAGAGAACCAACTGTATCGCCAACCAATCAGGAACGCCTGCACTGGATGACGTGATTTTTCTTGTGCCGGTGCCTGCGACTTTGGCGCTTGCCGTGTAGTTTAGTAGCAGGATTTTCTTAATAATAATAATAATCATCATCATCATTATCATCATCATCATCAATTTATATAGCGCTATTTCCTAATGTTCAATAGTGCTTTACAATACAGTAACTATTCTGATTCGTGGCACAAGGGCTGTGGAGTTCTGTGTACTCACACGGTGCACCAATGCATGTACAATAAGCGTTGTTCTTTGATCATTGTTTCTGTTCTCATCGTTAGACTCGATAATCTGATCTTCCATGAAACCAAGCCAGAGGTCATGGCCGTGCTGGACTGGGAACTATCTACCCTTGGAGACCCATTGTCTGACTTGGCCTACAACTGTCTTCCACATCATCTTCCTCCTACCTTCCCAACCCTTAGAGGTATTAGAGCTGATTTCCTATGACTGTAAAAAACATTCCGTGACGGTTCCGTGCCGTGACGGTTACGTGCCGTGCCGTGCCGTGACGGTTCCGTGCCGTGACGATTTCATGTCGTGACGGTCCCGTGCCGTGATGGTCCCGTGCCGTGACGGTTCCGTGCCGTGACGATTTCATGTCGTGCCGGTGCCGTGCCGTGCCGTGCCGTGCCGGTTCCGTGCCATGTTGTGCCGTGTCGGTTCCGTGCCGTGACGGTTCCGTGCCGTGACGTGTCGTGACGGTTCCGTGCCATGTCGTGCCGTGACGGTTCCGTGCCATGTCGTGCCGTGACGGTTCCGTGCCGTGACGGTTCCGTGCCGTGACGGTTCCGTGCCGTGACGGTTCCGTGCCGTGACAATTTCATGTCGTGACGGTCCCGTGCCGTGACGATTTCATGTCGTGACGGTCCTGTGCCGTGACGGTGCCGTGCCGTGACGGTGCCGTGCCGTGACGGTTCCGTGCGGTAACGGTTCCGTGCCGTGACGGTTCCGTGCCGTGGCGATTCCGTGCCGTGATGGTTCCGAGCCGTGACGCTGGGTTCCGTGCCGTGTGTCGTGGTTTTTCACAGACATACAAAATGTGCTCTAAATTCACATTCGGATTAGCTTCTTCCTTTGGAGGCTACTTTATGGTCTCCATGTGAAGAGAGGAGCTGTGGCGGATTTAGGGGGTTTCATTGGGTGCCCGTGCACCCCCTTGCTGCCTGGGAACAATTCAATAATACGATTTTTTTCAAATAAAATACAAAAAATCGGTGCACGTAACATCAGTTTCCTTCTGGAGTGAACCCCCCACCTCAAAATCCTAGATCCGCCCCAGAAGAGTGAGGCTGGTTCCTAAAATAGAAGGAGAGGTTCCACTCCTTCGACACAGGAAGACCAAGCCGAGTAAATTGGGATTATTTCCAAAGGTTTTTTTATTTCACTTCTGGAAATCTAAACCAGACTTGTGGCGCAGCCTATGGCCCCCCTTCTATCTCCCCCCCCCCCCTCCGTTCTCCATGCTCCCTGCGAATCATATAACAGTAAGCTAATGGTTTTATATCTTTGGACAGGATTCAACGATATTGACCCAGAATCCCTCGGGATCCCAACGGACATTCATTACATGGAAATGTACTGCAAAAGAGCGGGAATATCTCCGATGAAAAACTGGAACTTCTACATGGCTTTCTCGTTTTTTAGAGTTGCTGCAATCCTTCAAGGCGTTTATAAAAGAGCATTGGAAGGTCAGTGAGAAATTTATATATGGTTGATATTTTGCCTTCAAAGTGAAACCATGTGGGACTATGATTTGGAGTACACTGGGCATGCGCAGCGCACTTTCTTTTATTAAAGTGGTACATCAAACGTGTATTTTACTGCACTGCAAACAAGTCTCTTTGCAGTCATCCTTGCAGTCTTGTTTGGGAATATCACAATATCCGATCTATAAATATTGTACTTTTCTTTTAATTGATTATGATTAGGTCAAGCTAGTGGAGAGAATGCCAAGGCTGTGGGATTGCTTGCCGAGTTCATGGCATTGACAGGTTGGTCGTTTGCTTCTGGCGAGGAGAAGCCTTCAGGTGGATCAGGGAAATCGCTTGGCGGCAAGAGAATGTACAGTACTACAGCGCATGCGTCAGGTATGGAAACTCGTCACTAACGTAATACCACAACAAGGAGCCCAACTCATCATTACCAGTAATACCACAGGGAGCCCAACTCATCATTACCGTAATACCACAGGGATCCCAACTTATCACTAACGTAATACCACAGACATCCCAACTTATCACTAACGTAATACCACAGGGAGCCCAACTTATCACTAACGTAATACCACATACATCCCAACTCATCACTACCACTAATATCACAGGGAGCCCAACTCATCATTAACTCGACCTACAAGTGGCAATAGTCCTATTTACCTTGATATTATATTATTTTCTTTCTTTGTCGGTATGACAGCGCTTAGAACAGTCCTGTATAGGCGCTATATAAGCAATTATTATTATTATTATTATTATAATACCACAGGGATCCCAACTCGACACTAACGTAATACCACAGACATCCCAACTCATCACTAACGTAATACCACAGGGAGCCCAACTCATCATTACCAGTAATACCACAGGGTGCCCAACTCATCATTACCAGTAATACCACAGGGATCCCAACTCATCACTAACGTAATACCACAGGGAGCCCAACTCATCATTACCAGTAATACCACAGGGTGCCCAATTCATCATTACCAGTAAGACCACAGGGAGCCCAACTCATCACTGCCATAATACCACAGGGATCCCAACTGATTTATTTTTAACCTGCTACGTCTATATGGAAAACAGCATTAATCCTGTATCCTTTATTAGCTGAAGAGTACATGTTGACAAACTTATTTTCATCCTGTCTTAGTTATTTCCAGTCTTTTTACATGTGTGTGTTTACTCTGTGGGAAGTCCCTGCCAGTCGCCCCTTTTGCCATTTATTTTAATATACTTTTCTTGTAATTCAGCGAATGTCTTGTAAATAAATGAATAGATGTTGAATTATTTTCTTTGGTGCCTTGTAATAGGTTCTCTAGCTATAGCTGTCTCTGATCTCTCTCCTCGAGTACAAGGTCTGCATAAGGAAATCAAAGCGTTCATACAAGAGTATATATATCCAATAGAACACGAACTCAACGAATATTACGCGTCCAATGACAGATGGAAGCCACACCCAAAGATTGAAGAATTAAAGGTAACGCGTAGCTGCGATTTAAAAGAAGCAAGAATATCCCTACTAATTCTAGTTGCAACGCCACTCTGTAAATACTTACTGAATGAATCGACCACACGTTCAATGTCAGGGAAACACAGGATGACATTCCGGCATGAGTAGAGTACAACAATGTGGTTAGAGCTAGTTCGAGGTTACGGGTTAGCTGGGGATCGGAAGTGAACATCCAGTTCTGTGCTTTTGCGTACTGAAAGAGCTAACCTTTCATGTGCCATTCTTGTCTACCTTATGGCGGAACACTGTGAGCTAGTTTCAGCTTTGTAGGACCAATTTTCAGGTTGGGGTTAGTTTGGGTCAGGGTCAGGAACTAGACATTGAGTTAATTATGTGATTGCACACTGAAAGGAATCCAACGTTGCTGTGATATGATTGTCTTTTAGAACAAAGCCAAACAAGCTGGACTTTGGAACTTGTTTATTCCGGTGGAAGCAGACGAAGGTCGCTATGGTCCTGGACTGACCAACATGGAGTATTCCTTCCTGTGTGAGGAGATGGGCAGGTGTATTTATGCCTCAGAGGTATTATTAGTAGTGGGTGTTGTTTATTCCTGTGTGAGGAGATGGGCAGGTGTATTTATGCCTCAGACGTATTATTAGTAATGGGTGTTGTTTATTCCTGTGTGAGGAGATGGGCAGGTGTATTTATGCCTCAAAGATATTATTAGTAATGGGTGTTGTTTATTCCTGTGTGAGGAGATGGGCAGGTGTATTTATGCCTCAGAGGTATTATTAGTAATGGGTGTTGTTTATTCCTGTGTGAGGTGATGGGCAGGTGTATTTGTGCCTCAGAGGTATTATTAGTAGTGGGTGTTGTTTATTCCTGTGTGAGGTGATGGGCAGGTGTATTTATGCCTCAGAGGTATTATTAGTAATGGGTGTTGTTTATTCCTGTGTGAGGAGATGGGCAGGTGTATTTATGCCTCAGAGGTATTATTAGTAATGGGTGTTGTTCATTCCTGTGTGAGGAGATGGGCAGGTGTATTTATGTCTCAGAGGTATTATTAGTAATGGGTGTTGTTTATTCCTGTGTGAGGAGATGGGCAGGTGTATTTATGCCTCAAAGGTATTATTAGTAATGGGTGTTGTTTATTCCTGTGTGAGGAGATGGGCAGGTGTATTTATGCCTCAAAAGTATTATTAGTAATGGGTGTTGTTTATTCCTGTGTGAGGAGATGGGCAGGTGTATTTATGCCTCAGAGGTATTATTAGTAATGGGTGTTGTTTATTCCTGTGTGAGGAGATGGGCAGGTGTATTTATGCCTCAGAGGTATTATTAGTAATGGGTGTTGTTTATTCCTGTGTGAGGTGATGGGCAGGTGTATTTGTGCCTCAGAGGTATTATTAGTAGTGGGTGTTGTTTATTCCTGTGTGAGGTGATGGGCAGGTGTATTTATGCCTCAGAGGTATTATTAGTAATGGGTGTTGTTTATTCCTGTGTGAGGAGATGGGCAGGTGTATTTATGCCTCAGAGGTATTATTAGTAATGGGTGTTGTTTATTCCTGTGTGAGGTGATGGGCAGGTGTATTTGTGCCTCAGAGGTATTATTAGTAGTGGGTGTTGTTTATTCCTGTGTGAGGTGATGGGCAGGTGTATTTATGCCTCAGAGGTATTATTAGTAATGGGTGTTGTTTATTCCTGTGTGAGGAGATGGGCAGGTGTATTTATGCCTCAGAGGTATTATTAGTAATGGGTGTTGTTCATTCCTGTGTGAGGAGATGGGCAGGTGTATTTATGTCTCAGAGGTATTATTAGTAATGGGTGTTGTTTATTCCTGTGTGAGGAGATGGGCAGGTGTATTTATGCCTCAAAGGTATTATTAGTAATGGGTGTTGTTTATTCCTGTGTGAGGAGATGGGCAGGTGTATTTATGCCTCAAAAGTATTATTAGTAATGGGTGTTGTTTATTCCTGTGTGAGGAGATGGGCAGGTGTATTTATGCCTCAGAGGTATTATTAGTAATGGGTGTTGTTTATTCCTGTGTGAGGAGATGGGCAGGTGTATTTATGCCTCAAAGGTATTATTAGTAATGGGTGTTGTTTATTCCTGTGTGAGGAGATGGGCAGGTGTATTTATGCCTCAAAGGTATTATTAGTAATGGGTGTTGTTTATTCCTGTGTGAGGAGATGGGCAGGTGTATTTATGCCTCAAAGGTATTATTAGTAATGGGTGTTGTTTATTCCTGTGTGAGGAGATGGGCAGGTGTATTTATGCCTCAGAGGTATTATTAGTAATGGGTGTTGTTTATTCCTGTGTGAGGAGATGGGCAGGTGTATTTATGCCTTAGAGGTATTATTAGTAATGGGTGTTGTTTATTCCTATGTGAGGAGATGGGCAGGTGTATTTATGCCTCAGAGGTATTATTAGTAATGGGTGTTGTTTATTCCTGTGTGAGGAGATGGGCAGGTGTATTTATGCCTCAGAGGTATTATTAGTAATGGGTGTTGTTTATTCCTGTGTGAGGAGATGGGCAGGTGTATTTATGCCTCAGAGGTATTATTAGTAATGGGTGTTGTTTATTCCTGTGTGAGGAGATGGGCAGGTGTATTTATGCCTCAGAGGTATTATTAGTAATGGGTGTTGTTTATTCCTGTGTGAGGAGATGGGCAGGTGTATTTATGCCTCAAAGGTATTATTAGTAATGGGTGTTGTTTATTCCTGTGTGAGGAGATGGGCAGGTGTATTTATGCCTCAAAGGTATTATTAGTAATGGGTGTTGTTTATTCCTGTGTGAGGAGATGGGCAGGTGTATTTATGCCTCAGAGGTATTATTAGTAATGGGTGTTGTTTATTCCTGTGTGAGGAGATGGGCAGGTGTATTTATGCCTTAGAGGTATTATTAGTAATGGGTGTTTGTTTATTCCTATGTGAGGAGATGGGCAGGTGTATTTATGCCTCAGAGGTATTATTAGTAATGGGTGTTGTTTATTCCTGTGTGAGGAGATGGGCAGGTGTATTTATGCCTCAGAGGTATTATTAGTAATGGGTGTTGTTTATTCCTGTGTGAGGAGATGGGCAGGTGTATTTATGCCTCAGAGGTATTATTAGTAATGGGTGTTGTTTATTCCTGTGTGAGGAGATGGGCAGGTGTATTTATGCCTCAGAGGTATTATTAGTAATGGGTGTTGTTTATTCCTGTGTGAGGAGATGGGCAGGTGTATTTATGCCTCAGAGGTATTATTAGTAATGGGTGTTGTTTATTCCTGTGTGAGGAGATGGGCAGGTGTATTTATGCCTCAGAGGTATTATTAGTAATGGATGTTGTTTATTCCTGTGTGAGGAGATGGGCAGGTGTATTTAGAACACAGTATTGTTTTAAATCAAGGGTGGTTCGACCCCAAACTTCAAACAAGTTTGTGCGCAAAGTATCATGGGCTTGGACACAGGGTCTTTAAATCTCTCTTCTTTTCTCAAGGTGTTTAACTGTTCTGCCCCTGACACCGGTAACATGGAAGTGCTTATTCGATACGGAACACAAGAACAAAAAGTAAGTTCGATGAATAAAGCTGATATGTATTCATACAAGCATCAAGAGTTCCAGACCGCTTTCGGTACGCACGCAATGCATTATGAGATTATTACAAGTCAGCACCAATTCTAGACACAGGGAGCCCAAGCTATGTTTTTGCTCACTTGGTGCTCACTTTTCCTTTGTAATAATCTCACAATGCATTGCGCGCGTACCGGAAGTCTGGAACTCTTGATGCTTTTGTACATGCACACACACGTGAATAGATCGTGATGGACACCCAGCTATTTGATGTACTAATGACGCACTTCCTATCGTAGAACACGTGGCTGACTCCTCTTCTTGACGGTGAAATACGATCATGCTTCGCCATGACGGAGCCTCAGGTATGACTGCTACATTGTGACGTCACTTCCGCCGCCATTTTGTTTTAGAAAATGCATGTTGGTGGGCGATTTAGAAGTAGCCTTGCAGCGACAATAGATGCTGTTTTGTGTTTGTACGGTCAGGTCTTCGTGTAGCTGCACAAAAGTCCTGGCTATTGTTTCATTGTCGTTCTGTATTGTTTTTACATAAAAAAAAAAATAGCCAGGACAATTTGTGCAGCTACACGAAGAGCTTGCCGTTTGTAGCGGTCTTCGTTAAGCTGTATTTAATAGGCTGTGAATTGTACTTATTATTATCTAAGGTTGCCTCTTCTGATGCTACAAACATCCAGTCGTCAATACGGTTGGACGGAGACCATTATGTTATCAATGGAAGAAAATGGTGGATATCTGGTTAGTAACATGATGTTTCCTGATATCTCGTGACCAGTCCTCTTTTGCACCTTCGTTTGCCACAGGAAGCCCATTTCGGGTGCAGTAACTGTTCTCTTGTTTGTTAGCCTGCATGGCCTGTTTGTCGGTCTGTCTGTTTCTTCCTTTGTTCGTTCATTTGTTTGTTCGTTTATTGTTGTTGTTGTTTTTTCGAGGGGGGGGGTGTGGTTCTTTTATCAGTGGGGGGGGGTGGTTATCAGTGCAAAGACAACGGACGTACATTCACGTGGTGACGGGGATTTCACGGTTCGTTTTCGCCGTTTGTAAATTTGTTTCTCCATATTGCGTCAGGTGCTCTTCATCCAATGTGTAAAGTTGCTATTTTCATGGGAAAGACAGACCCCGACGCACCCAAGCACAAACAACAGGTACACTAAAACAATTGGTGTATGTAGTTTACCTAAAGAGTAAGGAAGTGCTGCTTCATTGCATTGCGCTCTTCCTTCCTTCCTTCCTTCCTTCCTTCCTTCCTTCCTTCCTTCCTTCCTTCCTTCCTTCCTTCCTTCCTTTCCTTCCTTCCTTCCTTCCTTCCTTCCTTTCCTTCCTTCCTTCCTTCCTTCCTTCCTCCTTCCTTCCTTCCTTCCTCCTTCCTTCCTTTTCCTTTCTTTCTCTTTTATTTTCTTTTTTCTTTTATATTTTATTTTCTTTCTATCTCTTTCTTTTTTCGTTCTTCCCATCATCTTTCTGTCTTTCAAAACATGACAATTATTCAAATTGGCTCTCCAATGATTCTAATAACTATTTTCATATTAAGGCTATGATTCTCGTTCCCATGGATACACCCGGGGTTACAATAGTTCGTCCTCTCTCAGTGTTTGGGTACGAGGATGCTCCCGGTACGTACGAGTTTAAACTCCTATTGTTATTTCTAGTGTTTTCACGCTTGGGACTATTTGCTAGCTTCTGCGTTTACTGATATATGCCGTGTTTACACTTGAGCGCTCTACGTCATATTGAGTATGATCGAACGGTTCCAATGATTTCTCGCCCCAACTAGCTTCTGAGCGCGTTACCGATTTAGTAGTTGGGGCGAGAAATCCTTGGACCGTTCGATCATATAACGTCAATATGACGTCATTCTTAACAAACCCGGTGAAACTCCCATGATTCCACGCGAAATGAACCGTTTGTTTTTTGTTTATTTCGGCAGCTGGCCATGCCGAACTTCTGTTTGACAATGTCAGAGTTCCTAAAGAGAACATTCTGCTGGGACCTGGACGAGGATTTGAAATTGCGCAGGTAATAGTCATGCACGTGACGTCATGCACGTGACGTCATGCACGTGACGTCATGCACGTGACGTCATGCACGTGACGTCATGCTCATGACGTCATGCACGTGACGTGCCATGCACGTGACGTCATTTTATCAACCGAGGTGTTTGGGAAGCGGATGAAGAACTCTTGTTGAAATTCACAGTTAAAGTATTAATTAAAAACACATTTCCAAACCTCCTTCGCGGTTTATTGACTCCCTTTGTTTTGCCCTCGTGAATTTTTAAGGGTTTGAGAATCCCATTCATGTGTACAGTACCAAAAGCGGGCATAAACGGCGAACACTATAGGAAGCACTCCTTAATAAAACTGCGCCGTACAGTATAGCAAACATCGACTATTATTTGCCTTGTTTGTTCGTAGGGTCGTCTTGGACCAGGCCGCATTCATCACTGTATGAGACTCGTTGGACAAGCAGAGCGAGCTCTTGAACTGATGGCTGACAGGGTAAATTAACTTCTTTATGTTTTGATTCTTGAGTAAGAGGTGCCTCACTGGTACAAGTATGAAAAGACGACGCCGCGTTGCGTGTAGTTTCATCACATTGATCCTTTCAGTGTACCTCATGTCTCCTATGAGTAAGAGGTGCCTCACTGGTACAAGTATGAAAAGACGAGCCGCGTTGCGTGTAGGTTCATCACATTGATCCTTTCAGTGTACCTCATGTCTCCTATGAGTAAGAGGTGCCTCACTGGTACAAGTATGAAAAGACGACGCCGCGTTGCGTGTAGTTTCATCCCATTGATCCTTTCAGTGTACCTCATGTCTCCTATGAGTAAGAGGTGCCTCACTGGTACAAGTATGAAAAGACGACGCCGCGTTGCGTGTAGTTTCATCCCATTGATCCTTTCAGTGGATTGCATTCTGTTCGTTTTCACATACAAGATCGTCATCTATCAGTCTATTCAGTAGTCTTCGTTCGTGTTTGTAAATGTACCTCATGTTCCCATGTCCCCCTGTCCCCCATGTACCTTATGTCTCCTATGTCTCCCCTGTCCCTCATGTCCCCCATGCACCTTATGTCTCCTATGTCCCTCACGTCCCCCATGTACCTCATGTCTCCTATGTCCCCCATGTCCATCATGTCCCTCATGTACCTCATGTCTCCTATGTCCCCCATGTCCATCATGTCCCTCATGTCCCCCATGTACCTCATGTATCCTATGTCCCTCGTACGTGTCCCTCTTTATTACAAAACCTGGGAAATTCAAAAACCTTTGCAATGCGATCACTTAACTCTGGTAACCGTCAAGGTTTATTCACCTTGCTGATTGTAATAAAGCATTTTGTGAATTCTTTTTTCTACTTTAAAATTGAAATTCCTCCAGGTCAAGAATCGAGTTGCTTTTGGCAAGCCACTAGCAGCGCAAGGAACCATTCTTGCTGATATCGCTGCGTCGAGAATAGAAATCGAGCAGTCCAGACTACTAACCCTGAAGGCCGCTCACCTCATGGATACTGTAGGAAACAAGGTAAACTGACGTGAACCAGGCGTGGTTGCATTTCAAAATGGCGGCTCATTGGTGGTTGTTTTTGTTATTTCAACAGGCAGCAGCGCCTGAGATTGCCATGATCAAGGTTGCTGGGCCTCAGATGGCTCAAAATGTCATCGACAGAGCAATGCAGGTAAGCGTGACGTCGCGCGTAGGGGGTCGAAAAGGAGCATGGGAAATATCGATTACTAGCTATTTTAATATAACCAAATTAAGAATTCTAATCTGCTGATTACACGGCATGTCTGAAAAACAGTTTTACTGTGCCGTTTACCGTGTTTAAATAAAGATGATTGATTGATTGATTGATTGATTGATTGATTGATTGATTGATTGATTTAGAATCAGTTGCTATTGCCCATATGATCTCTCTTGCGGTCTCATCGTTAGCAGTATAAAAATATTTCAATGAAAACCCAAGTGAAAATAGTTTTTGATTCTAAGCGTGTTTTTCTAGGCATTTGGAGCCGAAGGCCTGTCATCTGACCAACCACTGGCGCAGTTCTTCGCTTGGGCCCGCATTCTCAGGCTAGCGGATGGCCCTGATGAGGTTCATGCGCGCGCAGTAGCTCGCATGGAACTACGGAAAACAGACCCCCTCAAGTAATGCCGAGAAATGATAGTTTTGTGAAATTAGAATGACTTATACCAAGTAGAATATTGCAAATGAAATATCCTCTGATAAAACAATGTGATTGATATAAAGATCTGGGTATCAAATACCTTGAAATATTCAGTCCTCCTACATTGTTACTTTGTTTTCAGCTGAAAGTTCCAACCTCCGACCAGCGTTCCCAGGCTCTTCTCTTCCCCGTTTGGAATGGAAGGCGAAGAGCCTGGGAACGAGATTGAAATTTAATCTTCTGTGATAATTCTGTTGCTGGTCGCTATGGCAACACTAAGTGAATGTATCCTATATAGTGTTTCTATATCACAGAAGCGAATGTAAGAAACTTGAAAGGAAAAAACGTGCTCTTGCAATCAGTGTGAAATTGTTCCCATTTTTCTTTATTTATTTCTTTCGATTTTTCCAAAGCAATTCTACTCGTTAATTGGTCTGTATTTTGACTCTGCGAAGGTGTTATTTCGCCTATTCGGCTTAATTGGTTTTTTTTCCTGTGAAATTAATCGAACTGAAAGATCTCTATCTGCTGCAGCCAGCAATTAAAAAATGCTTTTAGGCGCTAAAAAGCGATGTTTTTCGTTTTTCCCTTTTGTTTACAACAATGAATCGACCTGTCTGAGTACCTTAACCTTTTTCGATCACCGCGGTAATATCGATGGTCTCTATCTCGGCGCGATTGGTTTTCCTATATCACTTAGAAGATTGTGAGTATTGTGATAAAGCGACTGGCGCTGTTTTTGTATTGCTGCAAAAAAAACATTTTACCTTGTTATGAATTCTTACCAAATCTGCAGCAGATAAAACGTAAACCCTGTCAGCATTCATGATAACAGCAAGTAGAACTGGTATTTAAGTTTATTTTATTCACATTTGCGGATTTATAAACCGTCGTGTTTTAAACAAATACTTGGGCTTGTTTCTGTAATGTCTACACTGTTGTTTTTAGTGTTTTGTTTTTAGATTCGATGCTGTTTTAGGTTTAATATTTACGATTCATTCAAGAAAGCAAAAGTCGTGTGAATTGAGATCGCAGTCAGATGATTTTAAATCAAACAAGATCTTTGATTTTAAATTCAGATTCGCTTTTAACGATGTGAAATGTAAACATGCATCGACTGACTGTTTTGGATGAATTGTTTTCATTCGATTCGTTTTTAGACTGCACTTTGGATAATACTATGCAATTTAAAATCATCAATTTTGTATGATTCGTAAAGTATTGTTTGCACATTTTTGCTTGAATGTGGATTTCGTGATGTTATTTTGTCGACTAGTCGTTCAATTCAACAGAAAAAGCCGATAATTTCTTCTTTTTCGAATGATGAAAACTGAAAATAAAATCTTGATTTGTTTTCTTCTTTCTTCGATGTATGTTCACAACGAATCCTCTAGTAACTCATCCGTTTGACTCACGTTAAATGGTCCAGTCTCATCGTCCAAATTGCCAACTTCCAAGACTCTCTTCCTGTTGAAGTAGCGATGTATAAACCACACGGGCACGAGCAGAAATATCCCCGCGACAATCATAACAATCGCAGCCGTATCGTTGACGACGCCTTTGCAAATCTCATCCTGAATATTCCTTCTCTTCTTGTGAAGACAACGAAACCCAAATCCCAGACACATGACAGAAGAAACAAGCGAAATGAAGCACAGAAGAAATCGTTGGTGCTTCTCTATTAACGAACAACACGTCGCTGACATCTCTGACATGTTAACAGAATTATTAATTGGTCACTGAAGGATTCCTTCAAAGCGAGTTGGTGGGTGAATTTGCACGTTTAGCAGTGCAGTTTGAGTTACTTTTTGATATTCTCAACCCGGCGAGTGACTTTTTAATTCAATGCGGCTTCGTTGTAATTAAACTCTTGATAGTGTCGTGAATCTGTAGTTTCTTGGGATTTGGTTGGACGGGATGAGTTCAGTCGTTTAACAAATGAACATGCAAAACTGCCAAGCCAGTGGACAGTCTCGTGTGCCCAGCGCCGCGCCGCTGAATTGATCTATCCACCGAAAACAAAGGTAAAAATAACCGGAACTCCAAGAAACTGGCACACTTTCAGCCTAAACGGTGGAAAAGTTTCAATCGATCCAATTTTCATTACAAACATTTTATTATTTTTAATTTTAATCGATTTGGAATCATAACATTCCCTTTGTTTACATTGTCAGTGATTGTTTTACAGTCAGCATAGCTGTATTTATTGATTTAAGTTTTGTATTTTATTCATGTAGGAATTTATTTGAATGATTAAATTGTAAGAATCGTTCACTATAGTTTTTTGTTATATACATTGTAAGTGATTTCCCATGAATTTCCTAGGTTTGAAGATAATTCAAATTTAATTGTATCAATTTTTCGTAGCATAGACTACAAAACAGTCCTACGTTTTCGCGAAACTCCGCTGAGATGAGTTGAAATCATTCTCGTACCCAGAGCCCACTCCTCATTTGCTGGGAAACCCTGTTGCTCGGTCGTCAAATTTTGACGACCAAGTCGTCAGAGCGCATGCTCATACTAAAGACCGCTGAGAACGGGTACTGTGGAAGAGTCTACTGGCTACGTAGTGTTCACGTTGGTTTGAATATTCAAACAATGTAACAAGTACACAAGTTTGTACATTTATCTTCGTGTAGCCGTTTAAAAGCCCTTCGACGTTCATCACCCGTTCTTCTCTGGCTCTGTTGCGATAAAGGCTGGACGATAAATACATATTCTAATATAATCTTGCATGTGAGCCTTCCTGTCTTCCGCTTTGTTATTGTTTCTCTCGAATTATAAACTGATATTCCTTTGAATGCTCACTGCGAGTACGATCGATTGTGTCCAGATTGTGTCTGTAGCCGTTACTTTTATAATTTATGTATTATTATCTCCCTTCACGAATTTATGTCTACACAGTTTCCATTGATTTATTATTCAAAAAAGGTATATAGTTTTTGAAAATAATATTGTATGAAATTACTACAACCGTCGCTGTCATTCGCTTCGCAAGTTTGAATCTTTGTTTATCTCATGAACCAATCAAATACGATCATTCATTGTTGATTTCAACAGCCAATGAAATTCGCTAAAATTTCAGTGTTTCCCAGAGCCAGCGCATTCTCGTACCCAGAGCCCACTCCTCATTTGGTTCGTCGCTGGCTCTCATTCTCGTACCCAGAGCCCGCTCGTCATTTGGTTTGTCGCTGGCTCTGGGAAACCCTGAAATTTTAGCGAATTTCATTGGCTGATGAAATCAACAATGACTGATCGTATTTGATTGGTTCATGAGATCAACAAAGATTCAAACTTGCAAGGCGAACGAAAGGAATGACAGCGACGGTTGTATTTTCATACAATGGTATTCCGTTATTGAATTATAAAGCTATGGAAATGAGAGTGACTGTGTAGACATAAATTGATCTGAATTCGTAAAGGCCGATCTAACAATACATAAATTATAAAAGTAAAGTAACGGCTACAGACACAATCGATCGTACTCGCTTTGAGTATTCAAAGGAATATTTCAATAACAAAGCGGAAGACAGGAAGGTTCACATGCAAGATTATATTAGAACATGTATTTATCGTCCAGCCTTTATCGCAACAGAGCCAGAGAAGAACCGGTGATGAACGTCGAAGGGATTTTAAACGGCTACACGAAGATAAATGTACAAACTTGTGTACTTGTTAGTTTGAATATTCAAACCAACGTAAATATACTACGTAGCCAGTAGACTCTTCCACAGTACCCGCTCTCAGCGGTCTTTAGTATGAGCATGCGCTCTGACGACTTGGTCGTCAAAATTTGACGACCGAGCAACAGGGTTTCCCAGAGCCAGCGACGAACCAAATGAGGAGTGGGCTCTGGGTACGAGAATGAGTTGAAATTTCATCGAGTTGTTGTTCTAGCCGCGAGAGAATGAAACGAGAAGAAAAGACGCGAGGGGAGTGGGGCGAGAATGGGAGAGACGCGTTACGATCCGAAACTTCTCGGTGGAATTTCGGGAAAAGGTAGTATGTTACGGGCAGACAAAAATAACAGTTTGAAAGAATACTCGTGTGTACCCTAATTAATTGTAATTGGTCGACCAATATAGGACTATAACGTGACTGTATAGCGCGACTCCTTAATTCAAAAAATGTTTTTCTCCAACTAGTTCCCAAGTCAAAGGAATTATATTTTAAAAACGCTGTTTTCAAAATCAGTTTTTAAAGCCAATGAGTAAAAATTATACCTGTAAAGCCATCAAAATGCTAGAAAACCATTTTAATTCACAAATTTGCAGCGCATTTATCATTCGCATGAGCACTAAAATGGTTTCCCATTGTTTGTGAGACAACCAATTGCGACGCGCACAACACAATCAAATATGCCCGCGTATATCGGTCATGTTATTTCTATCGATCAAATGTGAAATACGTAGATGGTAAACCATGTTTTTTTTACTGTACTTTGAGGAAACTTTCACATAAGAATATTATTCTTCACAGTTCACGCTAAGGTCCAACGGCATGTCAACGTTTTTGACGCTAGATAGGGCGTTGAAGTCCATGAATTTGGGTAGTTTCTCTGGTAGCGAGAAACGAGCAATAGTATCTACCACTGGGTTCAGTGAATAAGGAAACCATCCCCTCCCCCTTCCCGTCCCAAAAACGTTTATCGTCCAAAAACTATCTACACTTCAAATAACTAGGCTCTAAGAATACTCACAGGAAATATAAATGTTACTGTATGTTCTCACTGGGTCTAACTACGTGTTGCATAAATATTTTTTTTGCAGTCATGCATGCAGGTTCAAATTTTTAATGAAACTGTCAGATTTGCGTTTCTTTGAGAAAGAACTTGGACAATCCCGTGTTTGCTTAGGACTCTAGTAGAGGCAAAATGAAATCAGAACACAAATTTTAATTTTAATCTAGAGATTTTCTAACAAATCGCTATCAGAGAATTAAACTGGCTAACAGTTGGTTTTCGGAATGGGGATCCGTGCCCTCAGGCGTTCCCCAGAGGACCAAACTAGGCCCCTGGTTGTTCTTGATCATGATTAACGACTTGAGGGTTGATGAAGTATGTTTGTGGAAATTTGTCGATGACACAACTGCTTCCGAGATCATTCCGAAGAATCAACTAGGCAATGCAGATCTATCTATCTATCTATCTAATTGGCATTTTTTTTTTTTTTTTTAATTTAAATATCTCAAAAATTTCTTTGTTGCAAAATTGAATAAAATTCGATCTTCAATTTCTCAATTTTGTTCAGCAATAATAAATTTTAAAATCAAATTTCCACGTTGGACAATTAGACAATTCATCAGAACTGCATGTGCGCATATCCTATGGAGACTTCAAGATCTCTAAGGTAACGAGTTTACGTCTCTCGTCCATGTTATGCATCCCAACTCGTTCGTAGTGTCATCTCTCACTCCGCTGATTTGCCCTGATCCGTTTCTTGAATGAGGATTCTAGTGGCGTTGTTCTTCGTGTTGCTTGCATGCAATGTTGCTTTGCCGGATGTAATGCAGACTTATATACAAACGTTATACAGTAAGTAGCATACAATTGGGTGTTTTAACTACTGTCCTATTTAGTGTGAACTATATACAAGAGGCAATGCCTCACAGTTAAAAAAAATGACTAGGTTTCGTGAAACAAAACATCCACAAAAGTATATTTTTTCAGCATGTTTTATGTGCGAGTTTCTGATATAGAATTTGAATGTACACAGAAGTAGCAAACGCAATCATTATATTGTATTGAACTTCATGAGTTAAGATGGAGGGCATGGGGCACTTTCTAGTATATATATAAATATAAATATGGAACTAAACTGTGAAATATAAAACTGCTAGAGTCGAAAGGACGATGAAAAGATTTGAAACAAAAATTCTGCTCGAGTTAAAAGTGAACGGATAGTTATTATTGTATAAACTGAAAAAACTTATTTCATTTCGAGATTTTAGTTCTGTTACGTTTTTGAAAGACTATTCGTTTCGGGTCGATTATTTACACGATGTTTAAAGCCAAAGACGAGGTCTGTGTATTGTAATTCCAGACACCACGAACGATAAACGCCGAGCAAAGGTGAAATAATCGACCATGAGTGTTCTGTAGGGTTTAATTAGCTAACTAATTTGCCAAAAAAGGCACGGGCTTTAGCTTCAAATGTTTACTATATCGTATACATAGTTCAACGTTTCTCTCAATGATATCGATGTCCGTTGATATCACTGGAAATTCGCCGGCAATTATTTATCTTCGGGTGACTTTTTTGGTAACATTTTCTAACATTTCTCAATTTTGTTCACGGTCCTCTTCGTCTATTTTCAAAAAAAATTGAAAAACGTTTTTGGTTAATTTTGTACTAATTCATGTCTTATCTAGCAATTCAGACTTATCTTAAAAGTGTTCCAGCACATTCAATACGAAAAGAGGCTCATTTATTTGATATGAAAAATTAATCGTTCGTTCAACAACCTCACTGATTCCATGCTCTACGATTAAAATATCGGGTTTTTGGGCTGCGCAGAGAAATGAAGGATAGTTTCATTATTCTTGAGTCAGTTTCAAATTGATAATTATTTATGATAATCAAAATGTGGCAGTTTCTGTAATTACTTTAGCAGCTCAATATAAAGATAATTGGTTTACTGAGTGCCATGATGGGAGTCGCCATGGTTATTAGTATCAGTATTTTTACTATTATTATTATTGTTGTTGTTATCAGTTATTGTCACTGATTTGTTATTATTGTTGTTGTTGTTGTTCTCATTGTTATTCAGTTATCATTATTATAATTATCATCAGTATTTATCATATCATTGTTGTTGTTCAATCTCATTCTCATTGTCGTTGATGTTGTTGTTGTTGTTGTCGTTACCTGGGCCTGCTTTATTTATAAGAACATGTCCGTTTGTACCAAGAGACCATAATAGTATTAATAGTATAATAGTATTATGGTCTCTTGTTTGTACTTATTTTGTTTTCCTGACAAGTTTTGTGTCATCTCTTTCTGTACAATGTGTTGTACTGTAAACCTAAAATATGGAATAACCCGTTTGCACGTGATTTGTTTTCCTGACAAGTTTTGCAGAATATGCACTCCAAGGCTGGTTTGCGTGTCATAGCAAATAGCATAGGCCACGAAACACACCAACACAAACATATCAACAATAAAGGACAAGGAAATTCCAAAGCAGCTGTGGCTAATAAAAGACTGAACGACAAGTTTAAAAGATACTTTAATATTGATTCTCCACTTTATACTACAAGTACGTAGAAATCATGATAACTATCGGCATTGGAAATCTTCTTCCTCTCTTGTACCCAACGTTTCTCTTTTTCAACTCTTATTTTCTTCAGTTGTCCTTCTCTTTTCTCTCTTTTCTACTTCTTTCGTTTTTGCTTCTTTTCCACACTCTTGGTTTGTCTTCCTTCTTTCCTTCCTTTATTTCTTCCTTCCTCTCTTCCTCTCTTCCTCCTTTCCTTCTTTCCTCTCTTCCACTCTTCCTCCTTTCCTCTCTTCCTCTCTTCCTCTCTTCCTCTCTTCCACTCTTCCTCTCATCCACTCTTCCTCTCTCTTCCTCTCTCTTCCTCTCTCTTCCTCTCTCTTCCTCTCTTCCTCTCTTCCACTCTTCCTCCTTTCCTCTCTTCCTCCTTTCCTCTCTTCCTCTCTTCCACTCTTCCTCTCTTCCACTCTTCCTCTCATCCACTCTTCCTCTCTCTTCCTCTCTCTTCCTCTCTTCCTCTCTTCCACTCTTCCTCTCTTCCACTCTTCCTCCTTTCCTCTCTTCCTCTCTTCCTCCCTTCCTCTCTTCCTCTCTTCCTCCCTTCCTCTCTTCTTCTCTTTCTCTCTTCTTCTCTTCCTCTCTTTCTTCTTTCACCTTCCTCAGACCATTTCTTCAGCTATATTCTCATTGTTACCGTTCGTTTTGGCAGACAGCTATAAATTCCCCGTGGATCCGTTCATCAAGAATGCTATGATAGCTATTTTGGGTGAAGACGGCGTTCTAGAAAAGGGTGGTTTCTACATGGACGGGTACATAAAGACAGACGGCACGGCATTTATCAAAATGGTCAAGAGTTTTAGCAGCCGTAAACACCTGATTGACGAGGTATGACTCTATCTGTATAACAAATTTGACAGTCATCTTCGGGCTTCCTGTAGCAAGAGAGCACGAGGGGTACTGGGCGCTAAGCTGAGTTCCAGTTCTCCTCCCCCTTTCGAGCCAAAGGGAGTCCAAGATGTGTCTTACAAAGGTGTTGCTACGTAGCACGCAGTTGATAAAAATATAGTGCATAACAAATAAAACAAAAGATAGAACGACAATAGAATACAATAGATTCTATGAATATATTACATCAACTGAGTGCTACTTAGTTTTTCCCATGTTCATTGTTCATTATTCCCGGTGCATAGATGCTTTGCGGTCATGACTCAAACCCAGTCTTCCACTCGTTTAAGTAAAGGGAGACAACAAAGTTTTAGTTTTTTTTTGTTGTTGTTTGTTTTTCTTGAAATCTTGGAATTGCAGCAAGGGTGAGCATTATACAAAGTTTTAGTTATATAATGCTCACCCTTGTTACAATTTCAAGATTTCAAGATTTCTAAAAGATCATAATTGATTCAATCGTTTATACTCTATAATAGATAAACAAAGCGCGGTACGACGCTAAGATAGACAACCCGCTCTCCGTCATCGTCCACCTTCTACTCACAGGCCAAGATACAGATAACCTCGTCGCCTGGCAGAAGGAGCAGATACAAAAAGGAAACTTGAAGCAAAACGACCCCTGCGCACCTAAACTGATTGTCATGTACAAGTGTTGCACGCCGACGGTCCTGCCGTTGATTGGTCCAATGTTTGGTAGCCTTAGGATAGCGACAGATTAATGCCGTCATTACTAGACATCATTAATTCTTGGGTACAGAGGGGCTGCAAGCCGAGTTTTGACACTTTGGATTCAGTTAACCACAGTATTCTTGATCCTCCCTTGAAATTCTTGTTCCTTATCCCTCCCGGCCCTATCCCTCCCGACCCTATCCCCTATCCCTCCCGACCCCCCTATCCCTCCCGACCCTATTCCTCCCTTCCCTATCCCTCCCCTCCCTATCCCTCCCCTGCCCCTGTAATTAATGGTTTGGCTATCCTTTTCTATTATCTATTGATTACTGAAGTACATACGTAAATCATTTGTAGTGTGAATTTGCTGTGTTACACTGGTGTGGTATATATGTTCTGTTGTATTGGAATGACCAATTGTTCTATAGTAACTTGTACTACTACAGTGCGGGCTCCCTTTGGTAAGATGACAGAGAAGTACTGGGATGAAACGAGACATTAGCGATTCCGTGTGTTTGTTTTGGGTAGATGGGGAAGCGTATCATTGTATGAATAAAAGTTATCAGTAAATAGAAAATGGTTTGTCTTAATCTTTAGTTGAGATAGTTGAAGAAGCAGAAGCATTTTCGAACCCAGAAGCCATCATCAGTGGGTTTTCCAATGATGCGAGGGCTCTGGGTTCGAGGGCTCTGGGTGCGAGAATGACGTAGAAAAGAAGCAATGAGTTTTACATTTTCTGTTGCCCAGCGGCTCAGCATTGACGATGTGTGTTTGTGTATGTTCATTAATACTGACACCGAAGAGACGAAGAAAAGTCTCTGCATTATCTGTCGTTTAGTCGTATTATAGAGGCATCCGTTGTATAGAGTTTAACACTTCTTTAACTCCTCCACTTCATTAGTCCCCTTCCTCTCGTCAGTCCCCCTCCCTAGTCCACTTCCCAACCCTTTGGGCCGCAACGCACGCTACTTCTCCATGGGTTTCCACACGGCTAACCACACTATTTTAGCGCCATAAGGAAGACAGAGAAAAATATTGCATTCATTGTTTTTATTTGTCGAATACGAAGTAGGCTTAGCCACAAATATTCCAATATTTTTTTTAGATATTTAGAAGCTTCCCGGATATTTAGAAAAATTCGGCTGTTTTTCTCAATAATTAGTGCCCACAACATTTTAGTCCAGCGGTTTCCCTTCTGAATAATAATAATAAATCAAAATAATAATAATGCATCCCATAACTCTTATTCAGTGTTGTGTTTTCAAATCTCAATTCTCCAAATGCAATCAATATGCAATTACTAGCTACACCAATACACACTATTAGACACTCACTCTTTTGTTTTCTTTTGTTCCTTTGCATCTAATAAACACTGACAGCTAATTAGTAGTGCCCAGGTTTATTGGAATCACTCTAAGTGTATATAATAACTACCTAGGAACCAATTGTTATCGAGATATTAATTTAGAAAAAAATTCGAGATATTTATGAAAAAAATCTGTGATATTTGGATTTTTTTTTGAGAATTTCCGGAAAGATATTTTTTAATAGACGATTTTACGTGATATTTGTGGCTAAGCCTAATACGAAGGACAGACAAAATAGGTCCAAATATTCACCCTTCTGCTACCCCTTTAGTCATAGGTACAGATATCATTACTGAAGCAAAACTATCACTAATACAATAATTACTAATGGTTCGTTTAATACATTTGTCGTCCAATTTATCGCTTGTTATGTTGCACTAAGTTTCTTCAGAAGATACTTTTTGTCTCTTGTTTCCTAGAAAGCATACAACAGTTAGAATGATATCGAAAGTACTGACGCACTGCGCAACATTGGGCAGCATGTTACCGACATATAGCCGTCCTTTGTAGGAATACAATCACGTGGTTGTAATGGCATGTACTCAAGCTATCAGTAATATTATTGATATCTGTTCTAGTTGATTCCCGTTCTCTGTAAAGGTAAATGCAATGCAGCCGCAACTATTATATTACCAACGTAACTGACTGAGCTGCAAATTAAAGTGCCTATTGCAATGGCATATGAATGCAGCGTGCGTCCATCTCTGCATATTGATGTGCGTAAATTACATGTATACTTGGACAACATTAATTGTGCGCATCAAACACCGAGGTGCGTAGCATACACATCATCGTAATTATATGTGTCTGCAAAGTTGCAAGCAGTGCTTCGATTCGCCGATATTTGGGACTAAGAAACTGGCATAAGTCGAGCGACCTTAGTGCGTTGTACATCCAGGGCCGTACACAGCACAGGGGCAGGGGCAGGGAGGGCAGTTGCCCCCCCCCCCCCCCCCCCCCCCTAGCAGGGCGAAAAAGATACCATAAAGTACTGAGAACTGTACTATTTTTTTTTTTTACTTTTTGCTGTTATATACGTACCCCCCCCCCCCCCTGTACCCCCCCCCCCCCCCCCCCCCCCCCCCCCCCCCCCCCCCCCCCCCCCCCCCCCCCCCCCCCCCTTGAATTTTGGGTTATGTACGGCTCTGACATCAAGACCTTAGTTTTAATCAAGCATCATTTTAACTGAAGTTCGTAATGGTATTTGTAATTTCAATATTTCACTGCGACTTTATATTAAACCTTTCCTAATGAAAGGATATCGACTCTTACCATAGCGAGCTCTTCTCTCAGCTCCATAATCATGTGACTATAGACTTTGGCTGATGCGTAGAAGAAGTAAAGCCCAAGACTAAAAGGCAAAATAGAAAGAAACTCAAGTGAGAAATCTGAGAAACCGCCACTTCTCTCGGGCTTGAAACTGTTGCACTACTACAAGCAAATTGTTTCACCATGTCAAAGAATGTAGAGATTCAGTCGTTGTCGGTGGTGGTGAATGTCGCGTCGGGATTGGAAACGAGCACACAAATATTTTACCAAATAAGGAGCAAAGTGTTTGACGTGTAGGGATGACGTCACACTTACCAAATAAGGATAACAATCCCAATGACAAACACAGGAGACTGAACCACTTCATAAATATCCTGGAATCCAATCGGCAGCGTTTGGATAGTCAGAGGTACAATCCTGTACATCCGGTCTAGACCCCTGATACAAACAGGTAAAACAGGTATTAAATCTGGAACATCACTGCATATTATATCACTCTCCTAGGACGCGACATCTCGCTAAAAATCTAAGCTCTACAACCCAAGGTAGAGGCAATTACTTCATGTATGAAATACTATAGTGTCCCCAAATGAAGTCTCTATTTTTGCCGAAGTGGCAGCTGTGCTATCAGCAACATGATACCAAAATAGAAATCCCTACGCATTTGTATTTATATAGCAATTGCAGGCAATAACTCTGGGGGAACCATGTGGGACCTCCATTTATTTTCAGGTCAGCGCACCTATATAGCTATTTGTTTTAATGGTAAGTTAATGGTACATTATGGTGGTCCATAGTTATCATCTATATACAATAATCCGTATTTTTAGGTACATTCTAAATGTGTTATAAGATGTTACAATACGATATACATATTATAGAACGAGGCATAAATAATAAAAATGTACCATATATGAAGGGTTGACCATTTGTATTTATTTTAATTATTCGTTCCCAGATTACCAATGACTCTTATACATTGGTACTGCAGAAACTGCATGTTAACTTCTCGGTCGATGGCGCGCTTTCTTACCTAAACGGTCCATAAAGTAAAGACGGTTGAATCCTAGAAGACAAAGTATAGAATTTTAAATTCCATCCGGTTGGCCGGATATGACGTATGGTTCGATTGCATTTCTACGATGGGGGTGGTAGTGAAATACAAAATCGAGTAATTTAAGCTGTAACGTACTGTGAGACGCCGTACACCACTGCTGCTACACACAGGAAAAATGTGGCAAGAAGAAGGAGCATGAAGAAATAATTGGACTTTCCTGCGCGGTATGCTTTGTCTTCGAAACGGCAGTTGTACTTGAGCGTCAGCTACAATCGAAATAGTGTCATAGTTAGTAAACCACCATCATACTATACCACCATCATCACAACCATCACACAGTACCACAATCTTCTTCTATACTTAACTCATAACTCATCATCATCATCATCATCATCATCATAATTCAGTCATCTGTCCATCATCATCATCACCACCATCATCATCAGATCACCCTCATAATTCAGTCATGTCCATCACCATCATCATCATCGTCTACAATACATGTCCGTCACCCTCATAATTCAGTAATCTGTCCATCACCATCATCACATCATCATCATCGTCTTCGTCATCACCCTCATAATTCAGTAATCTGTCCATCACCATCATCAAATCATCATCATCATCTTCGTCATCGTCATCACCCTCATAATTCAGAGATCTGTCAATCATCATCATCACTATCATCATCTTCGTCATCGTCATCGTCATCACCCTCATAATTCAGAGATCTGTCAATCATCATCATCACCATCATCATCTTCGTCATCGTCATCACCCTCATAATTCAGAGATCTGTCAATCATCATCATCACCATCATCATCTTCGTCATCGTCATCACCCTCATAATTCAGAGATCTGTCAATCATCATCATCACCCATCATCGTCATCATCTTCGTCATCGTCATCACCCTCATAATTCAGAGATCTGTCAATCATCATCATCACCATCATCATCTTCGTCATCGTCATCACCCTCATAATTCAGGGATCTGTCAATCATCATCATCAACATTGATTTATCAACACAAACCTTTTTAACGTAGAAAAGAATGAATAACTTGACACATCCCATCAACGTCAACAGCGGACTGTACCACATACCAATCCTGGGAAAAATAACGTCCGATATTCAGATGTAGACTAGTGAATATAAAGAGTCTAAATGAAGAGTATACTGACCATATAAGGCATTGCCCATAAACCAATTCCAACACGTTCTGAGGAATGAAGAATATTGGTCGACCAATTTTTTGCCCAAGTTTGATTCCCAAGTCAATGTTGTCAGCCACGTATCTGAGTGGAGAACAAGTTACTATCGCACATAGTTATATATGGACATCCATGCAAGTATCGATCCCGGCCGAGATGTGTGCGGCTGAGAGGATGTAAAGAATGGTCGTACTACGACGCAAGCATTCATGAGCGCAAGCACAATAAGAATAGATGGAAACATTTTGAACCTTGCGCTTATAATTATGCTTGCGTCAGGCCCGTTGTATATATGATCAGTGAAATAAGGCCTCTTGCGCTTATGCTTATGCTTGCGCCAGGCCCGTTGTATATACAAGCATCAAGATTTTCGGTACGCACGCAATGCTTTATGAGATTATTACAAAGGAAAAGTGAGCACCAATTCTAGACACAGGGAGCCCAAGCTATGTTTTTGCTCACTTGGTGCTCACTTTTCCTTGTAATAATCTCACAATGCATTGCGCGCGTACCGGAAGTCTGGAACTATTGATAATTGTATTGATCAGTGAAATATGATCTTGAGCTTATGCTTATGCTTGCGTCAGGCCCGTTGTCAGTGAAATAACGCCTATGATTGTGCTTGTCGCCAGTGCAAATCAGGCTTAACTGTATATTCCTATCGCTGTTCCATATTTAATCACGGTCGCAGTAGGAATAGATAACAAGCGTCATTACCTTCTGGGAGTATGATAAGCCAAGGCTACAGCAATAACAACCAGGAAATCCATCCATATTAGCTTGTACATTTCAGCTGCTATGGCGTTTTCCCAACACTAGAAAAAACATATTAACACTAAACTACATTGACAATGTAAATATAAATTACCGTAGTTTGTACCATGTCCACGCGCGTCCATGGAAAAGGGGGAGTTACCAGGTCGACTGCCGACCATGATACTTTGCGCGTTTCGCACCCGCCATTTCTTTGTCGGATTTGAAAATTCTATATTTTTTCAGTTTTTTTCTATATTTTTAAGCCCCATTCGAGGATTTAAAAGGTTTTAAAGTGGGTTAAAACAGGCTTAGAAAATTATCTACAAACGCTGTAGAACCTTTGGTGCAAAACTGAATGTCAACTGTCCCGTTTTTCCGCATATACACATACATATTTAGATTCATTTTCGTTACAGAATCAAGAAAATTAACTCAGTTCACTAAACATGTTTATATAGGTGTATTGTGTTGAATTGTTGCTCATCTCATTGATGTTCTATTCAGCTTGTTGCAGTGTTACATACTCACCAGAATGCATTCATCTTTGTCTATATTTTGAAACAGCGAGATCATCAGCACCGCAACGGATGACAATTTCAGGAGAACTGTCCTGTAAGTACAACGAAAACTGTCCTGTAAGTACAACGAAAACTGTCCTGTAAGTACAACGAAAACTGTCCTGTAAGTACAACGAAAACTGTCCTGTAAGTACAACGAAAACTATCCTGTAAGTACAACGAAAACTGTCCTGTAAGTACAACGAAAACTGTCCTGTAAGTACAACGAAAACTGTCCTGTAAGTACAACGAAAACTGTCCTGTAAGTACAACGAAAACTGTCCTGTAAGTACAACGAAAACTGTCCTGTAAGTACAACGAAAACTGTCCTGTAAGTACAACGAAAACAAGCTAAGCAACCTTCTATCTTGCCAAATCGATTTTAACTCGTGACGTACCTTATTAAATCGATATTTACTCGTGACACACCTATACTAAATCGATATTTGCTCGTGATATACCTATACTAAATCGATATTTACTCGTGACATATCTATACTAAATCGATATTTACTCATGACACACCTGTACTAAATCGATATTTATAATAATAATAATAATAATAATAATAATATAATAATAATAATAATAATAATAATAATAATAATAATAATAATAATAATAATAATAATAATAATAATAATAATAATAAATAATAATAATAATAATAATAATAATAATAATAATAATAATAATAATAATAATAATAATAATAATAATAATAATAATAATAATAATAATAATAATAATAATAATAATAATAATAATAATAATAATAATAATAATAATAATAATAATAATAATAATAATAATAATAATAATAAATAATAATAATAAACAATAACAATAACAATAACAATAACAATAACAATAATAACAATAATAATAATAATAATAATAATAATAATAATAACAACAACAACTTTATTGGACAGGGAAACACCGTTACCAAAAATGATAATTGATAATTTTTTCAGTTTTTTTCTAGATTTTTACTCGTGACATACCTATCCAAAATCGATATTTACTCGTGACATACCTTACTAAATCGATATTTACTCGTGACATACCTATACTAAATCGATATTTACTCGTGACATACCTTACTAGATCGATATTTACTCGTGACATACCTTAATAAATCGATATTAACTTGAACTCTTGGATTCCAGTCCTCCAAACGAGAGAGAAAATAAAAAAGAGCTGGGAGAGCAGAG
>JAUJYZ010000503.1:222500-405976 GCA_033675265.1 Actinostola sp. cb2023
AACAATAAACACCAGCAAGTTGACGTACAGTAGCCACCTCAGGAATGTGAAGAATGAAAGAATTCCGTTTCCAAAAGATCCTGAAAACGCAGAGAAAACGTTACTTTGATCATCAAGAAACAATCAGAGAAGAAGAGAATTTCGTAAAATTACAATCGGTAAAAGTATTGTTATCGTCCTCTTTAGAACGCGTTGATTCGAACTCATACTCGTACTTGCCCAAAGATATAGCCACATTTCCGAAACGTCGGATCGTATGCGGGATATTTCTGTCGCAAATGGGCGTAGGGGCTCAAGGAGAGGGATCAGGGAGTTGGCCGTAGGGGGAGGAAGGCCTATATATACCCTACTCATTACCATCCCCTAGTCTCCACGTTGACAGAAGGCAACTGGATAAAAGTCGTGAAGTAAATTGTAAGGTTTTATCAAGCGTAGAAAGACTCGGAGAAATACCGAGCCCAGACGAACTATTACCAAGCGACAAATTACTCTATAACTTGGATAAAAGTCCTTTGATGATTAATTGAATCATCAAACCACATAGGTGCGGTCACGGCTTTGCGTCTTTTAGAAGTGATGAAGCTCTGCTAAGCGGTACGTGGCCTATGTCATTTTAAATCGAGTTTGTTAACGCAGGACAAGCTCGAAACGAAACATTCCCTTCGTACCATGACTCACCTTCAATCTCCTTGAAGTGTCCTCTCCAAAGCCCGAACATCGACAAGAAATCCTTGATTCTTTGGGTTGATATCTTAAACGACTGCAGTTGAAGATAGTAACACGTATTAATTACTGTACCTAGTGAACTATAATTGCAATTTGTAATTGTGTTGTGCGTTTTTAACGTAACCTCATGCATCACACGTTACAACGTAAAATAAATTGCCGATTAATTGATTCATTGGTTGATTGATTGATTGATTGATTGATTGATTGGTTGATTGATTGGTTGATTGATTGATTGATTGGTTGATTGATTGATTGGTTGATTGATTGATTGATTGATTGAATCTTCAAGTTTTGTACTGTATGCCTTTTCCTCATTTCTTTTTTTTTCTGTATTTTTTCCCCTCCTCTTCTCTAGCTTTTCACCGATCAAATACTAGTAGTAACGGCTACAACTTACCATTGCAATGCCGTAACGCAACGCGGTAAAGAATGACAGCGAGTGGGTACCAGAGCTCAGCGATGTGCTCCTATAAAAACCAACAACATATCTAAACAGCTGACTCGCAAAAATAATATTTTTTCGTAAGGTTGCCAGTTTAGCGCAGCAGGAAAATGAGAATAATTGTCAGCAGGCCTTTTGCAGCTTTACCATCCTTGGAAACACAGGGGCTGTGGGAAGGGAAGGGGGACGGTAGGGGTGGGGGGACGGTAGGGGAGGGGGGACGGTGGGGGGGGGGGGGGGGGGGGGGGGGGGTTAGGGAGGGGGGTTCAGGGAAGGGGGGAGGGGAAAAAATGATCATATGTAAAGCGCATTGAGACATTGTAAAATGCGCTACCTAAGAACTGCGTTACATGTGTTTATATTTCTTGTACCTTAGACGACGCCTCTCCTCGAGTCGCTCAGACAAGGACTTGGTTTCCACGTACTTCCCTTCTTTCCCAGCCAGCGCCTCCTCGACATCGACAAAGACGTAGTCATCAGATGCACCGTTGTCTACTGGCATGTACACCTGGATGATGTCAACGGTAAGATATTGTTCAGTGTTAATTTACCTGTTAAGTGTTCTTGGGGAAGAGGGATGGGCGCTAGATGGATATAGAGAACTATTAAGGGGTTGGACGGGAAGTGCCCGAAGAAAGAGTAATTTTAACTACCAAAAAAAAAATAGAGAGGAAAAGGAGAACTCCACTATATCATTTACAATCTTTTGCTAAATGAAAGTTCAAAGTACACTTGTTTCGTTTCATTGCCGTGTCTTTCAATAAAGTCGAGAAATGCCGCGTCCTGAAAGGATGCCGGGAAAGGATGATAGGCCGCCATCTTGAACTTTCCTCGAGCCGGCCAGCGGTCTGCTTTTTGGGCCGTAACGAATGACCATGAGTGGGAAGTAGTTACGCCTTTGATTCCGTACCCGATAACTCCGTGCCGTAGGTTTCCCACCCATACGAAAACGACTCTATGAACTTTAATATAGCAATGAGAAGAGAGCAAAATGGGAGGAAGTAGAATAGCCCAATGGTCGAAACTTACTAACATTTACAATCTTTCTCGGTCTTATACAAGCATCAAGAGTTCCAGACTTCCGGTACGCGCGCAATGCATTGTGAGATTATTACAATGGAAAAGTGAGCACCAATTCTAGACACAGGGAGCCCAAGCTATGTTTTTGCTCACTTGGTGCTCACTTTTCCTTTGTAATAATCTCACAATGCATTGCGCGCGTACCGGAAGTCTGGAACTCTTGATGCTTGTATAAACGAAACCAAATCTTTCCTACCTTGCCATCCATGCTCTTCTGTCTCTTTTGCATGATACTCTTTTTGCGTTTGCTTGACTTGGACTTCCATGATGCTATCTGACGACTTGGTAGACTTTTGAGAATATTTTTCTCTTTGTCTTTGGAATCTTCTTCGTGATCAGACGGTTGCTTTTCATCTAAATATCCAGAAAGTTGATTAGTAACTGTACAGTAAAGCGCAGTAGAATTCCAGTCGAAATCCCGCTCAAAATCATGGTACAATTAATAACGTTTACTTCAGCTGTTTCTGACAATTTTATGTTCTGTAATAAACATTCTACATGTGTTTTGCTTTTGTCGCGTCTGCTGCTTTTTGATGATGATGATGGTGGTGGTAGTGGTGATGATGATGATGATGGTGGTGGTGGTGGTGATGGTGATGATGATGATGATGGTGGTGGTGGTAGTGGTGGTGATGATGGTGATGATGGTGGTGGTGGTGATATGATGGTGATGATGGTGGTGGTGGTGGTGGTGGTGGTGGTGATGATGATGATGGTGATGATGGTGGTGGTGGTGATATGATGGTGGTGGTGGTGGTGACTACTGCGTCTTCAGTTGTACTCCAAATCTCCAGGGATTGATTGCAAGTCAGCCAAAAAGACCATAAGCTTTGTTTGGACGATTTTGTATTATTCTATGTTTATATATTCCTGAGTTCAGGACAAACAACAACAACAACACACCGAGAGAAAACATTGTCCAAGTTACTGATCGGTTAAACTTTCTGAATTCTTTGAGAACAAAATATCGCTCATGCAAATACACAGCATTCTTGTGAGCAAACCAGTTGAGTATGTTCAGCATCTCACTGCATCACGTCGCATCAGAAGAAAGTGACGCACTGTAAATAACAGATCTTTAATCTTTAATCATAATTACTGCCATTCAGAGCTGAAGCTAATCCCGGCAGGAAGAGCAGCGGCCCCGAGATTACACAACAATGGTACAAAAATAATCTAAATAATCCTACACGTGGATTAGAATGCTTAACTGTTTTAAGGCCCTTAAGGTGCAGTAATACGAGCAACAAAATCGTGCAACTTGTCGCGCAACATTGTTCAGATTGTTAGTTGCAGAGCAATGTTTCTCGTATTACCATCGTTCGTGTAACTTGTCGCGCAACAAATTAAATTTTCGGTATTGCAGGTTGCAAAATAACTTTGTTGCATGAAGTAGAAAGAGCTTCTACTTTGCGCAACAAAGTTTTGCAACCTGCAACACGAAAATGTGTTGCGCGACAAGTTGCGCGAACGGTGGTAATACGAGAAACATTGCTCTGCAATTTGCAACGCAACAATCTGAACAATGTTGCGCGACAATTTGTACGATTTTGTTGCCCGTATTACTGCACCTTTACGTACAGACGAGCAAGTTTTCTATGACAAGTGTCCGGGACAAGTTTCCTTGCTCGTGTGTATGAACAACAAGTTTTCTTTGACAAGTTTTCCTTGTTGACCATACAGGCAATCACGTTTTGCAAATTCAGCAAGTTTTCCTTGTCAAGTTGTCTTGTTCAAAAGCTAGCATATCAGTTTTTGAACAAGTGCACTTGACAAAGAAAAACTTGACAAGATTTCCTTTACAAGACGATCAAATAAAACTTGTCAAGGCAAAACTTGTCATAGAAAGCTTGCTCGTCTGTAAGGGCCTTTAATGGCGCTTATTTAAATCAAGTTATGCGCGGAACCACTAAAGTAGATAGATAGATAGATAGACACCTTTATTTCAACTCAAATAAAACAGCAGGGTAGTCCAGTCAGTGGCTAGTAGCCTCTGATATCAAAAGGAGCCCTGCGACACATATACAATATACCTGAATAAATAGATCGGAAAAAAATATATAATAATAATAATAAATAATAATAATAAATAAATTATAATAAATTATAATAAATAATAAATTATAATAGTAATAAAGTACACATGCCCACAACCATAGGATTGATGAGCGATGAACGTTTTTTTTTTTTTTTTAAAGTCATCAATGACTGCAGAGAGTACTTTATTGATGTGCGCGATGTTAATGTTGTCAACAAACAAAGGTTCCATCAAGTGGTTTTATTTCTAGTCCTTTTACAAAGAGCTTTGTTGTTGCGCATGAGTGGTCACAGTTAATAGTTGTCAGTGATTGCCCGGTGGCTTTACAAACTTTACAAACGTCGTTGCTTTGATTTTGAAAAAAAAATCAATAAAGACGGCCATTAAATGTCCACGGGGGACATTAAAAGAACCTGTTGAACTCTTCGTCAGAGTAGGGCATTGTTACCTGGTTCTACATGGAAGCATAACATACTAACTCCTCATGATAAGATGATTGTAAGCTGCTCGGCTGCCATGGGCGCCTTTCATATGCAGCCCGAAAAAGTTATCCATTGGTTGTAAAGCGCATTGGAACGAATGTGAAATGCACTATACAAGAACGACCAGTATTATTAATTACCAAGGCAGCGTTTTGAGAAACAAGACGTAAAGGCGAGATCAAACGGTGCATGATAGTCGATGATAGTTGAACTATCACCAACTATCATCGACTATCATCAACTATCACGCACCCGATCAAACGAAGAAAAACTATCATCAACTATCATCGACTATCATCGACTATCATGCACCGTTTGATCGCGCCTTAAGCGTCCAGTGTACTTTTAAAATCACATTGTGTTTATTGTTGTCTGTGGTTAAAAGGCTAAAAAGCTTAATAATTCATCTAGAATTTCGCCTGAAATATCATTGCAATTTAAACGAAATGTAACTCTTTAGAAAACTGAAGAGTAGCAGTTTTCTCGAGATATTAAACGAATTATTTCACTTGTACATTTATCACTAACTAAAATGCAGATCTTTCACTCACGTATTTAAAATAAACATCAGCTTATGTAAATCCAGGATTTAATTTTACAACCTTAAAACTAAACACAGCGAACTCAGGGCTTGCAGATAGCGAAACGTTATAAACACCGTACTTGTACCAAAATTGATTTCTGAGAATTTGAATGATTTGATTTTTTGTTATTACTAACAGCGAACCAGGGTACTTGCAACAAGAGAGTGCATCACTCCGTTAAGTTTTGGGCTAGCTCAAAGTATGACCATTATAGGAAGAGTCAGATTCAAATGTACTTAAGTTTGTACTTACCATCCATTACAGACTGCTCAAATGTCCAACTGCTGGCCGATAAAAGTGCTTTTGTTTTGTCCACCAGATTCTGTTCAATGTACTAGCTAACCTTACACGTACGAGCACCGAAAAAGCGCCGAAAAGTTATATTATAGGCCTCAAATTCTCAGTACTCTTCGCCGGGATTTCAGTCAAGATAGCTCGTCATGAGATGTTGAGTAGTGCTTTTTGCCTCTTGAGGACTGATTGAAGCACGTCGGTATCCCAGTTAAACAAGTCAGTTATGGGTCACTTGTGTTAACAACAAATGGTTAAATTTGCATGTTAGAAACCCGTTGGGGAGCAACGTTACATATGTGTCAGAAATTTCAGGAGAATTTTATTTAATATGAGAAAAACGAATTGATTTTCATCCCAGTGGAAGACATTGAACCAGAAATACTAGAAATGAAAGTATTATCAGCGAGAATGTTTGTCAACAAAATAAAACAAAACAAAACATAATTCTTTGGATCAGTAATCATGAGTAACAATTGCACAGGAAGCCCAAACAATGCAACAAAATCGCATCCAGGAAAATTGGTCACCTGACCTCTCTCCTTCCTAATCTCACTCAAATGTCTACCGTAAGCTGAAATCACAAGAAAATTGTTTCGACAAATGGCTGCCAAAATTAAATGTAGATGATAATGATAATAATAAATAATAATAATATTTATTAGTAATAATAATATTTAATAATAACAATAATAATAATAATAACTTCTTCTTAAAAACGCATAAAACTTACGCCTCTATGCTTCAACGTAGAGGCGGAAACAGTGATTATAATTCATCTTAAAAACAGCCTAATCACAACACTAGTATCTATTAATAAAATAATTAACAATTATTCCCCGAAGTGGAGGTGAGTAGCCAAGGATATTCCGAGTTACGGGAGCTAATCAAAAAGCGCCAAAATTGCTATCCACTGATTTGGTAAATACTAATAGCGCTTATTCAACAATGGAGAACATGCAACATAAATTACTTCTCAATAGATGTTATGACTGTTTTAGCCCGTATTTGCATTTTCTGAGAATGGGGTTAAAAAAACACGACATTTGACTTGTCAACTGACAGCAACTGCGAGGCATGAATCATTGTCAGTCTTCATTTGGTAAACTACGGTATTCGAGTTTTGAATTCCACCTGTAAATGTTTCGATTCTGCAGTGAAATTTCACGTGATAATCCTCCCAGTCACTTGATCTCCCATTTCTTCAGAGTGATTCAAACTGAGCGTATAGTTTTGCATCCCTTCAAAGAAAAACACAAAGAGAGACAGAGAGTTTAAGAAAGGAAGGAAGGGAGGAAGTAAAAAGGGGGGAAGAGAAGGGGAAAAAAACGAAGATAAAACTGAAAAAAATTAAATCATATTGCATCATGCCTAACCTACTACTAGTCAATGTCAATGGTTTTGCAATAGCCTTTTATTTGACATGATTATTACATCATTCAGTAATATAATAATTACAACTATCAGAATAGAACGATTGTGGTGATTAAACGTCATAATGACATTGTACCAGAAATATAAACACACCTCCACTTAGAAGCTTTAAATATACTTATTAAAACCCATCGATATTTATAAATTTCCCCTTATTATGATTCTATATTATTATTATTATTATTGGTAAAAATCGTTCTCTTGAGTATGTATAAATATTGCAATTCCTCTCTGGAATATTAGAAATTCCCGAATGTTTTTAAAATCTTTTCGACTTGGGCTTGAATTCTGTCCATGGAGGAGCCGGTGTTTCCGGGATCGTCATTGGACAAGATTGGCAGGAACGTAGTCTCCTTTGTAGCCTCCTTAGCAGCCGCCCTTAGTCTTGCGTGACGAAACTATCGTGACGAAAAGCCGTCGGGGATTTCGTCACGCAACGCTACTAAGGAGACTAAAATAGTAGGGACAAATATATAAATAATCATGCCAACATCAGAACGAGTCTTCAATGTCCCCAAAACAAACTTCAAATTTAAATAGTGTAAGAGCCTCACTTTCGTGTGTAGGCTGGATGACGTAAGAAAATGGCGTCTGGAGGAAACGTCGCCAAGAGAAGGCAAACCTCCATCGTTGAAAACTCGAATTATAATTGTATATAATTGAAACATCAACGCCTGAATATATATATATATGAAATCATAGATTCACTACATCTATGTTTCCATATAATTGTAAATAAGTGTATGGAATGTAACAACAGGTTCGTATAATCAAGAGAAATCATTTTCTCCAATTTTTTTTTTTTTTGATTTTTTTTTTCCAATATGCTTGTACTTGAGCGTTTTTCGTAGCTATCCTATTCTGCCATTGCTATGGCATATTGCGCGGGTCTACATCAAACATATCCCCCTTATCTATATCTATCAACTCTTATAACAATTTCCAATGAAACTTTATATATTTATATAATGAATTATAATAACGTGAATTTAGTGAAATGGATACGATGGGGAATTTCCTGTGAACCCATTCTGAAAGGTCGTTGATATGCTGAGTGGTTTGGAGTAGTCACCGGGGTTCCGCCCCAGGTTGTAGTCGGACCGGAAGCTTTCAGCATATCCCGGCATGCTCTGGTGCGCGTGCGTCGAAAGATGACCCGGTGTATGGTGAATGGTGTGATCTCCGTGATGCGTATGTCCAAAGTATCCCGGATGTACGATTGGTCTTGGAATGTGAGGATGCGGTAATGCGTTCTGTGACGTCATTGGATTAATGGTGTTCATTCCGAGTCCGTGCGCATGCGTGTAGGACTGTGACGAGAGGGTGTATGGCGATGCTGACGATAGGTTGAGCGAAGGTTGTTGGAAGATGTCTGAGGTCGCGTCTTCTGTGAAGAATGGCCTCTGTCTGCAATTTGATTGTAATGGAGCTGTGACGCAGGAAGGGTGGTGTGGGGTGGATCTTTGTGACATCACCAGACGACTGAGGGGACTCCCTGTAAAGGCAAAAATGGCTATAAGTTTGTAACATTTGAGGAGTTTGCAATAGCATACATATCAGCGCTGATAAATATCTTTTGAATCTCATTATCTCGTCTCAAATGATGGTCAAACACTCGGCCCTTCACTTGCAAGTTCAACCAAGTAGAGAGATTTCCATTCTCAGAATACCGGAAATGACATGCAGTTCTGATACAAATTCCTCACAATTCCGGAAATGACGTACAGTTCTTAAAGAAATTCCTCACAATACCGGAAATGACGTACAGTTCTTAAAGAAATTCCTCACAATATCGGAAATGACGTCCTTTTCTGATACAAATTCCTCACAATACCGGAAGTGACATGCAGTTCTGATAAACATTCCTCACAATACGGGTCCAATACCAGAAATGACGTCTACTGAAATCAGGCAATAAGGAATTCAGTGCTTTAAGCTGTACTCGTCACAGTAAAGGTAACCGTAAGAATGACACAGCTATGGATTTCTCGAAGGAGGACGCAAATAAAGCATTATTCTTGCATGGAATAGTATAGGCCCTTTGCAGGATTACGATCACGTGGCTGTATGACTGGTAAAAAAATCTGACTTTATTTATTTGAAGAATCTTACATGATATCAGTAGTGACAATAAAGAAATATGTTTGAAATGCTATTTTTCACCCTCCAGTTGATAGTCGATCTTTTTCAATCAACGTCTCAAAGTTTGTTTGCCAGTCAGCAGAGCCGTTCCCATGGGATCTTCGGCTCAGTTCATTCGTTATTCAAGCGATTATTGGCATGTGACTCAGTGTAAACTGCAACTAAGGGCCTATTCTCGTCTTCTACTGCTTCCAGTAAATCCCTCTTTTGCATGCTAATGAATTCCATATTTGGCATGAACCCAAATTCATGTTAAAGGTGAACAATTCCAATTGATAAAAAAGCCGGGAAAACACTTTCTCTTTAGAACACAAAAGGTAAACATACCTGAGAATAGCGACGGGGGAGGAGAGGAGTTGCTACAATCAGACATCTGTGGGGAGGACCGAAATCGTTTGCAGGGTTCAGCGGTTGCCGTGGACGAAGGTGAAAGTGAATCTGTGTCGTCTGTATCGTCTCTGGTTCTACTGAGATGAACAAACTTCGTTATCAACACAATAACAGTGTTTTTGTATGTTTACAGCTGCATTTGTATTCTCTAAGGACCATAGCTCCTTATTGTAACTACATTTTTTGATGTTCTTCAGAATATATCATTATTTTTTTTTAGTAATGACGTAAAGTAAGCGTCGAAACATCGTCGATTTTAACTAGTTTTTACTAGATTTTTTCTCTTAATGGATTTTAAGATTTTATTAGCGTTAAATTTTAGCATCAAAGTATATTCAAAGTCTCTTCTAATACAGCTCCGATGGAGACTCTGTAGCTGTATTAGTAATAATTTAGCTGCCTTTTTATTCAAACCAAACAAGAAGCTTAGAATCACAGTGGTACCAAACACCTTGTTTTGCAATTGGACTATATCTTGATATGAATCACAAGTAAAACTAGATCTATAAATCCCACAACTAATAAACAAACAAAAGACACACTGAAGCAAACAAGCAAGAAAACAAACAACAAGACAAAATACACGAAATCATAAAATGTAGTCCTCACCTTTTCATGCCAAAATGATGACTGGTGTTGTTGCAATTTCCTCTGAACCCTTTAGCAAAGGGATTGTTTTCGATTTTAAGCTGTGTTACCTAAGAAAATAAAAAATACACATATATATTTAAAAAAACGTCTTTACAGAAGGGTTAGTGTGTGGTGAATCTGTCGTGAAATCCATGTAAACAGTGAACAATTTATATAAATAATCACATGATTTTAGAACAAATGAGCATGAGTAATTTTTTCGATGGTTAGCAAAATTGCTCACAATAATTTCCGTCACGCCATTTTATTTCTTTTCGTGACATAGTGACAACCCACGTGACAGATAGACAGCTTGTCGTTTGACATGTGCCTTTTTTGAACAAACAATCTCGTACAGATGTTCAAACTTAGAGATTAAAAACTGCTTATTCAGCGAATATTTCGACTTATTCAACAGGTTTTTGCACTGGAAATTTCACCAATCTGCACTGGAAAGTTTTTGCACTATTTGGAATAAATGCTCTCAGCCAATCAAAATGCAGAATTAATTATATGTAAATTATTAATCGAGAATTAATCTTGTCGGACCCGAACGATGGAGTGGGCTAGTATTGCCTCCTTTGCATTGTAATCCATTGTCTTCATGCAATTCAAATTAAATCCCGCAAGAGACCGGAAACGACGTCCATAGAAATCAACCAATTAACAGAATGACGATATTGCGCTTGTATCCGTAATTCGTACCTTCAATTATTCGAAGAAATTAAGAAAATACCCTCAGTTGGGTTCAGAAATGATGGAAATTGAAATAAAACTATGACGCACACTGATATTTGCAAGGTAACAGGGTTTTATTCTTATCTTCAGATTGGTCTCCTTCGGAGTTGTTTCCTCTGTCGTCATGCAATCGTGACGACCCTTTGTCACGCAACCGTGACGACCCTTTGTCACGCAACCGACAAAGGAAACGGCTGGGAGGGGACTATATTGGAGTAGACTCTACTCACCCTTGGGTTCTGGTAGGCAGTCACGGCCATGAACTCTGTTTCTTGGAAGTCAAATGTGTAGAAAGATCCTTTTTTCATGCTGAACATGTTGTAGTCCTTGGCAGGGATAATATGGATTCTTGGTCTGTACTTATGCATCGAGTTGAGAATTATCTGAAATAAAAGAAAATAAATTGATATTCTATCTACTTTACGGGAATTTCCACATAAAAATGGCCTTTCTATTTTTTTATTTAAAAAAACCCATTTATTGACGTTTGTTTTGTCTGATCAATTTTTTTTTTAATTTAAAATTTTAAAATTAAGAAAATGTACTTTAAAGTGAACTTTGATTTCGAGCCATTTGTTGCAAGACTAGCAAGTGTAATGAATAATAACTTGGCGGTTTTTAGTTCCAGCAAGTATTATTGGTGCGCATTGGAGCAGAATGCGGCAAGGTCTACTGAGCTCATTTTTCCGCAATATTTTCCACGTCTCTCTTCATCCCAGAGACTAACTAACTGAGTTCAAAAGAATTGGAAATGACCCATATGCAGCTAATCTCTTGAATTCAAAAAGAAAATACCACGAAAGATCTTTTACAAAGAGGTTTTAGCATTTCAGTATTGAGTTATGTAGACGTGTATCAAAAAAGACCATGTGGACCAAATGAACTGACCAAACCTAAATATGTATAATATATAATAGTACGCAATAAATAGAAAGTTCCCAACATTAGTATTGTATATATATCTATATAAACAGTGCAGAGAAACAAGCGTGAGTTCCAAAAGGTCCAGATATCAGGCAAGTGCTAATGGCATCCGCCCGGTCAGATATTTTAAAAAGCTTTGGCAGGCGTCAGTGACTGGAAATCCTGGCTGAAAGGTTCAGATAAAGTGTTACAAAAACATGGCGCAAATAAACACCGTTCGCAGGAAACATCTGTTTTATTGAAACTTTCGGTAGAAGTCTAGCTATAAAAAAATTAGCACATGTGCGCTTTCTACGAGGCTGTGCTGATTACCACTTGATTTGGAATTTCACTGCATAGGGCGCGGCTGTTATCAACTCTATCGAGTCTTTCAAATATCAAAATCAGAAAAATTTCCAAGATTTGGTCATACTTTTGAATCATATTAATCACTTTTACTACGGTTAAACCTTCTCTAGATGTAGCGCCTTTCGAAACGCTGCGTGCTGAAGGTACTCATATTGGTCATATTTGTCCCTCAAGACAATTAAGCAACTGTTGCTGTTAATATTAATTCTGTATGTTTCTATTCAAGACGTTACTGTAGTTATTCCACGTTAGCGTAGTTGGTCAATACAATGACGATAAAACCAGATCATCTCAGTGATACAAATAGCTAAGAGGAGGTAGTAGAAACTCTGTCAACAAGGGATACATAAGAGCAATCGACCGAAAACGTTCGGGCATTGTTTCAGTGTTACAACAGGAAGAATTTGTCGCACTTTTGTTTTTCCTCGTCTTTGAAACCAGATGTTGTTGTAAATATTGCATGGTTAACAAAAAGTTAAAGAGGAAATACTTCAATATCTTCGGCATTTGAATGCCAATGTGTAAAAAGCTTTGATCAAACACGAGTACCAAGTGTTCCCAAACACTAGACTGTTACATCAGCTTCTCGATATAAGTGAATGTTTCGCACGCTTTTCTCACATTCGAGTCAATTAGTTTAGTATTTAAAGAAAGAGGATCGTGAACGCCTCGGGTATTTAGAGAAGAGCAGTGACCCCGGCTGAGAAAAATCTATTTTCACAGTTTGTATTTCGGTTGATGTGAACACTTCCAGGTAAAACATAGGTGTTAAATCGATATCTCAATCGAGAGAGTATCAAGTCCATTGTTGTCGTTGTAAATAAAAAAGTATTTTCTTAATTTTATGGCAATATTTGTGCAGGACACCTATTTTAATTTTTAACTATTTTAAAAGAAAGATTGACAAAAGTATTCCAACATATTCGGCGCAGACTTCTTCAGTTATTTCATTGTCAAACTGAGTTAGTTTTGAGAGTATAATCTTGATGTTTTGAGCATGTAGTAAAACTGAATACCATGTAAAGCCTTACATTTGTGTGGCAAATAAATAGACTAAAATAAAATAATAAAGCATTGCATATGTATTAAACAAAAACAGTTTGAGTTCATGTGATAAGCTAGCAAATGTCTTGTGGAATTTGAGTGTACATAGGTTACAGTGAACTGATATAAAGAAAATCGATCAATTCTAAACGAGTTGTACAGAAATAATGCAAACTAAATTAGTTAGTTACAAGATGAAAAATGTACGACTCTCAAATGTGCGTAAACACTGATATCCTGCTACTGTTATCAACGTAGGCTGACCAATCTTCTCGGCGAAGACGTCAGTTTGACTGCCGCATCCAAACTAAACTGTAGACAATTTTCCTCATGCATTCTGATAAAACCAAAGCTACTACTTTATTCGGCACGTTTTCGAACTTTCTTCATTACTCATTCAAACTTCGAGGAATTTGCGTTTTTACTTTTTCACAGTAAACAACCACAAGATTGTATAATTCGGTGTCAAGATAATATTGGTGTCACGATAGAAGAAAAGAAATAGCACAGCTATTATACAAGCTGTAAAAGAAAAAAATAGCACAGCTTACAAGCTGTTAAATAAAAATCACGCTTAACAAGATCAATTGATATTTTGCACTCAAATAGTTGATTAAACCAATGTTTCTAATTACTCAGTCCACAAGGTCCGTTCCTGGAAATTCTATTAGTTTTGAGCCAATCAGAGTCGTTCTTTCAGCTGATTGAAAGGTGTGACCACAGAGCACGATTTCACACTTTTCCATTTTCAACAACAAGTCCACTCACATGGGGTGGAGCAGTTGTTAATTGTTTTCAACTAAAATACCGAAGGACATAAGAAGCTCAATTTGAAGAAAGCCCTATAATTTGTTAATTTAGGTCCACGGTGAAACTGTTAAAGCGATAATTTGGCAGCAAGCTGGTTTGCAGATGAAAGGTTTAACTACGTGAAAGGCTCTGGGGTTTAAGAAGGGGTAATTAAATTGCATTCACTGCCAATGAATATCAGAGTTTGAATTGGTTTTGTAACTATTTTATCATGAATTCACGATTTGTTTTTGGTCTTGAATCTCATAGTTTAGAATAAGGAATCGAACACTTACACTTCGGTTCGAAATCTCTAAAAGCTGGTGTATGAGGGACGTTACGTGGGTTCATAATACAGAATCAAGACTAACCGCAATGCTAAACTCCAACAAATCAAAATCCCTCCTTCGCTGTACGGCTCTTCGTTGGCGTTTGCTATTGACAGCGAATTGAACCCACAGAGAAACGACCAACAGCATCTAAAGGCATTTTCTTTTTTAAAGTGTTTCATGAATATAAAATCAGGTTGACACGTACAGACAATAGCCCGGAACTGATAACAGTTTGATTAGCAAAGTTTTTTTTTTAGATTTCAAAGGTTCTTATTTCAAAGATAACCATCTCGTTCATGGAGTATGGAGCCTTAAATTTGAGGCAGGAATGATTGAGAAAAAAAATCAAAACCAAAGTCCTTTACGCCATGAAATCCTGAAAAGGATGCTACAGTTAGCACAAGTTTTGTCGTTCGAGACCTTCAGTACTTCGAAATGTGAGCGATTGAGGTAGAAGTGATTACTAGTTTTCTCGAGAGATAAAGAGAAGAGAGTCTCGTAACCAATTCCCTGATGGCAGATCTATTTTTCCCCTCGTCCTGGGCCTTTCCTAGGGAACATAACCAAAGGCTTTTCAGTAAATTTGTTCTTGAATTGTATCCGATTCATCGAATCTTCAAAAGTGTCTTGTACACATTAGCACTTTTTTCAAGCAAAGCAGATTAGTGGTTACTAGAACCTTCAGTTAACTTTGTCTAAGCTGGAGCGATTCATGTTTAGGTAAAGAAATCACTAATACTTGATTTAAAGATAAGAAAACGTTCATATCACAGACTTTGCATTTGAAAACTTGTTATCAATAAATTAAAACAAATGCCTAACTCTTGAAAGCGTGCTTGTCCTTTCTCGCGAAGGTCATCACTTGTAAACCTTCCGTTGCTGAATCTCAGCGATTTTGGTGAACTAAAGATGCTATTTCGGGGGTATTGATATGAGAAAGTTCAAAGTCTCAAAAATATTTTAGGCAAATTTAACTGAGCAAATTTGTTACTAAATTGACTCATGAGATCTTGGAGTCCGAAGCGTGTTGGGGTACTTTTGAGCAAATCAGGCTAAAGAGGATTTCGACATGTAGGTTTTGAGGAAAGAATGTAGAAATCTCAAACTCGAAGGCTTTTTAGCCGACAGAAATGTCCCACGAAATCTTCAAATGACTGAGTTCTTGTTCGTTCCTACTATAACTTTATTAGGTCATACATAACAACCTTCGATTTCCTTAAATCACAGCGATTCAGGCAGAATAACTTGCAAGCTTTTGAGGAAAGGATACGAGAAAGTTCCGTCAAAATCCGACAATCAACGCAGAGATTTTTAGCAATGAGTTGCTACTCAAAATCTATTCTTCAAAAAGTGTACTTCAGTACATTTTCCTTCTCGCTGAATGTAAGTTAGTCTCTGAACTTTCAGTCTTCTCAATCCGTGTGAAATTTCCAAAAAAAAAGATGTATATTAAAACTAAAGGACGTGCAGCAAATTTCCCCCCAGATATCTTGAAATTGAAAGCGTGCAGCAAAATGGCTTCTTCCCGGCTCTACATTCAAAGTCCAAACATCTCCAGTTTTCTAACTCCCTTCACGTAGTACAAAGTAAACTACATTAACAGATAGAGAAACTTGTTTGGCTTTCATTATGACACTCTAGTTTCACCAAGAAGAGAATTAGAAACTCCGTCTTCAAATATATCCTAAAAATTGCACTACAAAACGGTGCGAAAAAAACTCAAAGGAACACGAGTCTCCACACTAAAAATAACAGCAAAAGTACTACCTTCTTTGGCGTACAAGTTATCAGGAATGTACTCTGGGGATATCGCTCATGGAGGTGTTTGTTCAGTATGTTTATTGTGGGTGTCTGGTAAGGGTGCCAAGGTGGTTGGTGGGCGGGAATTAGTTTAGTCAGTTGTTTAGTGTTTCTTCGTGGGGGTACAGCCATGAACCCTTTCTCATATCGTCTTCTCGTGAATTTGAAATCTTATAAGTTGAAATCTCGTTCTAAGATCGTCACAAAAAGATATAAACGATGGAGTAGGTCTCTAGTGTACAGTTTAACAATGAGCACTGTCTTTCAGTGACATATTACACCATTAGATTAGCAGTATAATGACCAACGTTCATACAAGTATTGAAGGCGCGTTCCATATTCGACCAGTATTCTAGAATGGTTAAAACTAGAAAGAGATGAGTCGAAGTAGATTCAGGATTTGAAATCATATCGTCGCTAATAAAGACATCAGAAAGGCTCTTGTTCAAGACGTTTCCTATTGAAGGCTTCGTAGCATTAAACTCAAGTGCCCAGCTCATTGCTCAACGTTGGTGTTGTTCAGTTGACCTGAGAGAGAGTTTATTCTTTATTCTTTACTGGCGAAACTTCTCAAACAGTCTTTTACAAATAGTCATCCAAAAAGTGGTTATAGCAAAAGTATGTTCTCTTAAAGGAAATCATTCCAATCACCCAACAACAACAAAAACCCTTCCAGTTGCACAAGTTTGATTCTTTTCAGATTATATCACCAAATAAAATCTTTTTGTAGTTTACCTCAAGATATCCTAGATTTGCGAAGTTTTAATCACCGCTATTCACGAATCTAAAGTATTTGGAGTAAGAAATCAGTAAGAGTACCGAGGCAAAGGGGGCACATGATTCCACCCAAGGAAACAAGCTCTTGTTCTGCCTTATTCATACAACTTTACTCTCTGCATCTTGTTTGCTTTACTGTCCAAAATCGAGACTTGATGTGTCCATGAGAAGTGTGTATTCAATGTTTCTTATGATGATTTGGAAACTTCTTCCAATGTTAAAAGTTTTGATTGGCAAGTTTTGCAACATCAAGGTCCTGTCCTTGTCTTCTTGTACATTTGAACATAAATCGCCTATATTTTGAAACTTTGGGTCTTGAATAAGGATAACAACTTGCAATGGATTCATTTTTAAATCCATGGTTTATATAAGTCAAAATGCTGGATTCAGTTCAAATGCTTAGGGTGAGGCCTGTTTCGTCCCTGAATACTTGCACCTTCTCTTTGGTGAACGCTTTCTTGAACATTTTCTTCATCCCCTTTTTATTTTAAAATCATAGAAACATGAAAGTTCTTCTTGCTCAAATCAGGAACATAACTTTTTGTTCTAAACAGAACACTGTGCCAAATATATGTATAGCATTCCAAATTGATACATTATCCAGACAATACTTACATGGCCTGCCTGGTCATTGAGATTGTTGGTCAACTTGAGCTTCTGGAAGGATATGACTTGTCTCATCCACTGAGCTCCAGTTCCTGGAGAATCGGGATGAATGAACAATCTGGAAGGAATAAGGTTTTCTGCTTTGCCTGTTATTGCCCATTCTGTATTGTGGTATTTGTAGCGGTTATCGTCAGCCGGTGACAAATCCATTGCGAGGATGTACTCATCCTTGGGGTTCAAACCTTCAACGTTTGCTCGAATGACAGGGAACATGCGTCTGAAATTAAAAGAAAAGATAATACCAGAAAGTTACTTGGAATTTCGTTGCGGAAAATATATCTAAAGATTAAGTTAGTTCTCTAATTACTTAAGCCATTGGATTAGAATGTTTTAAAATGTTAGTTTAGTATGATTACCCTACAAGGCGTTACCCCTTCCACGTAAGAACGAAAAAACTTGGATATTCATCCCTTGAATTTCATCATAAGTGTGCCCACGAGTTGGAAACGACTTCCTTTACTTCGCGAAAATGGAGAAGTTTTAATGATATCACTGGGAAAGCATTTCCTTGCGCTAAGTAATACCGCAAGTCCGTTGACGTATTCTCCACGGGAGAGAATATGAAGCTTGACTCAAATAACCGATTACAACTCAAAAACACGGCCATCGACAAACATTAAACAGAGCCGTCATCAATGATGCTACATGTTACATGTGTGTATCCTTTGTGTATATTGAAAAACTGTTTATAAGGTCTTGATAATGTGTCAGTTCCTTCTTCCCTCGGGGAACAAGTTGGCCAGCTCGAAACCTGTCTCATATTTGTGTGAGAAAACTGTGGCATCAAAGGACGTTCAAACTCAGAATCTGTTACTTTTCACGTACGGTAGTTGAAAGGACGATTACTGGCATATTTGGTGAACAGTCATTTCCGTTTGAAGGAACTGGAACTTGTCCACAAGCGTGGTACCCTATCGTGTTTGCCATGTGTACCTGGAACATGTCCTGGAATACATCGCTAAATAAAATCCCTCTTGAAATCCCCAACCCATCACAAAACATTTCATAATTTCAAGGACCATTGACAGTGTTTACTGAAAATCAAATTCTGATGGTTAGAACAATTGTAGCTGTCAAAGTTGAGAACTTTTATGGCAGCATTGAGTGTGGAATCCATTACTCTAGTTTATCGTATGGTGTTTTGAAAGACAACATTGAGTGAACAACTGATTCAACACAAGAGTCTTACCGCCCGTTTTTGGTGATAATCATTTCTGTTCCTATGGTGTCGAATTTTTGCCACAGCTCTTGGTTCTCAAGTTCGACTTTCAACGGTTCGGAGACTAATTGTCCATGGGGCAAAGGAGATGAGTAGCCAACAGTTACGGCGAAGGACTGAGCTGACGTTGTTGTTGGATCGTGGCACTGCATCCCGTCGTAGAAGGCTTGCTTGGTATATGGGTTGATCGCGTCTATTCTCCTGTCTTAGGACACAAAAATTGAAAGATCTGAATCAGAAGTGTTCTTCTAAAAGCTATGGGTCCCTTTCATTTCTAGGAACCATGCAGGGAAGACATGTCCCCGGCAGCGATTTTGAAACCCCACTAAACGTCAACAAATTACAGTAGTATGTGAACCATCAATGACAATGGCCAATGTCATGTTAAGTACGATTTCCCTTGAAAACACAAAATAACATCTCACTTGGTCACAGTAGAAAGATTTCTTACCAAAATCTAAATCTTGTGGAATTGGATTTTGCCCTCCTTGTACCATGGCTGGCCCGCAGTACGCCAAATCAGCACGTGCAAGACTGGTTTCCGGTAAATGTAGGGAGGCCATGGGATTCATTCAAGAATTTATCAATAGTTCTCGAAGTAGGCCAAGCGCGTGAAATCCTACTGTTGCTGTGATAGACTGTGAAAATTCACTCTTTCAAGAGTCGCACGTATGTGGAGCGCCAGGTATAAAGCTTCTGGGACTTCACGCTAAGTCTCTGCCTGGCCTGGAGTGCTTGGATAATGAGTAAACCACAATACAATGCATGCTCAAATTGTCGTTTTAGGTTGTCAATCAATCAATCACTAGTCGTGTTATTGATGAAACAAACGAGACAACAAGTCTATTCTGAATGGCTACTAATAAATCACCAAGGCGTTCTACTCGATCACGGTAATCGTTTAACAAGCCCTGTGATTGGTTAACGTCATGTCAATCTAACAGTCAATATCGGAGGAAGCCATTCCACGGCTTGACATTCCTGTTCATTTCCTGTGAAGTTCTAAATAGCTATTGTGGAGAACAATTAACATACCGTGTCGGGAGGGCGGGCTCTAACAACGTTGAACAAAGAAAATTACACTAAAATTAGCTGAGTAACAATTACCCAAATATCGCGTATGAAGGGAAAAGTAATCCCAAGGATTTGAATGTCAAAAGGCGCATGATTTTCAGATTCCTCATGAACCAATACGGCGCACAATTATGAAATCACTTCCGTTGTTTGCTCTTTATAGCATTGTTGAAGTAAACAAGAAACATTGACCAGACTCGTTGGTCTTGAAATCGCTCCACAGCGTGTACAATTACTGGTAACGTTGGGACTGGTTCCTCATCAAAGATTTATGTCCTTTGTAGTTCGAATAATGAAAAACTCCACACTGTTGTGCTACGCTCTCTAAAACACCGAATTTTAAGTCTTCCAACTGGTTTATTTTGTACTTGGAATTCTAACCACTCGAAAAAACTTCATTCGCGCGGGGACACACACTCAAACAACGAATTCAACATGAACCTGGTTGCTTGAGTTCGTTCAGTTTGATTCACGGATAAGTTCTCTTGAACCAAAGTTAAGCAAACTGTCTTCTCGATCAACTGCTGGTAACAACGAGTTTTATTTACTTATTTTGTCCAAAACAACATGCAAAACTGTTTTTTTGTCAAGAAAAATTGCTAATTAAATCACATGCTCATTATAATTTAATTTCGTGCTTGATTTGCGAATAATAAAATAATTAACAACTGTTCCACCCTCGGAACTACCCAACCATGTCATGCCTAAGCACTTCAAACTTCGATGATTTTTATCCCGACCATTCGTATTTGTATTTCAGACTCCGACAAAAGCGTGTACAAGTTGATAGTTATCGCGAACAGACCGTGAATTATCAGAATTACATGTAACGATGTTGAATTTCGCTTGGCATGAAATTTAATTACTGCGCTTGACATGTTGAATAATTGGAAACAAATTCTTTTGTGATTTTGAACACTGACTGAGTTTCTGGCCCTTGTTGGTCGCTGGTACTCGATAAAACTTTTGGGTAAGTTTAAAATTCACAGATTTTGCGTTAGGACCCGATATTGTTGTTCTTGGTAGATTTGTAACGGTTTTCTTATTGATGTTTTGGTTCCACACACGAGTATCATTCTTTGTAATACTGCCGAATAAGAACAATTCAAACGCAAAAAGAAAATTTATAGATTTTTGTGGTCCAGATTGTATCGAATTTCCCAAGGTCATTCAAGGACCGAGTGAATCATTATTGTTATTTTTATTACTGAACGGGATTAAGAATCTCAAGACTCGGTTCTTTAGTCGTTTACATCGATTACATCCTCTCAACGCCATGCAGGGCGAGTCGATACGAAGTGGTCGTGGTGATTCGGGGGCAAGTTTAGTGCCCTGTATACCTGTTCCTTTTCAATTTTAAAAATGCCATCATCTTTTTAAAAGTTTAAAAACCCACTGATAACATCATTTATAAATGAGTTGACACCATTTACTCGCAGCTAGTCGTTATGTACAGGTGCATGCGATGAAACTGTAATCGCTTTTTGTTACCGAGGAAACCTGTACGAATTACCAACTGGCTGAGTTGAAGTGCGCTGGCCGGTACTTATATGGGACCACACAGGATGGTACCCACCAAGCGTTCATTCACCCAGCTAGAAATGTTCTACTTTCTCTTTGAACTAAACTATGAATTCGTTGTTCTCTACGTTACTTGTAACTGCATCTAGCTACTGTACTTTGTTGACATTCCAGTTTCCCGAGTAACTTTTTCAATAATTTTCTATGGTTCGATTTCTAGCAATTTTCGCTCAAAAGTCTATGCGTTTTGACCCTCATTCTAAGCTTATCCTCACGACCTCAAACTCTAAATAACTTTTCTTTTTTGAAGTTGTTTAGTGTGCATCGAGTACATCACAAACTATGAACGGATTTCAATGATCAAGAAAGTAAAACACCGTGCAAGGTACATCGAAAATTCTTGAGGACTGAGGCGTAAAGTGACAGAACTTATACACTTATTTAGCTATAAGTTTTTTTATGAAAGTGAGTGAATACAAGTGCTATTGTTACAATGTATACCGCTTTTGAGCTTTCTTTACAATTACACTGACATTAAAGTCCGTATCACTTTACCGGCTGATGTTCATTATGTAAGATATTTGCCTTGTGTAAAGGTGAAACGGTGAAACTTTTTCGTGAAACTGTTTCGTGAAACGGTGCGAGACAGGTTTCACCAAGAGTTTCACCGTGTAACATGGTCGTTTTCAGGAAACTTTTTCGAATTTGCGTACAGTTTCATGAAAAGTAGAACTTCTTTCTACTTTTTTCGTGAAACTCGAAGCAAAAACGTTTCATAAAACCAGCCATTACACCGTGTAACACACCTCGTGAAACTTGTTTCAACAAACATGTTACACGGTGAAACTGTCTTGCACTGTTTCACGAAAAAGTTTCACGAAAAAGTTTCACCGTGTAGCAAGGCCTTAAGAGCAACAAGATTTTCACAAGTCAATCAGAAATCAGCCAGAAGATCGAAGATACTCGTCGCTGGTCAAAATGTATTGTACGGCCTTGTTATAGACAAAACCACTTGACTATTCTATTAATCTTAAAGCATTTCATAGCAACGGCACGCAAGCACAACGCAAGTATAAGCACCATGAGCACAAGGATCAAAATGTGCCCAGTTTTGTGCTTGCGCTTATGCTTGCGTCGGGTCCGTTTTCACACGAGTTTTTATGTCGCTTGCGTCGCTAGTGAACACCAAGCTTAAATAAGAACGTTGGAAACTAGTTGTCGAGATAAGCCGCATAGTTTTATTCGGACTACTGATTGTGAAAGCAAGAAGCTTCGTGAATCACCTTGCTCGAACCTCTTTATAAATAGAAAATACCATAAACTAATGGTCAATAGGGACCTTAAACACCAGGACGAGGACGACGAAGTTCGAATAAAGTGTTTTATTGTATATTATTATTTTCATAATTGTTTCATTTTCCGTGTTTTCACTAAATTTGCGCCACCTTTCACGAATAACATCGTCTTTTTGTGGTCCGGTTGACTATAAACAACTATCTGCTCAAATAACGAACTGACGTTCTCGTTCTCTTTGCATCGTCAAACATAGGCATTTCACGTTGTAGCTTTGCACAGAACGCCTGGAGTAAGACCAAATCGAGCTCATTTCAAACATTCCAACAAGAAGTTATTGAATTTTGTAATTAGCGCTATCTTGTTTCTCTGACGTCATGGTCGTCCATTCCGTCCTAGATGTGATCCCAATCATTATCAGCACTGAATCATTCTAAAACAAAAGTATATAGAACATCTAAAACACTGAAATCAAATACAAATTGATCAATTTACTCAATCATTTTACATTTGGTTTTGTTCTCTAGTTCTGTGTGAAACCGGCGCGTTTAGTCAGGAGTACCCCTCTGAACCACCAGTTAACAGACACGCCCCTACCCTGTATTCCAGAAGAGATGTCTAAATTATAATCTTCGTAGTGAGCCAGTAAACTAAGGTCTGGAACCATAGGTAATCAATTTCACTAAATCGATTGTTCGCCAGCGCTGCTCTTATTGGTTTGTGTTCCGATGGCAAGTTGGACTTTCTCTGTGGTAGCAGTGGTCGCGTGCGACGTCTTGAACACGTACCCGGCTTTAAGGCCGATTTACATGGTACAACTTTTGCCATCCAACTTTTGCCATCCGGCACATACAACTTGCTCAGGACATGTTTACAACGCGAGTTGTGTCGTCTAAGTCAACCCCACCACTTACTTACGACTCCTAAGTCATGTTGTAAAAAGCGGATGGTTGTAGGCAAACTGTTGTACCGTGTAAATTTTACTGCGTTCAATCCTGGCGTACAAACGTCTTAGATTCGATTCCTCTGAGAAAGAGGCGCTGAAGTTGATTGATGCATGAAGACATTCAGTTCAGTATCACGTGATGGAAGTGTTCGCATCCACATGTTTTCTAAAACACCTTTTCTTACATTTGTAGTTTTTTACACTGTTTCAGCAAAAGAATAAATAACAAAAGTTCTTTTGAAGCAACGCTCTACACGCGTATAAAGTCAAACATTCGTTTTCTTTCTATTGTTTAAGCTCTCCACAAAAAGTGACATTTTCAAATCACCATTACTGACTGTGCAACGGTCGAAAAGGTAAAGTTAGGTGTGTAATGTCCACGTGTAGGTATTGTCTGTTGATTAATAACCCCGCCCGCTGGGCGTTACGTTTGCCAATGGTTATACAAAAGCCTCTTTTCAAGGCTGTAACAAAGATACCACTAAAATGTCTATTTCATTTACACCTGTTTTCAAAAACGTTATCCATTTACAAAATACAAAATAGTAAATAGTAGAAAGGAATTAATTAGAGAAACAAAATAAATTCAATCATGCGGAACTGCGGAATTTGTTTTGCTAGGGACCTAAACAGTTTCATTAAACGGAGTTAAAAAAGTTCATCATGATCATCAAGTAGAGCTGTTGGGTCACGTGCTATCACCACACAGAAGTGACTAGAGTCACTAGACCTACACACACAAGAAGATTCCATGTGTGAAAAGCCATGAATTTAACACAAACATGAGCTTAAACAATTAAAATTGCGCCATTGTATTTGCGCATGACGCCTGTGTGCGCTCAAGTGTAAATCAGACCAAAAGATTTCAAAAAAATGATCCTTTTCAAGGGTGCTTTTCATTTGGCCCGACTGACCGGTCTGTCTGTCTGATGGTTGGAATAATATAACTCAAGCAGCCACCATCTTGAACACAGACATGACGCACAAAAAGGACTACCTTGAAGCAAGGACACGATTTGCAGGTGATTCAGACCGAACTGGTGCGTTCTGTTATTGAAGCAGTGGACAGACAGATCGGTCTACCTGGTCAAATGGAAAACGCACAAAGTTGGAACATCTTTTAAATCTTCTGTCAAGTAAGCAAGACTCTGCGAGCTTTTTATGCTGCATTGCTATACCACGGACCAATGCCAACAAGTAGTTTGTAAAACTGGGAAATCTTTGTAAATCTTCTGTCTAAGTAAGCAAGACTCTGCGAGTATTTTATGCTGAATTGCTACCACGGACCAATGCCAACAAGTAGTTTGTAAAACTGGGAAATCTTTGTAAATCTTCTGTCTAAGTAAGCAAGACTCTGCGAGCTTTTTATGCTGCATTGCTATACCACGGACCAATGCCAACAAGTAGTTTGTAAAACTGGAAAATCTTTGTAAATCTTCTGCCTAAGTAAGCAAGACTCTGCGAGCTTTTTATGCTGCATTGCTATACCACGGACCAATGCCAACAAGTAGTTTGTAAAACTGGAAAATCTTTGTAAATCTTCTGTCTAAGTAAGCAAGACTCTGCGAGTATTTTATGCTGAATTGCTACCATGGACCAATGCCAACAAGTAGTTTGTAAACCTTAAGGTGATGTTTATTTGCGCAACCTCACTAAAATGTTTAACATGGTGAACACTTAGCGCTGGACAATTATTAACACAGTCCTCATTGCGACTGCAGCATGTCGCCTGCTTTGAATGGTGTCTGCTCGCTAAAAATCGTCCAGCGTGGCTCGGGATACAACAACGTCCCGCGAAAAGTTGTCGTGTAACATCACATGATTGAAGCAGGTTGAAAAATAACATATTAAGGATCACTAGATTTGACGCGCTGTTGAAGCCAATCTCCCCAATCAAAGTAAGATCTGCTACCAAGAATATGCTGTTCACTTCAGGGCTCTGTACTTTGCCGATGAGGGGTCATCAAAGTATCATGAGAGCCCTGAAGTGAACAGCATGTTCTTGAGATAGCAGATCTTTAGTAGAGTACAGACACTATACCTGAGAAACATTGTTTAGGGTTTAACAGCATCGATATGACAACTAAGGGGTGGACCATTAGAAAAATGGGGGGGGGGGGGGGGGGGGGGGGGGGGGGGGGGGGGGGGGGTGACAATTCCTGCAAAAAAAATCCTGCAAAAAAAAAATGTCCCAAAATAAATTCTTGAAGTACCCTACCACCTAAAAAAAATCCTGCTTGAAGCTGCCTTTCTATAGTTTTGCCTCCAGATAGCATGTTGTCAACTGTCTTGCTTGCTTGCAGGAATTTTTTCTTTTTTTTTTTGGGAATTCTCCTCCCCCCCCCCCATAGAAAACAAAAGCTTTGATGATGTTCTGGTTGAATGGTAGTCTCCCGTAGCTTGCTATTTTATTTATCTCAATAGAAGCAATCAGACTCAGACGTTTTAGTCTTGTTTCGTTAAAGTTGCGTGAATACTTGGTCCAACAACCATCACCAGGTTCATCTGATAGAAAGCTAGATAGAGTGTTTCCAACAAGATAAAATCAAATTATGAGACGTGACCTATGAACCCACAGGTAGCCCAAGCTGTGTATCAGTACATTATTATAAGAGAATGTCGTGTGGATAATGTCACTTTTTAAAATCAACAAAATAATAAAATGAAAATGAAATCCTCTATAAAGTCCTCTGTATATCTTCTTCAAGTCGTGTTTTATTGTCTGTGAAGATTTGAAGCGATTTAGACGAGAATTGAGCGAGTTATAGCCATTTTTGACCAAAATTATTCGCCTTCTCTGACCGTATAATATACGGGTCAGAGAAGGGGCCTAATTTTAAAATGGCTATAACTCGCTCAATTCTCGTCAAAATCGCTTTTCATAATCTTCACAGACAATAAAGGAATACTTGAAGAAGATACAGAGGTGTTTATAGAGGATTTCAGAAAAAAGTTTTAGGCTTAGTTTTATTATTTGAAAGATTTTAGACATTAAAACATACATTCTCTTATAATAATGTACTGATACACAGCTTGCTACCTGTGTTTCACGGGTGTAAGTGAAGTCTCGTGTGCTGGACACGCGACTTTTCGTCCCATTGTTTCAAAGTAAGAAGTTTAATTGCTCAAGAACAATAGATGTCCAACTAGTGTATAATAGTCGCACGAGGTCGTGTTTACAATGATATAAATAATGAACAGTGTACTAGTGACTCGAAATCATCGAAGTTCAGCAGGTTGATGTTATTGTTTGACCATTAGATTCAATTCGAACACTGCTACTGTTTGGGTTCGGTCTCGTTTGGAAGGGTTTTAGTTTCTGGTAATGGCCAGGTTAGATGAATAGTAGTACTGGTCACAGTATTGTCCAAAACTGGGTGCTTTTTATATGGTCACCGATCAGTTTGGAAGTTACAATGTGAAGACTTGGAAGTTACAATGTGGATTGCGAAAGAAACGAAAAGTTTTAGGCTTAGTTTGTCGTTTATTTGAAAGATAGATTGCGACAGACACTAAAACTGTCTTCCTTTGTGCTTCATCATTGCATTTGCGAGGATGTTTCACGATACGTCAGTGTACGAAGCTGGAAGAACAGTAAAAACGCTACAATTTCCTTAACACTTTCAAGTTTGTATCGTTTCTTTACAGTGGCTGAGAGTGTGAATCAATAAATTGCATTGAATAGTTTTGTAATTAGTGCTACTTTGTAATGAGCCGTGTCTGAACAACGAGGCTCCCTCCCTAGTTCCAGGCTGTTGCGATGTCCAGGATTCGATTTTCCTCTCATTTTACTATTCTCTCAACAGCAGTTAATTCTTTTCGTCACGTCGTTGCTTTTTGAGCCAACAACACCGACATGAAAACGTTTAATATTGAAAGCAAACACAAACACGTGCCTCTTTGCGACTAAAACAAATACAAAATGACCGACACACATACTTAACCCAGACGCACATGTACCTGACGTGGACACAAGTGAACACTGACTCGTGACATGGTGAATCGAATGTAAGTTTCGGAGAAATTGCTGAAAGAAGTTTGGAAGATTAATTTAGAAAAGAAACAGAAAAAAAATGGAGAGAAAAAAAAAAAGAGAGAAAAAACTGTTTTCACCATTAGCTTCCATTGTAAGTGGCAAATGTGCGGCAGACGGGCCGACGCAAGTACAAGCGAAAGCACAAGCAAATGAAGAGGTTGGATGGTCCCTGTGGTTATGCTTGCCGGTCGTGCCCGTTTTCACTGTGCCTCTTGTGCTGAAGGGCTTCACAGTCACTACCGGACCACGGCGTCTCTGTTTGATCAACATTTAGCACTGTAGACCTGCGAATTTCACAAACAGTCCGTCGTAAAAAAAAATAGCAGTGCAAAAGTCATGCGGTGGTCGACAAATAAAATAAAATGAAATAAAATGAAATGGCAAATGAAATGAAATAAAATAAAATAAAATCGTTTCTAGAGCGGAATTACAAGTGATTATAAAAATTTCTGGCGGTTATTTGACTTCAACTGATATATGCCAAAAGGTTTTGCAATTTTCTTTCTTATTGCTGCGAGCCTCCAGGCGAGCAGCGAAACTAATCTTGACGGAGTTCCTGTGTCATGTGTGGTCGTGTGGGATCTGGGCACTTATGTGGATGCAACGAGAATCTCGTACTGCATTTCACGGAGTTTGTAGCCTAGTTGTTCCATAGCTGTCTGTCTATGAGGGATTATTATAGTGTTAGATTTGACGTCACCGGAAAGCATTACCCCTCTTTAATGGTGTATATAGAAACTCGGGTGGGAATGAGAATTAATAGAGACATGGAAGGGGACAATGTGACCGGGACAGGAATGAGAATCAATGGAGATGTGGGATGGGAACAATGGGGACAAGGGTGGAAATGAGAATCAGTAGAGCTATGGGAGGGGTTAGGGATTTTAGTGGGTATAGATAGGTGTCTCGAATTAGTTTCTTGTAAGTTAGAACACATGACACAGTAATAAAGTTATTATTATTATTATACTGCATTTTATTATTTTATTTTACCACAAATGTGCCTTGCTGACAAGGGACAAAGCCACATGTATGCATTGAAAGCTACATGTACGGCATGGCAGTGCACAACTCGCAGCACTACACTTTCTACCAGAAACGACTAGTTTAAATTTTAACTAGTTCCCTCATGAGAATAGTAAGACAATCGGGTGCTAATTATCTAACAAAAGAAAATAAATGGGCAACGCATTCTGGTCCTTGCAGTCTGACTGCCTATTATGGCAAAACGCAGTTTTTGAGTGAATTGGCAGCTGACTGCCGCTACATAGATTGCCATGCGTCCGACAATGAAGGAGTGTTCCCCCATACTCGTTCCCAGTCGTTACTTATTCGACCGATCATTTTCTGTACTTACAAACTTACCGCAATGGTGTCTGGGAAATATTTGGCTGCTAGCGAAGCATCATCACCGTTATCAAGGTTCAGTTTTAGTTTTTATTTCACAAAATTCCCTCACTATTTCGGACTGGAACTAATAGACCTTTTTACCGATACGGTGGCCATCTTGAATTATGGAGAAATTATGGGATGCCCAGGGTGCAAGCTAGTAACCATTTGACCATGAAAAACTACGAAAACCTAATTTAAAGCAATGAATTTGTACAAAATTATACAACAATACACAACACGTGTAGATATTAAGTCATACAACACTATGGCTAGGGTGGCATAAAAAAATAATATATTGACGCGACTCCACATGTACAGTTTTTGGGTCATTTGCACCCTGAGCATCCCATAATGTCTTAGCCAAAACAACAGAATCCAAAATGGCCGCCGTATCGGTAAAAAGGTCTATTGCTTGGGCTTTGAAATGCCCTAAGTCCTCATGGCCTCTGAACGAACATTACTTCAACTCGTGAAATGCCTACCTGCTTTTATACCTCCTGTCTGAAAAACCCGGCTAACCCTTTCGGGCGGAGCCTCCCCGTATAGATCATTATAAGGAGTTCTGGGTACAAACTATACATGTACCAAATACATGAGAAACTCTGCATCGACATCAGCTGAAGCATGAACGAAAGCCAGCATTGAGGTCTGCTTGGCAGTGATGTCTGTACAAAAGTCACTAGTGAATGAGACCTCGTATAGACCGAATACAGTAATGAGGTCTGCTTGGCAGTGATGTCTGTACAAAGGTCACTAGTGAATGAGACCTCGTACAGACCGAATACAGTAATGAGGTCTGCTTGGCAGTGATGTCTGTACAAAGGTCACTAGTGAATGAGACCTCGTGTAGACCGAATACAGTAATGAGGTCTGCTTGGCAGTGATGTCTGTACAAAGGTCACTAGTGAATGAGACCTCGTATAGACCGTAAATACAGTACAAAGGTCACTAGTGATGTCTGCTTGGCAGTGATGTCTGTACAAAGGTCACTAGTGAATGAGACCTCGTATAGACCGAATACAGTAATGACGTCCAATTTCAATTGCCATTGTTCTGGACTGACTAGCCTCTCATACAGGTAAAAATGATTTTGTGTTTCGACATGAACACGAGGCTAGTCAGTCCAGAACAATGGCAATTGAAATTGGACGCCATTATTGCATTCGGTCTATACTATACAGCTAGTAAACCCTATGGACTCGAGTGCTGGACCATACAGATTCCCCCACTCATCATTTAATGTATCATGCGATATGATCTGCAATAGTCTATGTGAGTGAGTGAGTGAGTGAGTGAGTAAGTTAGTAAGTTAGTAGGTGAGCGAGTGAGTGAGTAAGTAAGTGAGTAAGTGAGTGAGTAAGTAGGTAAGTAAGTAGGTGAGTGAGTAAGTGAGTAAGTAAGTGAGTAAGTAAGTGAGTAAGTAAGTGAGTAAGTAAGTCAGTGAGTAAGTAAGTAAGTGAGTGAGTGAGCAAGCAAGTAAGTAAGTAAGTAATTTATTTATTTGCATCAAGATGACATCAGTTTTCACGTACTAAAAAGACCTTGTGTCCGAGTCCATGATGACTTGCGCGCGCAAAGTATATTCGTAGGCTACGCCTGAATCCTTTAATATCCAACGCTACCTCTTTGGCTGACAACATTTTAAAGAATACGAAAATCAAATTTTGAAAGAAATTTCAGATCAGAAGTAAATCTGAACGACTGTTAAAATCATCCTTGATTAATAAGACCTCTACTCTTTTCTATTTAAAGTCTACTGATATGATACAGTCTACAAAATCAAAACATTGGCGCAAGGCATCATGGGGTTAGATACGGGTCCTTTGATTAGGTCTCTTTCTTGTTGTGCGCTGAACAACCTTCCACTTCCCCTCGCCAAAATTGAATTCGGACGACAGAGCGTTGCATGTACATTAGCTATGGTATTAATAGTCCCTTCACAGTTCCCTGCGCCATCTTGAAAGGTAGCCGTGCCTTTGCATCGAAGCGAGACAAAACGGTGACCTTGCGATGATAGAGACGTTTCTTAACACCTTGAACAATAATTATTCATATTTCTCTATCATTGCAAGGTCACCGTTGTTCTCTCTTCGATGCAAGATGGCGCAGGGAACTATGAAGCAGACTATTCTGTTAAATTGAAAAGTATGTTGCTTTGCTCTCTCCATTATACTCAGTACAAGAGATTCTAAATACAACAGTTCAAAGAGGACAACGAAGTTTGATTTTTCATATTAGATATGTGAGATTTATTCAGTGACATTTGTTCATAAATCGAGTTTTACAACAATACTCCAGTTTCGAGTTGTTTACGCACCGCTGTACTCCTTGACAAAAGACGCGTCTACACGAGCACATTTTCCTTGACAAGTTTTCCTTGACAAGGAAGACTTGCTCGTCTAGACGACAAAAACATCGCCAATTTTTCCTTGTCAAGGAAAACTCGCTCGTGTAGATGCGGCTTTAGCGTCAATCCAGAGAATAACCCGTGAAATTAAAAATGGTTTCTATTTGTTAAATGTCAACACTTTTTCGCGTTCTCGTCGGTATTTGTGCATAATTTACACTGAATTGAGGCTAAGCCTGAGCAAATGCGTCTTTTGTCAAGGAGTACAGCGGTGTCTAAACAACTCGAAACTGGAGTATTACACAAAGCGGATTCTCTCCCAGCACTTTGCTAGCTTCTCCCGGCAGGAGTTTTTAAATGCTCATCAATGGTGCTTTGTAAGGTTTTATCAAAAATCTTATAAACGAAACTCATGTTTGAGAAGCGAGCCCTTGATGCTGGGAAACCGAAAGCCCGTACTATCACTACCAGTAGCTAAACATATAGCAGGCACCACGTACTGAAATGTTGTCATGTAATAACGTACGATAAGTGTAGTCTGAGGGATTGTATATGAAATATACAATCGACGGCGGCCATGTTGGATCAATCGCAGCAAACATGGCGGCCATTTTTGTGGAGCTGACGTGAAAGGATTACAAAACCAAGACATTGTTTGATCTAATAGTTTTAACGAATCAAGCTAGCTTGCCCCAAATGATTTTGATATAATATTTTGTATACATGTATATAATAGCCTTATATTATTTCAATGATACTGATAAACCACGTGATTTTTAACTAATATGACGACAATGAATTTAGTAATAAGGACATCTTTCAATAAAAGCGCGAGTTTAAAGGAGACACTCGCATGCTAATAATGTACAAGAACCTAGAGAAAAACACGAGAACAACACGAAAAATAGTACAAAAAATGAAAAACAAATCGGAAATTTCGTAGAGCTTTTTTGATAAATAAACAAACATATATTTTGTAAATAAAGCATTAAATTTTTTATATTTTCTCGGGACCAAATTCCCCCAAGATTTCAAGAAGTACAAGTGGTATTCAAATATTGCTTTGATAAATATTTTATACAATGGATAGAGTATAAACTTCGTAGGCGCTCGTCGGGTTTCCGTATATTGTCGACCGTGACCGCGAAGGCTGTTGGGACATTGCTTCCATCAAATTCCCAAAATTTCTACAGCGTTTGGTCAAATCGCCGATCAATACCAGTATCGATTCTAATAAGTACTACAGCCTCGATCGCTGGACCACAACCAGTCAAAAGGAAATAATTTTGAAAAAAAGGGCTTTGAAGCTCGCCAGGAGCCAAAGGGATGCTTGTTCTGCATCATGAATATGGACTGGACATTTTTGTTTGCTGGCCTAAAAAAAAGAAAGACAGGACTTGCCTATTCTATGGTAAATAGAATAAGCTCATTCCAGCTGGCCAACTTTGTAGCAAAAAGCGCGTTAATTAGAAAGTAGCTTTGCACAGCAAGAGTAAATATGCATATATATATATAGATAGATTTTTGGTAAATTTTTCTTTTCTCTTTTGAACGACAACTGAACGTGAGCGTTGTTGCCTTTGGAGAGAATGATTGTCAAGAAAGGGCCAAGATAAACCTTCTTAACACTACTATTATCATTAATATAACGTTTGATATATGAAACATTTGAAGGTTCACTATTGAGGTGGCCCTCTATGATCGGTTCCGTGCACGTCTAAATTGTGTAGTTCCGAACTTGTTTGTGTCTCTGTCGGTAGAGTTCCCACCATGGTTGCTGTGGACATACCTGCGGGATACCCGAATGCTTGACTCGCAGCGCTAAACGTTGGGTATCCACTCTGGTTGCCTTGGTAACCGGGAAACACTCCCTGAGGGATGCTACAAGACGGGTACACGTGCCCATGCCCGTGCGCATGCGGAGGCATGAATCCGCTGTTCATTGAGTACGGCGAGCGCGAATAAGGGTTGAACCTCATGTCCATGTGGAATGACCTGGGTGTTGGAGCCTTGAGGTGGGGAGGTATTGACATGGCACCCGCTACAGCGTCACCTGGTTCGTGGGCGAGGTGGATGGGTTTGGTGTCTTCGGGAAGTTGAATTGTTTGAGAGTGATTGTACTCGGGATAATGACGATGGTCCTCGGAGGGCTGGTGAGAAATTACAGGCTTCGAGTCCGCTCTGTCTTCACCTGCAGTACTTGAGGACGGCATTGACGATGAGCCGGCAACATCTGAAAAATTGAGCAGAATAAAACCTTTACTCTAAACTCATGAAGTTTTGATTAGAGTTTGTTCAAAGTGTTGATTTTGATATGTACTCATTGGTCCAACCAAAACGCTATATTTAATATATTATATTTAATATATATAATAAACCAGAGGTCAAACAAAAAAGGGGTTAGAAAAAAAAATGGCATGAATTTGGCAACTTGTTAAAAACTGAAGATGTCCTTGAAATTTGTTGAATTCTAAACATGTATGAGAAAGAGTTGTAACTGTCCATCGGAGTAAACAATAACATAACCGCGGCAACGATCAAAGTCATTTCATTTTGACCAAACTCGTCTAATTGCTGTACCATTGAATAATTCATTTGCATTTCCTACAATATAAAACTTGCATTTTCGTGAAATTATTCAATGAGGATCTCGAGACGAAATTTCAGTTTCATCACAACTAAAATAACCTGTTCCAGGAAATGAAATATCGGAAAAGGGTCCTAGAGGACAGTTACAATGGCACATGGTTCAGGACCATGTTTATTACCAGCCTATCGAACTCATCTAACTCCCCTTGGCACTAATGAACGCAGTCAGACTAAAACATCTCATTTTATCTCGTAACATCCATTCAAATACACTTTTTTCTAGCCGGCGGTGAGGATCGAAGCGAGTGTGAGGATTTTAGCACCTAGAACTGTTTGAGCAGCTGTTTGTATAACCTTAGTTTTTACCATCAGCTCCATTTCTTTCAGCTAAATGACAATAGTACTAATTTGGTGTCTCAAATCTGAATACGATTAGACCATATCAAATGGCAAAGACTCGTTCTGCAGTATTTAAATGAATACATATAATGAGCTTGTTAATCTTTGCCGTGGGAAACTAACAAGCAAGCGTCAAGAATGAATCAACGTTGAAAGGTTCGACAAACGGGACCTTTCGCTACCATGACAATCCTGACACCACGGGAATTAAAATTACAAGCAGTTTTACACACACTTAGAGAAGAAAAAACTATCTTGTTTGCTGGTAATCCTACGGCTTGCAATTGCAATTCATTTTCGTGTTCGTTTTGTTACCGAAACAAAAACAATTTTCCACAAACTGTTTGTTTGGAAAGTGTTCTTCCAGCGAGCGCCACCATAAGAGAATCCCGTTCGCTGTAGAAATTCCACAATTTATAAGAAAACTGAATATTTGATTAAGAATACCCCACCCAGCAAAACCCCTCGCGAATCAAGGCGATGATAATGTAAAAATGCTCTGACATCTTCGGAAATCAATAAATGCGAGGCAATTTTGTGTACAAAAGTATAAATCGTATTACCACCTCTGTGGGGGCAAGTGTTTGATGAATTTTTGAGATTTTGTGTCGGGGGATATGTCAAGGTGAATAATCTCGAAGTTAAGCATATTAGTTGTATTGAATTTAGGAGCACGTTCTTACTTACTGGCTAACAATTCATCGATAATTAGTTCGATAAAACTGACCTAGAAACCATTCAACAACATCCCGACGATTGAAAGGAAAGCCACACAAATACATACTAGTGATACTGAACAAACAAGGAACCATTTCCTTTTTATTAACGCCCAGACTGAATCTTCATTTCCAACACAATTTGTCTAAAGATGAGAACCAATTTAGATCAAACAATATCTTGAGAAACAATACACTCTTTCAAAGAACCTAAAACCGTTAATTGCAGTCAATTCATCATTTCTTCTGTGTACTGGAGTTATCCTGAACTTGAACTGTATCTTTATGGAAACCGAGAAGACGAAACTCATTTTACAAGCATGATGATTTTAAAGTTGTTGGTTTTTTTTCTCTCTGTGTGGGGAAATCACAAGCGCGATGCACTAATTCACACGTCTTTGACTGTTGATTTAAAAAGTTTGGAAATTCTGGGTTAATGGTGGAAATAAATACAGGACAATCAACAAAAGGACTACAGAAAATGCAATAAAAACGGTAAACAGAAAAAGAGATTAGAAATACTTCGAATTAATTGCTATTCAACATCAATATCATCACAAAAGAAATTCAAAACTAAAACAAATTTCGAAAAACCAGGAATATATAATCGGCTCAAAAGTACAACACAGCGTTCACAGTGGATCAGTGGCATCTTGTCGATGGTTGGCAACATGTTTTGTTGCCCGCCCTCATTTTCATTTGAATTAAGTTTAAATTGTTTTGATGGAAATTGACTCTAAACCATAAAAGCCGTTTTAGACGAAGTGAAGTAGTTCGTGGAATATTTTCACAACATTGGACGACTTTTTGAAGTTGGTACCATCTTGGTGAAATGGTTGACAACTGAATTGGTGAAGACATTTGTCTAATTTACCTTTGAATTCAACTCAAATTGATTTGAAGTGACTCATAACTTACAAAAGAGATAGTTCAAAGCCATTAGAAACTACTTTTAAATCTCCAGAGGATTCAATGGCATCTATTTTTGAAGATTCCCGACTTATATTTGCCCTTCAGCGTGCGAAATATTGCGATGATTATCACGCATCCTCTCGTCAAGAAAACACAAACGCTATGATATTTTACACCACACGTGAAGTATTTTTTATGTTCTTTTTACACTCTAAACAGAGCACATTGTCGCCTCTTGTAAAAAGACACCGCTACGTTTTCCCAAGGGGAATTCACGAGTGCTGTCCTTGTAGCTCATTACCATTAACACCCCATGAATTCTCACCCAAACGTGCGTGTGATGTCTTACAAGATTCCCGTTTCTGGTAATCCAAATTTTTCCCCTTTTTGACACAGTACAATGAAGTTTTGTCAACCCGTTAGCGACGTATCGTAACGCAAAATACACGCAGTGAAAAGAGCTCTCTTTTCAACGAAATCTCAGTATGTCATCAAGCAAGTTGATTTGTTCAGCTTTGGAAGAATGAAACTCAAAATAAAATGGCTGTTAACACATTATCAGTTTTTTGGGGTCTTTGGATGGGACTTTGGATGTTTGTTTTTGAGAAGGATTAAGGTTATTCAGGTTCGTTGTTGGTTTTAGGTCGAGAATGCTGAGATGCTGAGATGCTAACTTGGCAAAGGAAAATCCGAAAAGTTTGGTAAAAAGATTCCAGGAAACGACCAGGTAACTGGGTGTTTTTACTGATTAACTGTGAAAATACATGAAAGAAGAGAGACGTAAGTAGTTGAAGATTCTCAGGGTGGTTCTACTGTTTAACTCCCAGCGTCAAATACATGTTAAAAATTAAAATGCTGAATTTGAGAACATCAACTAGCTTCATTTCAGTAAATTTCCACTTGTTTCTCAGTCGTAATCATATACCGACTTGAATATTGCGTACATTCATTACAAAAGCGTAAAACAAATATACGTTCGGCTTCAATGGTTGACCGAACCTATAGTAGTCATTTAGTGAATACACGTGTAGAACTCGTCCCCGCACCAGCTTCGAAGCGTTAGATATGGAGTATCATCATAATTTGATGTGGAATATTTGTCATATTCAAAACGCCTGAGTTTTAAAAGAGAAGCATGCGAAAACAGAAAAAACAATGTCATCAGTAATGACGAGATGGTTCAGTTGTAATGAAAGAATTTGTATATCGTGTTTTCCTGTATTCGAGGTCTTAGAATTCAATGTTCGACGACCTAAAATTCCCTTTGGGTAATTAATTTGGAATAGCTAAACGAAAGCACTCCGACTTAATGAATTTAATAAATCTTCAAAAGCAACCATGGCACAAGGCAGCTTCTGTTCTGTTGTTTCCCTGCTGACAGAGTCTCCTTTTCTCCCGAGAAAGAGAAGGAGAAAAGGAGACTGTCAGCAGGGAAGTCTGTTGTGAATTCTCGGTGTGAATGTCGACAGTGTTTAACACTCGATAAAAATTACTCTTTAAAACTTTTCCTTGTCATATTATCTTGGTGTGGGATTGAATCGAGAATTCCAAGTACATCCTGGTCTTTTATTGACGCTTCTTCTTCTTCTTCAACTTCCTCCGTCCATAAAAGTTAGCAGTGTTCAAACCATGTAAAATCTTTCTTAATTGAAAAGCATTCATTCAATGAAAAGTCTTGCTATTTGTTGTTCAAACTCAAAGTGTTCGAAATAATCGAAGCACGATTAGCAACTAACACGTGAAAACAGACCACTCAGAAGCGGGAATTTACGGGCTGCTGTGAGACTTTTCGTCGAGAAAACAACCTACGTCGAGGCTTTCCATCGATTTTACCAAGCTGCAATACGCTCAAAAATGCTGCAGGGTTCTTCATGTAGTTCTTTTAACGATGGCTTTCACGAAATTAAAACTGAAACTCGCGTCTCAATATGGTGTTAAAAAGAGTCTTAAACATCTCAAGGAGGTTTAAATTGTGAAATTGTTTCGTTTTTATTAATCCTTACCGGTGCCATTTTCAACCTTGGGGGAAACTGCGTTCTGTTCCCGTCTTTGTTCTCCATCGTCACTATTGTGGTCTTCATCTTCTTCGTTAAGGTCCTCCTCATTTCCTGATTCTGTGCGCCGCCTAGGCAAGAACAAGATATGAAGTGTGAATAACGTTAAACCTTTCTACTCTACCATTGAAAAACACCTTCGCTCGAAACAAGACCAAAAACGGACAGTTGTTCAACTTAAAAGAAAATTAAAGGAGGAACATTGTTCTCCACAGTTTTCCTTCTTCAGACAACAAAGGGTTCGTTTCTTTCTCAGCAAAAAAACTTGCAAGAAAATAAAAAGTGTTTGTTGTTGTTTTTTACCCCTGTTAATCACACTACACCAAACTATGACACGTTCAAATATTTCTACAAGGAAATCTACCGAGAATTTGCCAATAATTCTGGGAATTTTACTTTTTCTTAATATCATTACTCTGTTATTTGGTCACGTAATTGAATTTCTATTCAAGAAGAGGGTTGTTTTGTCCATGTTTTCCAGGAAAGTTGGTAGAGTTTACCATAAAAACCCCTCGTGGTGTTTGCTCAGGCAAGTTCTTGACACTTGAAAATCACACTAATACGAAACACAAAACATGCTATACACATAGAAATATCAAAAACACATGCGAAAAAAAATTCTAAATGACATACCTTCTTTCCATTCGTCTTCTGTGACCTGCTCCTTCCTCGCGAAAGCCCTTGGCGAACGGGTTATTGTCGATCTTAAGCTGTGTTATCTGAGAAACATCACAGAAGAAGAAGTAAATAAGCTTACATTTGGGAAGGAATGAATTATCGTTGATGAGAAGAGAACAAATTGCCGCCATTATTAATTCAAAACAATATTGAGATTACTTTGTTTTGGAAGGCGAGCAGCCATCATTTAGTTGAGTACCGAAGTGGTATATTGAGACTTGAAGGTTAATAGCTTTCGAGAGGTTAATACGCCGTGTAAAAGAACTCGGAAACATGATACTGTACATTAGCGTTGTAAAAACTCTCCCCCTCTCGAGCGCCCTCATGAATTTGAATTAAAACAACAAAGGCAATTCACTGTTCTTACATAACTTCAATGACCATCACAAGAGGCTGTTGAAAAGGAACGAGTTTCATTTAAAATACTCAGTTTGAACGTCGATACTCGATCTTGCTACACTTGTAGAGAAAAGAGGAACTTAAACTTTGTTAAAACGAACCAACTTGCTCGCAAAAACACAAAGATTCAGGAGAATGAATGAAAAAGCTAACAAAACAGCTATCGAAGAAGAAGTTAGAGCTTCACACCACTTGAAATTTAATCTCACTTTTCAGCATCCTTTTTGGAAATTATTCGATGGAAAAAAAAACATTTTGATGTTGTATTTGGTTGACCAGGGCAAAGGACGATAGTTACTTCCTCCTTTGTTAGATATCACAATAGATGTTTTAGTTTTTGTTAATGCGGGTGGAAAAATTTTTCGATGTTTTATTGATTTCTCGGTACGAACAGTAATATATTGATAAACGAACAGCAGGACATCCTATCTAAAGTTATACACAGTTACAATTGTAACTATAATTAAACAAGGCCCGAGGCGATGGATATGAAGGTGGACACTGGGGAATACCTTTTCGTTCTGGTAGGCAGTCACAGCTATAAACGGGGTCTCCTCAAACGTGAACGTCTTGAACGGTGAATTTGGAGGATACTTGTAGCCATCGTCGGCGCGGACTACGTGAATTCTGGGCTGATATTTGTGCATTGAGTTGAGAATGGTCTGTTAACGAAATACAAAAAAACCAAAAGCAATGAGGAGACCACAATGGCATATCGCGTCGTCGAGTTGGAGCGAGCTCCGGCTAACTTCCGATCCCACGACACCGGGAACAACAGACTAGGATACAAATTTACAAGAGTTGTAGTAAAGTCGTACTTACGTAGCCGTGTTTGTCGGCGATGTTATTCGTTAACTTCATTTTGTGAAATGATATGGTTTTCTGCATCCACTGCGCTCCAGTGCTCGGTGAGTCGGGGTGTATGTAAAGTGGTTTGGCCAGCTCGGGGTCGGCTTTTCCGGCGACCATCCAACGACAGTTATGAAATTTATATCTACAATCGTCAGCTGGGACGATGTCCAGCAAGAAGAAGTATTTGGCCCTGGGGTCCAGACCTGTAATCCGACATTTTATAGGAGGGAACATACGCCTGTATTGTGGAAAGAAAATACAGAGAATTAAAGTCAAATGGGGGAACGGCAGCCAGCGGAGTCGAGTGTATCAGCGAAATTAACATCGTCGTTGAAATAGACGAGCCCTGAAACAAATAATCACACATTTGGCCCAGTTGTACAGTCTAGACGTATCGCCAATACTTCTAGTTGCTATTTACATCAGTTTGCGACTCCTAGGCGTTTGAATCGACACACCAAAACATGAGAGCTGTCTATTTCGTTGGCTCGACAACACGTTGATATTAAGGGATGACTGGTCATGCTTACCTGCCAGCTTTGGTTATGACCATCTCAGTTTTTTCGTTGTAAAACCTCAGCCAGAGATCTTTATTTTCCAAAGTGATGTCGGCATTATCCAGGTCAGAATCGTGGCCAGGCATGTGGACTTGCGGAGAAGAAGGGTGAGGGGCAGCCATAGCAGCGGCCGGCCCAAAGTGAGATGGTTGTTTGGCCACTTGTTGTGGATGGTACGGTGGATACATATACGGACTGTTCGAGTTCAAATTGTTGGGAATCGATGGACCACTACCAGGCATCCCAGGAATAAATTGCGAACAGCCCTCAAGAAGAGAACTCACTCGAAAGTCCCTCATCCTCGATGGATAGTAGGGGTAGTACGCCATTGCTTTCGTCTGGCAGTAATCACACGCTTCTGACGAACACACGTATTGTTGTTGGCCTCGTTCCACAGCTGCATTGACACAAGCTAACATGTCACAAGGGCTAATGAGCTCTCGACGTTGATTGGTTGAAGGCTTAGCAGTAACCAATCAGAGTGCAGGAAATCAATGCTTGACATATGTAATTGACATGCAGTACATTGACAAGGTGATATTTTTGTGTTCTTTTCTGAAAGAATTAGCACCTTTTTCATGTTTCTTGTCACTTATTCTAATGCTAGCCAGTAGATTTCGACGCCTTGCAAAGCGGCGTATCTGTCACTCAGTTTATGATATACAAATCACTCCGAAGGTCACTTCTACACTTTCTAAAATATCAACAATTCACTTTAATGACGATCTGGTATTCGTACTTCGTGACGTTCCACATAAACTATGCTTGCATGGCAATGCGGGTTATTATACCACTCAGATATTCATTGATAGCGCCAAATTTCGAAAGACCCGTTGAAATGCCAAATCTAGGGATTTAATTCGAACTCTAAACTATCCTCGCTCTAGGTCGACACTCTGACGCCTGCGGGACACAAACTAAGCGTAAGCTAATTGTCGATTCGCCGCCCAAGGAATTGTTCATCCGTAACGCTCCACTCCTCTAGGTAGTAGAACCGTCGAGAAATAACTAACGTCACTGAGAGGAACCAGGAAACCAGTCACTCGATGAGAACTCAAGGACTGACCACAGATGTTCTAGTTCTAAATAAGAAATTGCAATAATGCAGAAAGGTTTCAGTGGGCGGGATCGTGGTTGCAAATGATGGCCGCTTTTTTTTGTCCTTGTCGAATTGTATAGTTTGGACGGTTGCTTGGAATCCTGTAATTATACCTATTGTTTCTCAAGTGTGGTATTCTCGCGTTCCTCTCAAAATTTAATACATTTTCACACAAGGATATTTGACCATTTTCAAGGGAAAAATTTCTGCGTGAATGGAAGGCTTTAGTTCAGGTTTAGAGGGATTTCTAAGTTAATCCTTGGCCCGCAGGATAGATTTTTGCGCTAATTCAGTACCTATGAAAAGTATTTTTTTGGGCCTTCTGCTTATCATGTTGTATTGACTGTACTAATTACCACATGCGCTGAGAAAAGGATGAAAAGATAGAATAATCTCTAGCACCACGGTAATCAATCTCTTGTCGTTCAACCTTGTAGAAAGCCGCATTGTGCCCCATTGTCGATCGTAGATCGGTTTAGCGCGAAAGGATGCGAGTTCTATCTCTGCGCAATGAAAACGGTATATATTGAGGTAACAGCTGGTTGGTTGGAAGATGTCCAGCAACCACGGACCGTCCCATCAAGTGGATAATTGGACATCACCTTGCAAGGTTCTTTTGTTGTGAGTTGAAAACAGCCTCATATTTTGCCTTTGAAAGAGAGATACGATCATACGAATGGGAACTTCTTCAGTCATGCTCAATTGTCTCGAAATTGAATTCCAAATAAAACTGGCGCTTTCCGGCCGCAACAAACAACACCATGCATTCAGAACAATAATTATTGCAAAAAACCACAACCTCATTTGAAATTTTATTTTTGTGCCTATCAAGGACTTGTTGACAAAATTAACGTTAGTTACCGTTCATTTACAAGTGCAGCGCTTAGAGTATAACATCTCTTGACTTGTCTACTCTCAACACGGCAGCGTTAAGAGCTGCGCGATAATGAGTTGATGTCGTGTGGACATCGCTTGACTAGCGTTCCCGGTTGATCTAGCGTGAAGCGGTTTCGACTTCAAAGGATTCCTTCAAAACTCGTTGGATATATATATATACTATAATAGTTAGTTAGAACTTAAAAAGCTTGCGAAGTGGCTTATCAATAAAAGGAAATTTGTGCTAACGATGGAACCGGATTCAGTGTTTTCACCGAGTGTTTGATCACTGTTTCAAGAGAAAAGATCTATCACTTTTCGTGGCACGAATCATTTCCCCTGAGAATCCTGACCAAACTCGTCTATTGTGAAACACAACACTGTATTTCACACATTTTCCTCCAATAACTACCACAATCTCTGAGAACTATGAATATTTCAAAGCCTGAATATACCTCCAACTCTCAGAAACCATACAGCTATACAGTTTATTACATGAAAAAAAGCGCTTTTCAACAATCGATTTCCTGGAATGATGCACCATACTATACTGAATTGTTTTTCATGCTGACACTGAAGTGAATTTGTTTTTGAACCTCGATTTGTATGGAGATAAAAGAAGTTGGTAGTTCAGTCTAACTACGAGATTAGTTAAGCCTTTGATAAGAGTATTTTGAGAGCGGTTAATCCGGCACTCCATGTACATGTTCTTTGATATCGATCCACTGACATGGAAATTTGTAATTTCTGTTTTGGACAAATGCACCTGGCTTGCTAGCAGAGGTGTTTTCAAGGTGTCGCCGAAGTGTGACATGAGTAAACAATGAATACACGGCCTATTTTAATATTCTTTTACAGCCATATTCAATCCTTCATTTCCATAAGTGATGAATTGAAACAGTTTTAAACGAAAAACGTCTTGTGCGAGTGAGTTTGACTCCGATGCGAGAGTTTTTGGTTCGGAGGTTCAACCCGATGCATCTTGGTACGTTCGATGCCAGTTTTAGCTATTTATATTCGAAATCATTTTGTATTTATTTCGTTAAGTATTCTTAAACTGTAGCGCTTCTGATTAGAACAGGAAAAGAGGTAGAATCAGCGCTTCTACGCGATCTTCTTCCTTCCTGGCACTTGTCATTGTTTTAGCTCTAAACTAAAACTGGAACAGCAGGAGTCCAAGAAAACAAACCAGGCCGTTCGAGTCAAACTGTAATTATTGCCCCAAACATGAATTCACAACATGTATTCTCCTATCTATACTTGTTGATTGGTTTTTAAACGCTCAACTGTTATTAACTGTTCTAGATCAAACGCTAACCCTGAAAGCAAACAAGCGACATGAATATAAAAGAGTTGTCGGAGAATATGGTGCAATTTCACTTGCTTAATTTTAAGCGGACTTTTCATCATCAAAAGCCAAGAGCAAAGCTATTATTGTGTCATTAAAGCATTCGCATTGGACTGAAGTCTCTTTAAAATTGTTATCACCCCTCTCGAAAATCAAACAATCATTAGGTTCCCCCAATGGTGACATATACCCTGGCATATATGAAGTACTAGTATGACAAATAAATTGGATTAACCACCACACACTCGGCGGGTCTTCAACTCCGGCCGTCAGAGTTCTGCACAAACGCGTCCTTCAAAGTCAGAAACTTGGCACGAGTCGTTTTGTTCCAGTTTTGTTCCTGGACATCAAAGAATATGGTCGAGAGATTATTCTCTTTGTGGACTCCGTTCAACAACGAAGACTTTGAGCTGGTTTCAATGGCTCGTTGTTAAAACAATAGTTGCGGTTTTGGAGTCCTGGCAGGTGGTCGTTGAACCATGTGATCTAAAAAACGTGATCCACAACCTTGGTGGAACTCATAACATAGCTGGTATTTTGTTGAGCAATTTGTTCAATTCGTCACCTACTGTAATGTTTTTCGTCACTGTAATGTTGTTCGTCACTGCGGTGCTTTAATTCTGGGGTAGTTCCTTTTTCTAGAAACTTGTTTTGATAATTCAACGCTTCAAGTCAGTTGGAACCAGTTATCATAGAGGGCGGATCGGCCTGCAAGTGCAAGTTGCACTAAAGGGACAACATTACATCCATTCACACACAAAAATAAACAAATCTCACCGATACACCAATGACAAAAATAACTGAGAAAAAAGGGATGAGAATTTCTTAGAGATTTCGCCCTGCCCCACGTGAAAGTCAAGGTCAGTGACGTTATCACTGGATAACGAGCGATACGATTGGTCCGTTAATGCGTGGGAAACCTACAAAGCCGGATTGTTCCAGAAGAGCCCGGCTCATGAAGGCTCATGGGAACGGAGTTGTGAAACATGTAGCGAACTATAGTCGGGTACCGGTCAACGTTTTGTACTTTCGAACACAAATGATTCTAAGGTACGTTTTTCGTTTGGTGTTAATCTACCGGGTAATCTAATGACTTATTAACACAGCACTGTAAGTTCTTCTACGTTTGGCATCAAGCGTAAGAACAACTTAAACATTTGTTGCAAATTTAATGTGTTTTGACATTCAATTCTGTGAGAAAACCGTAAAATGTTAATAGTAACAAGTTGTTGTTATTCATAACACCACCGGAAAGTGAACGTGTTTTAATTTATATGACTTGTTGATTGTGTAGTACTGACATCTCAACGCATCGGTGACTGCATGCAAAACAGCCCCTACTTCTTCGTGAAACTCCGTCGAGAAGAGTTGAAGTTCGTTTCGCCTTATTCTCTCGCGGCCTGGTAAAAATGACTCGATCGAACTTCACCTCTTCTCGACGGAGTTTCGCGAAGAAATAGGGGCTGTTTTGCCAGTCTACATCGGTGTCGTCACCTAATTACATGGCTCTAGCACAATCACCCTTACACTAGCTTGGAAGTGCTTCCATTCTCTATAAAAGGAAAACAAGAGCGCTAGAAAAAGCACAGAAAAAGAAAAGTCTTCTATGAAATATGGCCATTCGAGTCAACTCTCTTCAATATGGAAATCCCTTTAATTTAAGCGGGTGGTTTTCCGTTCCGAGTTGTAGAATAACAGTGAACCAACTGCCAGTAGAGCGGCCATTCGCTGTGGTGGCACTCAATGGTTGTTGATATTCGAGAGGGGTAATTTAATAACATAATAATTATAATAATAGCTTTTCTCTTGTCATTTAGGGTAAAGTAACCAGGAGATTTTCCATTCTACTAATTAGTACGTGCTCACTTCCAGAGATCGTGAGCTCGACTGAGCCGGAAGATTGAAAACGGTCGTACTGCTTCAAACTGTACGCCCACATAACACCCTTAACAACCAATGAACAAATTTAGAATGCTAAGCGTATGAGTCGCCCCAGTGACGCTAGTGGTGATAGTAAAGAAATACACAAAGACTGAAGAGATGAATACAAAAAGTGATGACCGGCTTTGAAACACCGTGAGCCAGGCTAAGGACGTAATAGAGAACCATTTCTTAAAGCAACGTGACAAAAATCAAGCTATTTCCCGTCCATTGCTCTTACAGTGTACTTGATTATCTTGTTTTTAGCCATTCTTCTACACTTGAAAGAAAAAAACACGCTGTTCATAAAACTTTGGAAATGTCCAAAAACCTTATAATTTTTTTTTTTAAATTTTAAAATAATTACAACCGTAAAAATTGAAGATTTTAAGTTCCAATGAATTTCCAAGGTTTGCAGAGCGCGCGTCAGTTTTATAGTGTTATTTGCAAAACTTCGACGGTACTGTATTGGCCGGCTTGCCTAATGTTGTCGTTAGGATTTTAGTTCAGTGAAATTTGATTGAATCAGCTACGTCAAATCATATTCGGATGTGGCGCTGAAATGGCACAAAAAAATGATTATATTTTGATCAACTGTTGTTTTTCGAGCATTTTAGCCGGTACTCAGATCCGTCATATAAGTTCACCTTACTCAGAGAAAACGAAGAAAAAGAGAGCGCATTGATTCTACAACGTTGCCCATAATGAATTCTAAAAACCATATGTTCGTCGACAAAAGCAATTCATTTTCTATGATTTGTATTAACCCTTCCTGGGTGATTGAACAAGAAGAGCTTATTAAAACTGAAAGACAGCGGATTGATGTGTAACCTTCTGACTTCTAGGATTTGTATAGATATATATACGGCTCAGTATTAATCGTATCAAGCCAGTTTGTTTATTCAACAATGTAAGGGAAATTAACTTAAAAAAGTACTCAAAAAGTACCCTTTTCCAGGAATTCCTGGAAGAAGGTTTGATTTGGACTAATTAGTACACTACTGTACATACACATTTCCACCGATAATACGTCTCGTCTCGCCGTACAAACTCACAGTACAAAACGATGTTAGAAAGAACCAAAAATGGCCACTGAACAGTACATCTATAGCTATACATTCTATTCATGTCTCTTTTTGGCGAAAACTTGAAGGGCTTAAAAGTGTTGAGAATGAAGGAAAAGTCATTGACGGTCAAACACTAATTGCATGCAACGATTGAGTGTAGAGGGAACAGCTGCTAGGACTTTCTTAACGCTGTTTTTATTTCATCTTCAAAACTGCACATGTTATGAAGAGGCCACTTGAGCCACAAATAGCACAACCTCTTCAGAGGGATTATTGTACCGTCGTCAATGTAAAGCACTTGAATTCTAATCTTCTAGCCGTATTGAAACTGGTTATTTCCCCCGGAGGCAATCATTGTACAATAGAGTAGGAGCACTAATGGCAGCTTGCCCAGTTTAGCATATGTACGTTTTGGATTTTGTTTTCAGGCTAAGCGTATGAATAACGTAGCGTTGCACCTGGCGGCTCTCGACCTGGACCGCCAAACGACCCGCCAAAACCACAGAAAGCGCTCTACCGTCACCATGTGGCGTTCAAGAGACACAGAATGTATCAGATATTTTTGTGGACTGAAATCAGTGTGCGAATCTGGACACTATGTCAATACTGGAATATCATGTGTACCATAGTCTAGGCAAAGTGACGCGTGCCAAGTTTGATAGTCTATCGACGCTCCAAGAAGTAGTAAACAATCGAGTTAGTTTGAGAGTGAAATGGTATTATCGCCGCAGAGATCTATAGAACGATAGTCTAATTTCACAGACAGATCTGGTCCATAATGGGCGAAGTCACTGATATAAACGTCGTCGTCGTCTGTCAGTTATAAGTCTTGATTATATAATTTTTAGGTTCTTTCTATATATAACATAGTATGAGTGTATTTATTTTTATCATGTAAAACGCATTAAGACGTAAGAATTTATTATTATTATTATTATTATTATCATTATTATATAATTACTATTATTATTACTATTATTATTATTATCATTATTATTATTATTACTATTATTATTATCATTATTGATAATTGATATTGATAATTGATAATCATGATTATCTTTATTATTATCATTATTATTATCATTATTATTATCATTATTATTCTTATTATTACTATTATTATTATTATTATTATTATTATTACTCTTTGAAATTCCGACAAGCGAAAAATAAGGAACAAAGTAAGTTTTATACCCCATTCACACCAAACCGTGTTTAGCTAAACTTTTTTTTTCTCGCTTCTATAATTTGAGGGCATCTATAATTCAGTTCACAAGAATCAATCTACCCGGGATGTCTACTGTGAAACATAAAGGACAGTTTACCAGCAGTTTTGTGCCAAAGTTTGCGTGGCGTTTGTAGATAGTTTTCTAAACCTGTTTCGGTTATACCAATACCAAAACTTGAATAAACTTGATCCTACAAGAAAAAGACACTTTAAAACGTGTTTAAGCCTTGGTGTGAACGGAGCATAGGGTTTGCAAAATGGAAAGGGAGAATATTCTTACAAGTGAAAGGAAAGAAAGGGCATGACCAGGCCTGGTAACACGTACAACGCGGAATTGATGACTTCTCGGAGGCCCCAGGTGCAACGCCACAATGAATAGTAGAGTTAATTAAACACAATCTTTTAAATTGGTTTTGTCTAGGTTTTGGTGTTTCACTGGCAAGACTGTCTGTAATTAAAGTCGAGACGCAGACATATAGATTTTACGCTATATGTCCTGCACCACGGGTAATTAACAGATACATCTATACACGCTGTTAGTCACTTGCTTATGTTTTCACTCGTATACTAACTGCCCCTTTATTTAATTGTATTCAAAATGTTATGTGGTGAGCTATCGCTGAATCTGAAAGAAAACGTTTTGTATAAACGATTTATGATCTGCCGTGGCCTAACAAAGCTGCAGTAACTTGGATTTTATGTATACAAACCCTGAATTATGTTTGTATTGTACAATTTCTAATACGAAGTGTATAATAAGAGCATATAATAATACAGTGTAGTACAAGGCGCTCCTCGGTCTCGGCGCGGTGCGTCAAATTTCCGTTTGACTTCTTCCTTCTCTAACTGAGAAATGAAAGTAGCAAACTTTTGTGATCAGAACTAGAAATTAACTTCATGAAGTATTCTGTAAATCTATTGATGTTGACAGGTGGCTTCAATGGTTGTAGTGCAGTATTAGTGTATTACACGGGTCAATGCTACAGCGCGCACGATTCCTCAGTGAATTATAGATTATAAGCCTAGGAATCTACGCTCGCTAGTTTTCTGGCTAAGTTGAGCTGCGGCGTAGGTCGTTTTCACCAAACCCGAATAACCTGTGATAGACCTTAGAATCTTCCGTGAACGCGGCATTGATATCGGCTGAATGTACACAATGGAATCAAATATTACTACAAGATGGGAATAATTTTATGAAAATGTTGCAAACCCTTTTTGGTGCCAAATAACATATTAGGCCAATTATTAATAACAGTTATTATTAATAATCAAAATATGATTAAGTTTGGCTACGACGTCTAGCTTTATGAGTGAGGAGCTTAAAGGGTGCGGTAGCTCGAAGATGGCGAGCCGTCTTTCAAAGGATTTGAACACAAAGCCCGATAACAGTAGCGGATCAAGGGGTGGTTCCAAACATGGGTTCCATGGAACCCCCCCTTTGTGAAGCCATTCATGTTCTTTACGCTAAGTAGAATGAAATTGAAATTATGGTTTCTCCTTATCAGGGAGCTAAACGTTTTTTTGGCAACAAATCAATAAAGAAGACTTTGGGTTCGCTAGCCAAGGGCCAAACGTGAGACCTCTCTTTCGGTCGTCTATCTGATTTTGAAACGAAACACAGGGAGCCCACTACTCAATACTTGGCGTTAATCCAACATGGGGGAAACACAGCCCACGCTTGGATTGTGGACAGTTGGACAGGGGGTGTATGACCGCAACATAAGTCCCGTCCCCTTGAGGCAGTGCGCGCACAGTCCTCACGTTCCCGTCCTAACATTTTCTGGTGCTTAACTTAATAAATCAGGGTCCCCTCACGTCTCTAAAGATAAATAAGAGGAAGCCATGTTCATTTCAAATGAGTACAAAGTCTGTGTACTCACACAATGTTTTATTAGTGTTATTTCACATAATAATTAAATCATATCCACTGATCTATTTCATTAACATGCCATTATCATGATATTTCAATTATCATTCTTCAAAGGTCTTTACGGTATGGGAGACGGTTTTGAACCGTATTTATTCCTTATTCATTTATTATTACATTCTGTTCTAATGTTTACTGTGTCAAGAGTCTTTTCCCCACAGGGACCCCCACAGCAATGATTCTTAGTGTCGTCACGCAAATCAGAATTGTTGCGATAAACTCTAAGAATGGCCAAATGTGTACAAATCAACCATCCATAGACCGTATTTCATATCAGTAGGCAATACGATCTGTGATTGGCTGGGATATTCACTTCGGGAATTCCTATCATTTTTAATAGAAGCCATTTGAACGCCGGCCACCTCGTGCCAATCATACCAAATCGGCCTTCGTGATTGGTTGACACATTCAGTTGCATGTCAGTATTTTCATTTTCAGAAAAAACTAAGGCTAGACCCTTTGCACTGACGTACGTGCATCACTTTTCACAGGCTCCCCTCGATTTTGAACTCCGGGAAGGCCTAGAACTAGGATGAATTAATCGATTTACTTTTAGAAAAAAAAACTAAAATATAAGCGATCAATGTACACAACACAAAGCATACATGTCTTTCACTTGAAGGCAAACTTTATCTTTCATGGCGGCCATTTTGAAAAGTGACCAGGCCTCGAACACTCAACGCCGGAATTCCCCCTCCCCTCCCCTCCCCCACCGACGGTAACTATCAGAAAATCGCCTGAAACACGAATAAATAGGATGTAGATATAAGCATAACCATCTACATAAATAGCAATGTTAGAATTTAGTTTAAATCTGAATAAAAATAAAATTCACCGTAGTTTTCTCTTAAATAGTAGTAGTAGTACCCATTCTTCTTTTGGCATAAAAATAATAAAATCATATTACCAGATCTATTTATAGCTCCAGCTTTACTGAGCTTCAAGATAAAACGATGTATAGGCGAAAACTAAACAGTGAATCAGTTGTTTGTATATATAGTTGGATTCTAAGGTGATCAGCAGGTGTTCGAGAGACAAACGACTTGAAATCGTGTTATATTCGGGAAGTCCTCGGGTTTGTCTCGGTACGAGGTCGATTTGAATCAGTCTAATCGGACGAAGCTTTGAGTGAGTAAAATGATAATTAACAATTTTAAAACAGATTATTCTTTGTCAGCGGTATTTACACAAAAAGTAGCTGAATAAAATATAATTGTTTTAATTACATGAAACTGAACTACGTCAGTAGTAGAGGAACTACTAGGGATTCATCATGTTTCGTGAACGTATTTTCTTGGTCCAACTTTCTGCCGTCTTTTAAAGAGGCCTGGAAACCCAAGCAGAATAAGCTGCTGACCGTAATGAATGCAGATGCACCCAACGCTGTTTTTTATATATTTACAATGGGTACCAGTCCTCTTGAGTATCACGACCTCGTCCATCAAATGGCCCAATTCAGCGAGCCAAGTGACGTAATAGAATTCCCAGCATTCTCTGCGATCGCTGCATATTTTTTTACCATTAATGTACTTAGTAACCTACCCGATGTTAGTGGAGTTTCACGGTATTTTAGCTATAGAAAGACCTTTAGTTTGTCTAAACGATGAATAATTGAAGGTGCCTGACAGTATTTGGCCTTCAGTCGACTGAGAAGCCGTTTCCAGCTTCGCGCCTTTGCTCTTCGGCTTCTCCGAGGTTGTGCGCTTGAGCTGTTTGTGACGCAACTTGGAAGGTCTGGTGGGTAAACCAAAGCATCCTCGACGTAGAATCAGGCGAGAGTTACCGGCAGAGGGCCTCGAGATTGAGTTAGTTGACATTTCGTTGAGGTGAACAGCATAGCCGTCTTTCAGGAACTACAACACACGATAAGAATAGTTGAGAGAAAGTCTAAATGCCATGAGCCTGGCTTGGCAGACATTTTCATGTGTGAAAAACATGGCGTTCTCAGTACACAGACCGTGTGTCATTTCTACACAGATCGGGATACCTGTGTCTAATCACATATGACACTGATGGTAACGTACCGCATTGGATGATTTGGAATTCATTATGGGTTCCCTGTGTCGAACATATTATCTTAGTTCATGGGTTCCCTGTGTCGAACATATTATCTTAGTTCATGGGTTCCCTGTGTCGAACATATTATCTTAGTTCATGGGTTCCCTGTGTCGTATATATTATCTTAGTTCATGGGTTCCCTGTGTCGAACATATTATCTTAGTTCATGGGTACCCCTTAGTTCATGGGTACCGTGTCGAACATATTATCTTATAGTTCATGGGTTCCCTGTGTCGAACATATTATCTTATAGTTCATGGGTTCCCTGTGTCGAACATATCCCTGTGTCGAACATATTATCTTAGTTCATGGGTTCCCTGTGCTATGTTGCTATGTTGCTATGGTGGTTTTCCTGTGCCGTTAAACATATCATAAAAGGCCAGGTTACCTGTGCCTGCCTTTCGTATTTCCTATTGTAGTGCTTGGCGACACAAAAGATCTGGTCTGACTTTAATCCAATGCATGAGTACACGGAGATGTCTTTGATTGCCCCGTATGCTGCATGAACTGACACACTTGCCTGTTAAAACATGATAAAAGGGTTTTTACCGAACGTCATACTCAAATGCGCGCACCTTATTGGCTGGTGTAAATTCTGTGTAAATTTCGTTTAAATTCAATCTACATCAAGAGAATACATTTCGACATTTACACACAATTTACACGGAATTTACAAGAACTTTACATCGGCCAATAGGGTGCGTTCTTTCCAGTGCCTTCTGGAACATTCCTTTGACAAGGGGGGAGGGGTAAGAGGGAGGGGTAAGAGGGAGGGGAGGCAATCAAGTGTAAATTTTACCTCGTGAATAATTTTTCGTAAAAACTCTGTCTTGTGTTTCTGTATTTCCTTGGTGATGCCGTCACCAAAGGCCACCAGTCCGTAAGGAAAGTTATGTTCTGCTAACCACGACATGACTTTATGCTTCTGGAAGTCGGGACGACTTGTGACGTAAACGATAAGAAATCCAAGCTCTTGCCAGTGTCTGAAGAATATACCACAGAAATAATAGTTACGAAATAGCAAACAATAATGATTGGAGATGATGATGATGATAACGACGATGATGATGATGGTGGTGGTACATGACGACGATCATTATAGTAGTGATGACGCCAATGATGATGATGACAGGAGTGGTGGTGGTAGTACTAACGCGGTATATGGGTGATGATGATGATCATCATAGCAGTTGTGATTGCAATGATTATGATGATGACAGGAGTGGTGGTGGTAGTACTAACGCGGTATATGGGTGATGATGATCATCATCATAGCAGTTGTGATTGCAATGATTATGATGATGACAGGAGTGGTGGTGGTAGTACTAACGCGGTATATGGGTGATGATGATGATCATCATAGCAGTTGTGATTGCAATGATTATGATGATGACAGGAGTGGTGGTGGTAGTACTAACGCGGTATATGGGTGATGATGATGATCATCATAGCAGTTGTGATTGCAATGATTATGATGATGACAGGAGTGGTGGTGGTAGTACTAACGCGGTATATGGGTGATGACAATGATCAGCATATCAGTTGTGATTGCAATGATTATGATGATGACAGGAGTGGTGGTGGTAGTACTAACGCGGTATATGGGTGATGATGATGATCATCATAGCAGTTGTGATTGCAATGATTATGATGATGACAGGAGTGGTGGTGGTAGTACTAACGCGGTATATGGGTGATGATGACGATGATCAGCATATCAGTTGTGATTGCAATGATTATGATGATGACAGGAGTGGTGGTGGTAGTGCTAACGCTGTATATGGGTGATGATGATCAGCATATCAGTTGTGATTGCAATGATTATGATGATGACAGATGTGGTGATGTTACGATAGGGCTGATGATGACCATCATCACCATGATGGTGGTGGTTTAGTTGCGGCAAGTGATGTTTAAAAGCCTCTTGACCACGTGGAAGATCGACACGTGACATTAACACACCTTACGACATCGACAGCCCCTGGCCGTACTTTAGGATCTTTTCCTCTTATAGACACACTAGCTGTGAACGATCCATCGATACTAAATACCACAGCCTCTGTCTTTGGTGGTAAGACAGCAAGATTGCTATCGACCCAAGTATGGTCGCCTCTGCGAGTACAACAATGTTCAAAAACGTTTTACAATAAAATCAAACCTCGTGGTTTGAGATGCGGGCCCCCTGCTGAAAGGGACCGGTGCATGTATTGCTCGCAGTCTAACTTCGCTAATGTTCACTTCGCATACAGCAAGCCCAACTATTTTGGTCTCTGAGCCAATTGTCTAAAGAAAAATGGAAAATATATCGTGCGCAGTGGTCTCTCTGTGGTAATATACATGCAATGTCCCGTACATATTGCCACAGGAATCCCATCAAAACTACGCGCGCACATCTTCAGTGTTATTTTTAACAACTGAGCCTCAGGAGAAATAGCCGGGCTCCCTGTGCCCTCCATTGATATGCAACTCACCTTACGACCATTTTTAGAGGGAAAATCCCAACAGGTAGTTTCTTCTCGTCTTGTATCGAGTATATAAGCCTCCCACCACTGGCTGTTACTACTGTATCGAGTAAGACGTACTCGCCCGACGGGGGTTGTACCATCACATAAATATCAATCTGTATAGAGAGACGGAAAGTTACGTCCATTTAACCTTGAACCGTGGGTGGAAGGGAAGAGGATTGGGAGTTTTAGTATTAGTTGTTTGGTTAGAGTCGTTTTCGTATGAGTGGGAAGTAGGTACGGTGCGTGCCGTGCGGTGCCGTGCGGTGACCGTATCGCGCCATCATCGTGCGGTATCCAAGCATTCTGATTGGTTGAGAAATGATTTCGCACGCTGTGATTGGCTGAATACAATGTGTTCGATTCCGTACCGTGACCGTAACTCCGTGCCGTAGGTTTCCCACTCATACGAAAACGACTCTATTAGTTAATTTAGTTAAGTGTCCTAACTTAGTGGGAGACTGCTATATCTCTTGACACTGAAATAAAGTTTATTACAGTCGAACCTCCCGTAAGCGACCATCCAAGATCTCAAGCTTTGTGGTCGTTTATGAGAGGTGGTCGTTTATGAGAGGTGGTCGCTTAGGAGAGTGGTCGCAACCGGAGGTTCAACTGTACATATAGTTGTTATTATTATTAACTGAGAAAGTCCTGGCGAAATATTGATCGATTCTAATGGCCCAGGTTTGATATGGCTAACCCAGTATAATCACTTCTTTCTAGATGGACGACCTTCAAAGCCGGACGCCTATATAAAACGAACTATTTTGTCTGGTCACCTTTCTCTTAAACGAGGACACATCACAAAAGGTATGACCCACACATGCATTTATTGTGCTGACACTATCATTTCTCTAAGCTTATTGCAGTAGCATATTACGCACAATTTCAGAGGTGGACATACACTTGAAGTATGACAATATCCATTTCCTGCTGAGAGTTTCAGTAGATATAAAATGAATGTGACACCGAGTAGATTCATTGCGGTAAGGATCTAAATTGTGTTTGTTGTCTAATTTAGCCTTACCGATGAATCTACTCGGTGTCACATTCACTTTATAAGTATGATAATGCTGGCAACATTGCATCCAATGCTGCACCGTACCTTAAGTCATACACAGCTAGTAGTCAAAGTATTTGGCTTAAGAGAGCGTTTATGAGCAAATATAATCCACTGACGCTGGGCTAAGCTTTTGAATATCAGGGGTCCGGCTTCTGGGGGGGGGGGGAGTGGGGGGGGTGGGGGTTGTAGGGACAGAAGCGGTCTTTGATTCCATTGATAACACATTAAGGTGTAATATTTAAGAAACGTTTTTACCTTCTCGCCGCTCAGCGATACCATGTCCAGCGGTCCGTACATGAATCTGGCCGTGAGGACCTGGGGAGCACCCTCCATGACTACAATATCATTGGCCCGGTGGTTTGAATTCAGGTTCTACGAACAGGGAATGCAAACTCATTACTTTCGTACACAGTTACAAAAACAGAGGCTTTTGCCTATTTTTTCACTTTGTCTATTTTTACTGTTGTTGTTTTCGTCGTTGTCGTCGTTGTTGTACGTTGTTGTCGTGGTTGTTGTTGTAGTTGTTGTACGTTGTTGTCGTGGTTGTTGTACGTTGTTGTCGTGGTTGTTGTACGTTGTTGTCGTGGTTGTTGTACGTTGTTGTCGTAGTTGTTGTACGTTGTTGTCGTGGTTGTTGTACGTTGTTGTCGTGGTTGTTGTACGTTGTTGTCGTAGTTGTTGTACGTTGTTGTCGTGGTTGTTGTACGTTGTTGTCGTGGTTGTTGTACGTTGTTGTCGTAGTTGTTGTACGTTGTTGTCGTGGTTGTTGTACGTTGTTGTCGTAGTTGTTGTACGTTGTTGTCGTGGTTGTTGTACGTTGTTGTCGTGGTTGTTGTACGTTGTTGTCGTGGTTGTTGTACGTTGTGTGTCGTGGTTGTTGTACGTTGTTGTCGTAGTTGTTGTACGTTGTTGTCGTGGTTGTTGTACGTTGTTGTCGTAGTTGTTGTACGTTGTTGTCGTGGTTGTTGTACGTTGTTGTCGTGGTTGTTGTTGTAGTTGTTGTACGTTGTTGTCGTGGGTTGTTGTACGTTGTTGTCGTGGTTGTTGTACGTTGTTGTCGTGGTTGTTGTACGTTGTTGTCGTAGTTGTTGTACGTTGTTGTCGTGGTTGTTGTACGTTGTTGTCGTGGTTGTTGTACGTTGTTGTCGTAGTTGTTGTACGTTGTTGTCGTGGTTGTTGTACGTTGTTGTCGTGGTTGTTGTACGTTGTTGTACGTTGTTGTCGTAGTTGTTGTCGTCGTTGTTGTACGTTGTTGTCGTGGTTGTTGTACGTTGTTGTCGTGGTTGTTCTACCTTTATTTTGATGGCCGTTCGTCGCCTCAGCCACTTTTCTCTGGGTTGAGATGGCGAGAAAGTCGTTCCTCGTTTACTTGGTGATGACACAATTGACATGTCCCACTCGCCCTGCAAAACCTTGAAGAAGAAAACAATCATTTAATATTTAATAATAAACTTTGTTCCAACGTCAGTCACCTTTGAGGACATGCATACGTCGATACGACTTCCAAACTATAAACCTCTACAAAAGGATCCCTCCCGTAAGAAGACGTGAGATTTCATCTTCGCAATATTTCAAAACACAACAATACGGCGCGCACTTCGACAAAGATACATCTTGCAATGAAACACCGAGCAAAAGTTACCAACCATGTTTATGTTTTCAAACTTTCGCGGGGTTTAATTTTTTTCCCGCCAGTTGTGTACGCGCGCCGGCGAGAATCCAAGCCTCGCTTTGGTGTTAAAATTCGCTCCCAGTCCAACTCTTCCAAACATAACGAAAGTAAACTAACTCACCTGTCTGACGACAAACGCAGCTACATCACTGGATTCCCAGTAACTGACGTGAAAGAGCGGCGAAAGGACTGCGGTAGGGAACTGCTGCAAACCCTCTGGGCAGTACAGCGCGTAGTCTAAACGCTTTTGACCCCACCACTGATAACCTACAGTTAAACAACGACGTCATCAATATGGCCGCCGTGTTTGCGGGGAATTGTTTGTTGCGCAAACACGGCCATTAATTAATATTAAAATAAATGATACTAAATTGTGTCGATGTATTTAGCAGTACTGCTAGTGGGGACACGTCTCTCACGCTCACTTCTTACTATATTGCAGTACTGCTAGTGGGGACACGTCTCTCACACTCACTTCTTACTATATTGCAGTACTGCTAGTGGGGACACGTCTCTCACACTCACTTCTTACTATATTGCAGTACTGCTAGTGGGGACACGTCTCTCACACTCACTTCTTACTATATTGCAGTACTGCTAGTGGGGACACGTCTCTCACACTCACTTCTTACTATGTTGCAGTACTGCTAGTGGGACACGTCTCTCACTCACTTCTTACTATGTTGCAGTACTGCTAGTGGGGACACGTCTCTCACACTCACTTCTTACTATGTTGCAGTACTGCTAGTGGGGACACGTCTCTCACACTCACTTCTTACTATATTGCAGTACTGCTAGTGGGGACACGTCTCTCACACTCACTTTTGACTATATTGCAGTACTGCTAGTGGGGACACGTCTCTCACACTCCTTACTATGTTGCAGTACTGCTAGTGGGGACACGTCTCTCGCACTCACTTCTTACTATATTGCAGTCTCTGACAATTACATGCTGTAACATTCAGTGACCGTATAACTAGTTTAACCGCTGGTCCCTATCGTTAAATACTATGCACAACTCTCTTATACAACACGGGTGATTTTTAAATATGAAAAGTAACGCTAATCTTGAGACCCTCCTCTAAGGTGGACACCATGCTAAGACAGGCAGCCACCTTTGCCTCGTCTTTTTGCGCTGTTTTATACAATTAGCTCTCTGCCACGGACACCTCGCTAAAACAGAGGGTAACCTTGCCCATGGGTGCCTGGTTAGAGATAGGTGATTAAAAATAGTCTGTTGCCACTCACCTGGTTCAATCTCCAGGGACTTATTATCGTATATGCTATCCAATGACGATACACTAGAGGTACTCATGTTACTGTCGTGTCGAACAATGCCCGGTCGGGACAATCCCCGGGGGATAAGTCGTGGAGATGCCGCCGGGTTGACCACAAAGAGATCAGGGTTGGCCGCCAGGGCGTTTTTGAGAAAATGAGCCTGCCCGTCACCTAATGGGAAATGGTGGTATCGAGGAACGTTGACGGATGGACTTTGCGCAAATGCTGGGATGATCAAAGGTTCGATTCGAGATGCTGATGGATCGAATGGATGAAAGAGGTTGTAGAATTGTGAGCACGCTGGTCTGGGTGGTAGGGCTGAAATAGATATACAACAATGAGAACATTCATTGTAGAATTGTGAGCACGCTGGTCTGGGTGGTAGGGCTGAAATAGATATACAACAATGAGAACATTCATTGAGAATTCGGAGCACGCTGGTTCCATGAGACAACAATGAGAACATTCATTGTTGTGAAGTGGTGTACCAGAAGCGCATGGAATTCTGAATTGTGACGATGGCAAGTCTGAAATAGATATACAACAATGAGAACATTGAGTCGGCTTCCATGAGACTATGCTTGTTTGAAGTTGTACCAGAAGCGCATGGAAATGACGCAAGTCAATTTTATCATCATGAACTTTATGAACGTGTCAACTTCTTCTAGCGTATCACGCGTGATATACTAATCGATGACTCGTCGGTATACCACGATGTCGTGTATGCATCGTCAATATACTAATCGCTACCACGTCGTGTATGCATGCAACTAAATACGCTTGAAGAAACATACAACTCACTTACAAACTATTATCAAGCGACAATTCACCTTATAATAAGACGGTTATAAATACAATCTGCAAGTACGAAATGCAAGTTTTGACCGACAAACATCGCTTTCTATTATGAGTTACTTGTAGAAATAATAATTTTTTTTACAAACATCCAATAACGAGCAGCTTTTACCAGCACAAATGTGGATGTTGTACTTACAGATGGTATTTTTTGTACACCATCAACCTTCTTGACATCGACTAGATATAGCTAATTGCATAATCATTGTTGGGTTGAAAATCATAAATCATAGAAGCTGAGACCGCAAGGATGGATGGGAAATCAGTTCATGACCTGCATTACATACAGATATATGTCGATGATTTGACGGTGTTATTTGAGAGTTTTAATTTCCCAGAATTCCTTTTGGTCATAGCTTTCATGATTTTCAACCCGACAACGATTATGCAATTAGCTATATACAATGTTAATACACGTAGATAGAGTCGTTTTCTTATGAGTGGGAAACCCGCTACGGCACGGTGTTACGGTCACGGTAAGAAATCGAAGAGATCTATTCAACCAATCACAGCGCGCAAAAGCATTGCTCAACCAATCAGCATGATTGAACACGGCACGATCATGGTACGAACCGCGGTACCGTAACTACTTCCCACTCCCCACGACTCTATCACCACAGGTAGCCCAAGCCCCCCTACTCACCTTTATACTCGTCGCCTTGGATGAATTTCCTGGAGGCAATCACAAGCCCGATGGGAGAACCAAACGCGAAGAATTTCGACACTTCAAAGTCAAAAGCCACCACCTGGTCGATGGAATCGAACGACATGCTTAAGCCATCATAGCTGTTCTTATTTTCCATGGAATGCTTGAGACCTGTTGTAAGTCAAACGTTAGAAACACTAACACATTTGTATTAGCACTTTTATTATAACGATTAAAGCTGAAGCTTCCAGCATCCATTCGGGATCCCTGTTCTTTTTTTAGGCCGAGGGAGACTGGAGGCAAAAAAGAAGACGGGGATATTTTGGGGTTCGGGATATTTTTGGAATAGGCTCCAGTCTCTCCCAGAGGCATGAGCGGAGAAGGCTACTAAGCCAGTCATGTAAATTAAGGAATAGTAGTTTATTGGCTACACTTACCTCTATCGGTTTCAATAGTAGGAGATGCAGGCGAGTCTTGCTCATCATTGTCCTCCACATCACTCGTTTTCAGGTTTTCTCGGATATTCCCGCTGCTTACGCACATGCGTAAACCCTTCGATGCCACAAGGCTGTTCTTGTTTGGCGGTATGTGGGCACTAATCCTCCTCGGCTTTTCACTCCGTGGTGAGACTGGTGCCGAGTCACCATTCAATGATGAGCTTGAGGAGTTTGGAGGGTAGGAGATGTGGTAGCTGTTGTTGATGCTGGTCGACCGTCCACGGTACGACGAAATGAGAGCATCGTATGCCAGCAATGCACCCATACAGTCGCCGATTATGCACGTCTGAAAGCAATATATATATATTAGGGCCAGGTAAGCAAATAATAGAGTCGTTTTCGTATGAGTGGGAAGTAGTTACGGTACGGTTCGTGCCATGCAGTGACTGTGCTGTGTCCAAGCATTCTGATTGGTTGAGCAATGATTTTGCGTGCTGTGATTGGTTGAATAGAATGTCTTCGATTCCGTACCGTGACCGTAACTCCGTACCGTAGGTTTCCCACTCATTCGAAAACGACTTTATACGGCTTCCCAAACAGGAACGCATAGAAGATCGTTTGAATACTGTAGCAACACAGAGGTATCTCAGTGTTCGGTTCGTTTATGAAGAGTGGAACAATTAATCTCTCGATCGTGACCAAACGGAGAAGGAGAATAACCTATGTCCGTCTCACAATACACAGAATTCCCATTATAAATGACAAACTTTACATATTGTTTGTACCTCTCCGGAATAACCTTGTCCTTCCTCAGAACGAACAAAGTCCTGGTAAACACGATTCGTGTTGGCTATCATGGTTGACACCATTTCGTCGTAGTTTGGAGAAGAGGTGACCATTAGTGGGACAGCGCTGATAGGGAAACTACTCGAGATGGGACAAAACCCAGAATAACATGAACCGCTATCTAGAGGAACAAAGTACATCAATATTATTATTATTAATTAATAATTGAAAACATTATCATCATCATCACCGCCACCACCATCATCATTTTCACCACCAGTCACCACTACGATCATCACCACCACCACCATCATCATCCACCGGCATCATCATCATCACCACCACCACCACCACCACTATCATCATTTTCACCACCAGTCACCACTACGATCATCACCACCACCACCATCATCCACCGGCATCATCATCATCACCACCACCGCAACCATCATCATCATCATAAGAACAGCAGCATCATACGAATAAAGAAAACAGTATCACAACACCTAAAATAAAAACAGAAAAGAAAACAACAAAAACTCATACATTTTGAATAAAATCGAGGCTTCTCTTTGTTGACGGAAAACAGTAAAATGGGAAAAGTCAAAAAAACACAGACAGACTGAGTCAGATAGACGGAGACCGACAGACAGACCGACAGACAGACAGATAGACTGAGACAAGTCACTGAGAAAGACGGAGACAGACAGACGGACTGAGACAAGTCAGATAGACGGAGACAGACAGACAGACAGACTGAGAATATAAATCAGAAAGACAATCACACGGACGGACGGGAACCTTACCTGAGTCACTTTCTACATAGGGACACAGATGTGACAGTATATTTAGTGCCTTGGTGCAGACAGCCGGACACTCGACCAAGTATAGAAAGACCGAGACCCCTGTAGTGGGGACTGAGACAAGTCAGATAGACTTCGGAGGCAGACAGATCACAGACATTGACTGATAATATAAGTGTCGTGATCTTACACGTGGAGATTGAACACGTCGACGTGACTGACGGGAACATTAAACCTGAGTCACTTTCTCACAGCGGGAAACACTAGAGATGTGACAGTATATTTAGTGCCTTGGTGCAGACAGCCGGACACTCGACCAAGCGTATAGCAATTCTCCCCACCGCACCCCTGTAGTGGGTTTTTATGACAGTTTGAAAGCTTTCTTTGAGTAGCTCACAGTCCATCTCCTTCGATAGGCTGTCTTGATCACAGTCCAATTGACTGCCACCGTGAACGATCAACAGCAGTGTCGTGATCTTACACGTGGAGATTGAACACGTCGACGTGTCGCTGAACTTCTTGCAGAGGTTCTCCTTCTGGACATAAGCATAAGCCTAAAACATTGTAAAAGGTCGCTCAGACTTACATGACGTGAAAACATTTCATTGACATAAGCATGAGCCTAAAACATTGTAAAAGGTCGCTCAGACTTACATGACGTGAAAACATTTCATTGGCATAAGCATGAGCCTAAAACATTGTAAAAGGTCGCTCAGACTTACATGACGTGAAAACATTTCATTGGCTGCAATAACGTTAATGACGTCAAGATTTCTGTGAAATGTTTGCTTTGGCCGATATATTTCAGAAACACAGATCGGATAGTATGACGTCACTTGGTTTGCAGAGCCAACAAAAACATTCCTACTTTTGTCCGACCATATGCGACAACATAAACAGGAAAGTATCGCACCATTGGGAAAAAAAAGAAATGGATGTTATATGTACTCACCCGTGATTGGTCAACGATCGAAGAACCGACTGAATCAATGGATTCCCGAGACCCGCGGGACGAATCCGAGTCAAGCTCCAGACTCTTGAAGCTATTGCTGAGCTCGACGTTTTGGATCGTGAGGAGATTGGTGCCTATTGGCTCGCTATCTGAAGGACTATCAAGTTCCTCTGTTTAAACAATAACAAGGTGGTCAGTATTACACAAACATCGCTTAAAAGTATTTTTCTACACGAACATATTTCATACAGAACAAGACGCTCTATAAGCAGCGTTCACTCGGCGGGCTACAGCAATGCGCCTTCGGTTTCCTCAGCGGCAATGAGCGCATGCGCCTTGGTACCCAGTTGGCGATTTGTGGCCATAAGAAAAAGAAGACCCATTTATTTCAACTCGGCGTGCAACAGGTAGCTAAGGACGCCTGCAAAGGAGGCAACGTGACAGGCAGCCCGCCGAGTGATTACTGCGCGATGGTGGATGGGAAGGAAGCGAGTGAAAGGTTCTACCTTGTGCATCGAAGAATTCATCCTCCGACGTAGACTCTGACGTCTCAATGCTGGACATCTGCCATCCTTTCATGACGTCAGCGTGTGACATTCTCTTTGAGAGGCATGGCGGTAGTGACGCCGATGCGCTCTCGTAACTCGTAATGCTCCCTCGATTGCTGTCTCTGAACGACAAGGGTCTCATGGAACGAGGGAAAGAGTCTCTCATGTTCGAAGCACTGGGATAATCCTGATCTCGTTCTTGGTAAACTAACGGCGTTCCTTCACGCTCAAGATCGTGTCTTTCTACTTTGATCTCTACTGGAGGAATGGGAGTAATCCCCTCAGAATCCTCCAGAGAATATTTCGATATAAGCTCTAGTTTTGAGCCATTAATCTCGTTAATCGAGCCTCGCTTGGCCTCGTTAAGTGAGGGCACGTGCACGACGCTCCCCCTACTTTCAGTGTTCGCAAAGCCCCCTTCTTGATCACTCTCGCGATCCGAGAGGTTTCCAAGCTGAATGGAGTCGAATTGTTTCCCCATGGTCTGCGAGAGGATGGCTTTGGTCTCTTCTTCCAGTTTTCTGATATCTTCGATAGTTAGACCGTACCATTCGTCCTGCCACACCCAAGCCTGTCGGTGTCCCATAAACATTGGCCGGCGTAGACCACTGTGAATAAAGTGCTCGATTTTGTTCTGGTTGAAAAGAAGAGAGAAGAAGAAAACGGAATTTTTAGCAACCTCGAGAACCAGGGGGAGAGGGGGTGTTTGGGTGGTTGCTTGTACCAATGACGTCAACTGCACCCAATCAGCACACGACTTTCTGATGGATTATACTGTTATTATTAATACCCTACCTGCATTCCCCAATATCTGAATTCCACTTTAATTAACTTATAAGCGCACATCACACTCGAGGGAGGTTTGTCGGTTTGGTACAAGTCCAACCAGTTATGCTGCATTGGTCCCCTGCTTGTCTTTTGGGACTTGTATAACAAGGGATCCTCCTCTTCACAGTAGTCTGGTGGTAATACCTCCTCGATTATAGGGTCAATCAAGTCTATGGAATTAATATATGAAGGACAAACTTCAGGAATACTATATTTGTAAATTAGTATTGAAAATCCCTGTTGGGAAATGCTAATAAATTTATTGTATTGTATTGTAGAATCAGTGCAAGTATTCGAGTTTACAGTCAACACTCTCTAGGTAGACACTCCTGGAAGCTGGACACCTCTATAAGATGGATCAACACTTTGTTTGGTCCCTGCTGTACTGTTTTATTATAAATTCATATAGATATGCAAACACCTCGCTAAGTGAAACAGCAAAAGTTGAGTGTCCGGCTTAAAGAGAGTTCACTGTAATTTTTTTACTCAGTTTAATAGTCAGTCAGCCAATCAGCCAGCCAGTCAGTCAGCCAGGCGAGCCAGCCAATCAGTCAGTCATACAATACAATACAATACAATACAATACAATACAATAACTTTTATTTAAACACGATATTATTTAAAGCTAAAGCTTGTGGGGTCGTGTGGAACAGAAAAAAAAAAAATAATTAATAATAATAAAATGCAGTCAGCCAGTCAATCTGTCAGTCATGCAGTCAGCCAGCCAATCATTCAGTTGGTTGGATGGTCAGACATCAGTGAGTCACTTAGTCAGTCAATCAATCAGTCAATCATACAGTCATCCAGCCAGCCAGCCAGTCAGTCAGTCAGTCAGTTGGACATCATGCAGTGAGCCACTTAGTCAGTCAATGAGCAATGGATAGTCAAGGTCAGGATGATCAGTCAATCTATACTCACCAACTTCTCTGTTGCTTAGTTCTGTAGGACTAAGGTTGAAAACATTCTCCTGTAGAGTACAATGAATTTATCAATGAGAGGATCCCAAAGTTACTGACAGGCTAATACAATGGAAACAAACACACACACAAACCCTCTCTATATTTACATATATATTTCATATTCATATTTTATTCTCGGTGTGCACGTGACGTCATGGCAGCCATGTTGGTTCCCAAATACCGACAAAGCATTCCTCATTAGCTTCTCTTATTGGTTCATCCAACATGGCCGCTGCGTCTTTGTTATTTATTTCTCAAGGGATTTTTGGTCACGTGGTTGCACGCCAAGAATAGTTTAAGAATATTGTTTTTTATTTTTATTCTGTAAAGTGCATTAGATCATATTTACATGTAATTTTTGTGCCATATAAGTATTAAATTATTATTATATTATTATTATATTTACCGATTGTCCAGCATCAGGGAGATAATAAGTTTCTACATCAACATAAAATTTCTCAACAAATGGACATGTAGTCCTCATTTTTGTATATGGATAGGCATTCCATGCTTCTTCTTCGACACGCAGGGCAGATTTTGGAAGTATGGCCTTCAGCCAACTGGGCAAGTGGTTTCCAATGTGGTAGATCTTCTTAGTGTACTGCCCGCATTCCCCATCTTTGCTTCTATAAGGATGGTTCTCAAGGATTTCAACTCCACTTCCTTCACCAGTGCTTTCGAGTCGGCTCTTTTTCTAAGTGAGAATTTGGAAACACAAAATATTACTGAAGGTGGAGCATGATGAGGAAGATCCATACTTTTGGTAAAATAGTTTTTCAAAGAGGGTTCACAATGGGCACAAGCCCCCAACCAGCCTTTAAGTGTCAGAACAGGAGAATTTGATTAAGACACAACTTTCTCCCCTCCCCTCCCCTCCCCTCCCCTCCCTTCTAACATACCCAACCCCCTAAAGCTACCCCAGTAATGAAAATCTCTAGGCTAATTATGAAACCTTGTCGAGAGCACATCAATAGTAATTAGTTCGGCTATGCAGATGAATGAAATTAAAGAATAGAAAAAATCCAACTTTATTTTGGGTTTTACCTCAATGTAACAACCTAGGGGGGGTATCAGGGGTATCAGACTGATACCCTGATGTTTCTCTTCAACCTAATACTGATGGAATGTATCAAACATGTATCAATTACTTTGTTCTAATTCTAAAGATCTCTAGACCCTTCAGACTACTGGATTGAACAGACACAATGTAATAAATGTTGAAGTCATAGTCAGGCATAATGTTATTTGGGATTTAAAAAGAGTTTTCACTGACTGTGGAATTATCGGTTGAGATGTTTCGGTTCAGGTACATCCGACTGATGAAGGTTCTGGTATACCTGAACCGAAACGTCTCAACCGATAATTCCACAGTCAGTGAAAACTCTTTTTAAATCCCAAAGACACAATGTATGTGTTGTTCTTTTATATATTTTGTAAGTTAAAAACAATATTTACTGCTCGTGAACTACATTAAATCATGGGTTGCTGTGCAACATTGGATGTTCTGAGTTATGAAAGATTGTCATGAACAAGATCAATCATGTTGGATACTTGAAATATACACTCTTAATGGATTAGATTGTTTAAAACAAAGTTCCAATTCTACAGAAACACTTGAATAATTGATAAACACCAGTAAAGGTATGATCATGGAAGAGATTTGAAACAGGTTAGAGCAAGGGCCATGTGATGATCATCTGTTCCATGCATACTGACTGCATGCTAAGTGCTATCCTCGTAAAATAAATCCTTTATATATTAAGAAAAGCACTAAACACATAAAGCTATAAGTGAGTGTTGTGGTATAATCTGATTGTACAATGGGCAAGAATCAAAACAAAAAGAAAGGTGATGCTTCTATGATTCTTACTGTTCAATAAAGGTTTAGGAACTAAACTTTATGGGTCGATTATTTGTTTGACCGTAGTGTCTGGGACAATAGATAGACATCCTTGTATTAGGCTTAAATATCAGTCATATTAAATCATCCCTACATTGTATTATATATATATATATATACATAAGTTCTGATGTAAGTAATATTGGTTATATTTTATTGATTTGAGTTACTATTACGTTCATCCTTGGCAAAAGCTTGGGATGTTTATACTAACTGTTTGATCAGTGACATTATTATTACCATAATTTTTATGACCCATTACTTAATCTTGTTTATTCATAATTTATCAGCCCCCTACTGTTCCAATACCAATGTGTAAGGGTAGTATGAATACAGAGCCACTATAAATACTCTCTCATAACGTGAATGCCTAATGAATTGTGGCTGGTGAACAAAATGTCTTGCAATATAAACATGATTGCACAGATATGTTGGTTAATATATACAATACACATCCACATTCAAAAAGCAAAATATGGTCACCTAATATACACCTACTGTGGACACACACATTATACACACACAGATTGTGTTGTCACCATTCTATTTGACACAGAACCGAGTACACATCCACAGAGAATACTGTTTAATGTTTATCTCAAAACCTCAAAATTATCTTGAGCTAGGTCTTCAATAAAATATAAGATGCCAAAGATTTTGCATGGTAAATAATCGAAAATCTTGTTAATAAACAAGAGTGTTATGCAATATCCTACGTACATGTACGTTGTAATACATGTACCATACACTTCAGAAATGTTGAACAAGTTCTAAAACATGTGCTGTGGAAGACTTGATACTAGAGATTTTGTATATACACTAAGTAGCAATACTAGACCTAATGAACGAGCCACTGACCCGATAGCCAAAAGAATATGCAAAAGCACAGTACATGCTAAACCACATATATTTTATGTAGTTCCATAAACTAAATTATTGAATAAACTGGCTGGGGCCGCATAGGCTTCGCTCCAAATAAAAGCCTTATTTTCAAAGACAAACGGTTTTGCTTGAGAAATGCTTCACAACTGTTATTGTGGAATCCGTGAGGAACATTGTTAGAATGGAACATTCATGGAAAGCCAAGCTGAACAAAATCAAAATCGAAAATTGTGAACGTACCAGCTGCTCAGTGGCGAAAATATCATCGAGCTAAATTAATTTAGACCCTAACTATTGCCAAAATCTATTCCCTTTTTTTTCGGGTTCGAGAAAATAAAAGGAGAACAAATCGATTCGGAGAAAAGTGTTTGTTTAAAGTGCTTTTTGTTCGTAACGATTTTCGGAGTGTAAATTGATCCGACGATTCGAAAAATGTGTTTTGAAGGGAAATAAAATAAGTAAGTGCACGGACCCCTAAAATGCTGATTGCTAGCAATAAACCGACGAACAATAATCACGACACTGCAAAGGTTCGATCATAAACGCCGCGAACGCAAAGGAAAATCGACCTCAGCTGTTTTTTCCCGCGAAAGTTAAAGGAAATTTCGAAAATCAACAATATACTCGATTGAAATGCCTTTTTTCGGTGTGTAATCGCGGTGTGGTAGCGACATTATGCAGCACAAGAGATAACAAGCTTATGTTAGGAAAATGCAAATATTTCAATAGAGGGTGAGAGTTATTTGAAAGCGCCAGAGAAATCGTTTCTTAATGTACAAGCGGGAACCCAAGTGAGGGTTTTGAATGATATTTTATTCTTCGTCGTGCTGTCTTATGTCAGATCTCAGTTGAGATAGCCTTGGTAAGCAGTCACCGTAATAATTCTAACTTCATAAATGTCAGTTCCAAAACTAAAATTAATCGATGACTTGATTATTGCCTTCGTAGTTGAAAGTCTAAAATATGCAAAAATGGGGCTAAAAAGACGGATTTGGGGTAATATTTTGGTCATAAAATAGAAAACTAGACGTGACACTGGGTTAGTGGCTTGGTTGACAACGGAGATGTCGAACTTATATATCTTATATCTCCGACCTCGTAGTCTAAAGATCCTGCAAATGTAGACTTTCCAAGATCACAGCAAATACATTCCCTTTACTTCAACACACTACAAGCTAGGTTCAACCAAAAGCCATGTCAAAAAAAAAAACAAGGGGGAATATTGCAATACACCAACACATGTAAGTTATGTCTGTGAGTCCAATCGACCAAATAGACAGTTCGCCTTTTCACGACGTCCAATTCTCCAAGTCAAATAAACAAAACCGACTTCCACAACGCGATTGCAAGAACTGGCTAGCCAAAGGTAGCAAATCATTTTTTCAGCACAATTACACGCTGTGTTGGATAAAAACAAGGGCAACGTTTTCGGGTACCTGAATCATGTATAGCTGAGCGATACGATACTCTTCTACGCTCATCGGTAAAGGAATTCTGTACTCCTTGATCAACATCTTCGCGCGACGACAAGGAGGCCTTCGCCTCGATCTCTGCCAAAAGATCCACAAGAAATGAGTTCGTGTCAAATGTCATTCATGAGTCCAAGTCCAGCGGAGAGTAAGCTCCGAACATGGTCGGGTAGTAGAAGGTAAACAGTTCAAACTTTGCCTGCGCCGCCGGCCGGAAGCCATGTTGAATGACGTCATAGCGAAGCAGCTGCAAGTGGCCTCGTTCTGGTGGTCTATCATGGGTATACGGTATCTACGTGCCGATATGGTACGGAACACTCAAGTGGGACTCCTACAAAACTTCAAAGAAAGCTAATGATCTACTTTACGGACTTTACGACACTTTTAGAATCGTTACTTCTATAAATGCGCAGCGCTGTGGAGTAGTACGGTCAGCTGACTCGCAGCACTCGCGGGTCCACTGATATGTGGACACCCTAGTCAGAGGAAAGCCTGCTGAATGGCTAAAAATAGACTACCCTACTCAGTGATCACTATTGTCTTCTTTGTGCAAGTTATCAATATTAAATCACCTCTCCGTTTGCCGAGGTCTTTTGTTTCAACACGGTTTATTCGTTTTCCAAACAAATGCATACATGACTTGATAATTAGTGTTTTTCTGAAGGCTTTGGAACGGGCCGTCTTTGATGAGGGAATTACGCTATGGGAGACCATATGGTCCACATTATTAACGGCGATAGCCTGACAATTGAAATTCAAATTTTCTTCTTATTCTCTTGTTATTTTTAATACTAGACTTTAAATTGAGTTTGCGGGTCTCGCCTGACAAAACGGCAAGTTTTTTCATGTTTGGTCTGACTCAGGTTGTTCGGCACCCGATGATGTCATAACGTTTGTCATGAAAAAACTTGTAATGAAAGGCGTGGTCCGCATGATGATGCCATCAGCGTGCAACTCACACACGTCAGCATCCGATATTGCTGTTTATTAATATTTGCAACCTTTGAAACCGAGGTCCACATAAAAATGAAAGTAGAATATTTACCTATTAAAATAGGTCTTAAATATTCTTAGCAAAACTACAGCCGGTTTGATCAGTGATAACATTGTTGGTTACCACCGGCTCCTTGAACGATAACCGACAGTGAAAGTTTTGTTGAGTTCAGAAGACTAACCTGGTAAAAAGATAGCATCGAAAACAACTTATAAATTAGTAATGATAGCATCGATATTTGAGTAGGATTATGACTGATCGCCTTATCTATATCGTTCGTTTTAATTCTGTCTTCTTATTGGCCGGATGACGTTTGTCAGAATACCGTCTAGAATCCGCCAGCGGTTTTATTAAAAATCAAGCATCTGGAATCATTCTAAGATAAAAAAGGAGACATGAATAATTTTACAGATACGGCGGCCATTTTGGATTCTATTGTTTTGGCTAGAACATTATGGGATGCTCAGGGTGCAAATGACCCAAAAACTCCCAAAAACTGTACATGTGGAGTCGCGTCAATATATTATTTTTCTATTTCACTCTATCCATAGTGTTGTATGGCTTACTATCTACATGTGTTGTGCATTGTTGAACAATTTTGTACAAATTCATTGCTGACTGAATTAGGTTTTCGTAGTTTTTCATGGCCAAATGGTTACTAGCTTGCACCCTAGGCATCCCATAATTCAAGATGGCCGCCGTATCGGTAAAAAGGTCTATTGGGCTCCCACGCTGCCGCGCTATAGAGTCATGATTTAATTATAATGCAACCAAGATTTCGGCCTCATCCGGCGCGCTCTCGCAAGAACAAGAGACCATGACCAAGGTCGTGGAGGGGGCACCCAGAATATAAAAGTAAAAACAAACAAAAAACAAAAAACATTATTCATTAGAGTGATTGCAATAAACCTGGGCACTACTAATTAGCTGTCAGTGTTTATTAGATGCAAAGAAACAAAAGAAAAGAGTGAGTCTAATAGTGTGCAATGGTGTAGTTAGTAATGCCCAGGTTTATTGGAACCACTCTATCAACATTATTCATGGCTCCTGCTTCTATCCAATGGGAGTCTACCACCTGCCACGTAACTTTTTAAATTTTCACCGAAGGCAAACGAAAAGACCATAACTTGAAAGAGCATGCTAAAGTTAGTCAAAGTTGAAAATTTGAAAAGAATCAAGCAAATAAGAACAAAGTTAACGGCTTTCAAAGTTTCCCGCTTTGACAAGGATTTGTATGGGTTTTCGCTTGGAAGGCAAGCTGTTGCCCTCCAACATACATTTCCATACAAAAAAGGCAAAGTTTGAATACCTGTAACTATTGCCCTGTTTACGTATTTCCCTTCAAACTTTCCACTTTTACTAACTAACTAACTTTTGCTCTTTCCAGTTATGGTATTTTCGTTTGTCTGCGGTGAAAATTTAAAAGGTCACGTGACAGGTGGTAGAAGCCCATTATTTTCCTTCCTTTCTATTCCCATCTTTTCTATTCTATATCTCATTCGATTGTCTTCAGTCTTGCGTGATGCGCTATGGTCACGCTCTGATTATCGTCACGCGGTACAAACCCACAAGGTCCTGGGAACTAGTTCATGTTTCCTCAAAATGGCGGAGTTTGACGTTTCTTTCTGTGCTTCTGTAGTTCTTCTTCTTCTTCAAATGTCCTCTTATTTCGTAAATGGTTCTACAAAGGGAGCTGTTGGACTTGATAGTTTAACCTTTGATAAGGTAAATTTTCAGACAAAAATTGTGGGAGTTGGGGAACCATTTTTCTTGACCTGTGGCTGTGGCTGTGCAAATGTGTACAGACAGTCACATCTGGTTTTTATACAGACTCCAACCCTGCTCAAGGCATTTAGCTATTAGGAGTGTACTGTACAGGTACCAACTAGTGTATGATGGATTGTAGTGTAACCGTACGATGTATGATGTGAATGTGTGATTGACTATCTCACTCAATTTCTATCACTTGTGCACTTGTAATATTCAGTCCTAAAACCAGATGCACTTTCAACTCTTACTTAGCTTTAATAGTGAGCCAGAGGAGTTGACCTTTAAGACCTACAGGCTTGGGGTCTGCAGTCAATGGTGTCTGTCTTTGAGAAGTGACTATATTTTGGTCAAAACTGTTTCTAGTAAGTTGACTGTATTTTTACAAGCTGAAAAATCAAGAATAGATGCAATGATTCTTGGCACGAAACCATCAAAAATATCGATTTTGTAATGACACATGGCAAAGGACATCAGAGTCAAACTTGAAACATGTGGATGACTTGCACTAAGAGGTCACGTGACCCCACCTCCATTAAATCAAGCAGCAATTTCAAAATGAACTTCAGAAATGAAAAGAGCAACTCAATTACTATTAGTAGCTCGATATTAGTAAAAAGGTGAATTTTCAGCTCTTAATGTTGGGCATAGGAGAAATTGCATTAAAAATAAATTGAAAATATTATTAGTATTCATATGGGGAAATGTGCTGGATGGCAAGCTCTTACCATCCAATTCATTTTCCTTTTATAGAAATCATTTAATTTTATTTTTCATGACATTTCTCCTGTGTCAAACAGTGTGAGCTGGAAATTCGCATTCTTACTAATATTGAGTTGCTCTTCATTTCTGTAGTCCATTTTGACATAGCTGCTTGATTTGAAGGGGTGGGGTCATGTGACCTCTTCATGCAAGTCCCCTAATATTGATCTTTCAAGAATCTAAAAATCTAAATGTCACTGCATTTCACCACAGGTAGCCCAAGTGGTGTATTTGGGTTCTCTGAGTTACTGCTTGTTATCTCAAGTGAAACCTGGGCCACACGACAAAATGTTTAATTTTCACTTTAATTTGATAGACAAAACCTTCTGAACCTCACACAAGTTGAATTGCATTTCAATTCAGTTTGAACAGAACTTTAATCAGAGAATGCATGAAGTCAGACTTTGAGTCTCACATATTCACCATTTTGAATGAAGTGTAAATGTCAGAAACATAGAACTAAATTATTTTATCGATGTTTTTTTGTCTAATTTCCTCAATTCTTTCTAATAAAGACTGTGAGGGTGCAACTTGATAAATAAATAAAGTTTTAATGTACTGTGATGTTCAGGGGGTGGGGGGAGGGTCAACTGCCACTCCTTGTCCCTACATGTATGTTCTGGGGGTGGGGACTTCCTGGGAGAATGAACTACCATTCCTTGTCCCTATGTTCAGTGGGGTGGGGGAGGCTGAATTGCTACTCCTTGTCCCTATGTTCAGGGGGGCAGGGAGGCTGAACTGTCCCCCTGCCCCTATGCTGTATACAGCCCTGACAACCTGATACATTCTATTAGCATTTTCTTATGTAATTAGGTCATAAACAAGCACAACGCAGTTCTAGTAAAGTTTGACAAACAGTATGCATATGGAGAAAAAGAAGAGGTTTTCAAGGAATTTTGTAAAAAGGCATCTTCACAAGCTAACTTACTAGTTGCTGAAGTTGGAGTCTCAGGTACAAATGTAACAGTCATCAGTTGATTTTATTAGTCACCTATGTTTACTAACATATCTTAACGCTCTTCTTTTGGGCTTCCTGTGTACTTCTGAGGATTTGTTCTAGTTCCCAGTTCCTCTCTTCTAATGCATGAAACAGGGAGCCCAGAGGAGTTAAAATGTTAGATGAATTACTGTAAATTTATATGTAGCCTGCAGAGAAGTCTCCTATCAGTGCAGACATCTATCTTGTGGATTTCCTGTGTTAGATTTAATTGAGGGAGGACTGGATTTCTTGTTCCCATTCCCCTTTATTTCCATCATTTCCCTTGCCACAGGCAGCCCATGGGATAAAATTATCACTAACCCACCATCTTGACATTTTAGATTATGGCGAGAAAGACAATGATGACTTAAGGGAAAGATTTCAATTAAAGAAGGAGGACTTTCCATACTATATGATGTTCCTTCAGGATCGTGCAGAGCCTATCCATTATAAAGGAGATATTAAAGAGAATGAGATGACAGCATTTGTGTCTAAACACGCAGGTCTTTGGATAGGTAAGATTATATTTATCATCATTATCATTATCATCATCATCATTATCATCATCATCATTATCATAGTTGGACCTTGGTGTGGTAACTTAAATCCTGGAAGGAATGAAGGGTGAGATCGGTTCAAACCTGCGGCCTATTTTACAATAATCATGACCTCCTCAATTCATTCTCTTTCCTCAGGAAACCCAATAATACGTATTCCGCGCCCTCTACCACAGGAAACCCATCGATCAAAAAAGACGCGCGCTCTACCACAGGAAACCCATCAAAAAAGACGCGCGCTCTACCACAGGAAACCCATCAAAAAAGACGCGCGCATACAGATATCTTTTTTCACACACGGTGCAACTTTTCTTGCAACGTTGCGCACAACAGTTGCAGAAGTAGGATCACGTTCAACAAGTTTTTTTGGGGGTGTCACACGTGCAAGAAAAGTTGTACCGTGTGTTCGGGCATTTAGTAGCCTCAGAAGAAATTGTTTGGGCTGCCTGTGGTATAACGCGCCTGTAGACGAATAATTACGATTCCGTAGCTCGCGACGTGCGTTCCCAGTGCGTTACATCACTCTTGCGATGCGTGCTGTATTATTTGTGGTCCTATGCATTGTAAGAAACAATAACCTTCATAGACCGAAAGACAGCGTACATTTTCCATTTCCATTGTGAAGCTCAGTTGTTTCTATTTCTAGACTTACGTTCTATAGATTCTATACATGTTTAATTGCTGACCCGCTATGACGCCTAGTGTAACCACTGCTATTCTGTGACCGCTGGTCTTTGTTCTATTACAAGATTCATGTTTATTTTCGTACTCGAAAAATCTAATTCGGTTCTCAGGCCGGTAGACGTTGGACAAGAAAGGCTTTTGTCTGACATATAAGTGGATACTTTCGAACACAAACCTAAAGTCCTTTAGTGAATAAGAGTCGATAGACAGAATAAAAACTCAGCAGACAATACTGTATACAATGGTGTAATTTCTGTCGTACGTTCACCACCGTCTCCGCAGTCAATCGCGTCTCTGCGCACGCGCGATTTCTTTTCCTTGCCATTTTCTCTCTTATCTTCTTATTATGTTGTCATGTTATGTTGTAGGTTTGCCAGGGTGTGTCGAGAAGTTCGATAATCTTGCAAGGAAGTTTTTCGAAGACCAGTCGAAACAATCCGAAGTGCTCAGCGAGGCTGAAGCCACCCTAAGGGCCATAACCAACGAGAAACAAAGGACAGCGGGACAGATTTACATCAAGATTATGAAAAAGGTCAAAGAGAACGGATTCGACTTCATTGAAACTGAAGTCCGACGGGTTAAGAAACTTGTACAAGGCAAAATAACTGAGAAAAAACGAAAACTGTTTGGAATTCGGCTCGACATCTTGACATCTTTTCAGCATTTGATTGCGCGCGAAAAAGTTGAATTGTAACGTGCATGAATTATGTAGCCAACGTTGTGAGATCTTGGTGTTTGTTTACTTTTACTTTTCTTTTCTGATTTTATTATACTTTTTATTTTTATTACTTTTTCTTCATTTCGTATTTCTATTTTGAAGCAAAAAAATTGCCTTACAATAGAAGTACTGCAGGTGATAATTTCCTCTCATTGTTCTCAATTTCCTTTGTGTACGATGTTTCTGCATTGCACATTGTTTCTGAATAAAACACTCTAAAATTTATATTAGCCTTGCGAATTTTTTTACTTAAAAAAATCATCACCACATTGACTGAGATTTCTAGAAGGCGTTGGCTGTTTTCTAGCGACATTTTACCGCTAGGTTTAAAAAAAACTTCGATGGTCGGTCACACCCATCACTGTTATCACGAAACCGCAGGTGAATGAATGGGTTCGTGTTTGTGCGGTTTCGTCTGTGTTTATCCACTTTTTTCGGCCAAAGTGAATCGATATTTTATCTATAATCTCTAGAAACCTCAGCTGCCACAAAAAGGGGTCAACATTTTAAGTTTTCCCCAAAAAATCAATGGCAATTTGGTGATTTTTTTTGCGACCACAAATGAGGCTTGATTGAAAGTATTTTTGTTTTTAAATACACTCGATGCCAAACAAACCCTTAGACAGTTAGTTGCGTTACCAGAACGACAAATCAAACTTCGAACTCTGAATGCGTATTTGTATATTTGTTCTTTCAGAAGAAGAAAATTGATAAAACAAATAAACGGCTTTTTTCAGGTTGAAAAAGACCGCCCAGTCCAATATGGAGTACGGTGTTAATTATTCCAGAATATTAAAATGCTGGTGCTTTACATGAATAATGAATAACAGAAAGCTATATTACTTACGCTGATTCTATCACAATTCTTCAATTAGCTTGTTTTTTCTTACGGTTTTCAAATGTGTTGAGTTGGAAGACGTCGTCGTTTAGCCCGCGTTTAGTAACGATACGATTATTGGCTGGGCTTGCGTCAATTGACAGGGGACAGCTATTGACATTCCTCTGTAGTTTGTCTCTGTCAAGTGGTATGCTTCGCCGCTGACAACCGCTAGATAGCGCTGTACTTTACTACACGTTCCGATGGGGTCGCAGGGCACGGACGCCGACGTTCAAGTCAAAGAAAGCACCATGGCACAAGGACGACATCCAAGTAAAAGTCTATGGTTTGGTTGGCTCACGTTGCGTCCCAAATGGCTCCAAGTCCTAAACAGTCCCAAATGTTTTCTGTTCTTTGTGTCTATGTATTTCTTCACCCAGAGCATCGTGGTGAATGGGGTTTACTCAGTGTCCATTACCACAATCGAGAAGAGATTTGGCTACTCAAGGTGAGCATTGTTTTTACTGGGAAACTCTATTTACACATGTCGTGTTGTATTAGCTTGTGTCGTCGCTCTGGGGATATAAACTCTAAGCTGTATATTGGGTTATTACTACAACAAGACACGTCTTGTTTATATGGTGATAAACCGTTTTACACACAATCCTGATTAAACCGAATTTAAATTTTAATCATTTCGCTGCGTATAGTTCTATCTGCTTCCCTACGCGTTCGGCATTGTGCAGACCTGCATGAACTACTGAGAACCGTTTAAATCGCAGGATTACACACACCAACCAGCTGTGAATGGTTTTAAAGTGCTTTACGTGTATTAGCAGTAACTTAAGAACTCTTTAGCGTGTTTATTTGTCGTCGTAAGAGTACGTCAGGGGAAAAAGTGTTTTGCTTCACGGTAGATTGATTAGCGAGTCATGAGGTGTTCTTATTTTTCTAATGCGTACATTTACTTAATGAATAGCTGTTTCGCTGCAGCTCAAACCCCAGCGAGATAACACTTTTACATAACGTGACTCCAACGATGTCTGAACTCGGTACGTCATTCCTGCGCGTTTGCAGTCACTCAGCACGACGAGTTGTTTCTAGTAAAGTTGTTGAAAGGTCGAGTCGAGTTGTGTAGTGTGACTGAGAGAGGCGGGTGAAAGGCCATTGTTATTCATTGGTGATCATCGTACCTGAAGCACAACAATTCCTTGGTGTTGTATTAGTCGTCTTTAATTAATTGACGTCAATAATACCGAATAAGATAGTCTAGAAGATAGCAACTGCTAGCCAACTCCTTTTCAGTAGAACAACAGCTCCTGTTAATATCCAATATATCTGTCTTTCAACATAAATGTAAATATGGAATTCGCTGAAAAGTTTACAATTTCATAATACATAAACTTGTACATGTCTAACCAGATTATGTACGAGTTTAATACACTCAAAAACACCGACCGACTTTGGAAGTTCCGAATCCAATCATTTCCTCACCGGAACTGATTTTTCTAATACATCAAAACTAGTCATCTTTCATGACACGGATTAAGAAGTTTGCATAGTTGGTTTGTGTAGTTTGGTGGCCATCGCTAAATGCTCAAAATAAATCCGTGTTTCATCGAAGAGAGCTAGTTTGATGGTGCTTTTCTCAGCCGTGTAGACTCCCTAGGAGTTGTGTTTTGATACACACAGTATTCCTGCAGTGAGCTATTTATTTGTGCTGTGTGAAAGAACACCCACCCATGGCGCTATTACCACCCACCGATAAATCGCCGAAATAACTTATGCCGTGTTTCATACTTGAGCGCTTTCTTAAGTTACAAACTCGGAAAACTATCGTTTCTTGAGTGGGTAACCCTCTTAGTTTTCTAATTTGTACCTTGGCAAAGCGCTCAAGTGTAAACACGGCATAAGTTCTAACATATTACATTGTAAACAGTGTAGAAACTAATAACCGTCTAATAACCTTGTGGCCTACAATACAAATATTGATCACGAACTGTGTATTCTACAATGGAATGAAGATTGCTCCTTCTAGACCATCGCCAAAATGCCGTGTTACTCCCTCTTTTGTAACATTCTCTCAAAAAAGATGATAGTTTTGTGGAATTCAATCCAGCTGTTCCGAGACTGATTTTTTCTTTTTCAAATTTTTTATATGACTTGTGACACAAATAGTCGCATTCGATTATGCGACAAATCAGCGCGTACTTCTCGTTTGATGATGCATTTACACCACTGAACCATGACAGACCGTTCAGAAGTTACCAGTTTGCTTTGTTTTATTAGTTTTGCGGCATTAGATTGTTGATTCACTGCGCTTCACCTAAAAAACGCCAAAGTGTATTAAACTGTAAAAGTGGCTCTAGGGGGCCAACGGAGGAGATGCTCAATATAAAGATATCGCATGTTTGTGCACGATATAAAGATCACAGTCGTACTCATTTTCTGACGCTTCCGTTTCCTTCAAAAATGATTCACCGCGATTCTTGACATTTTTTCGGTGTTGCGGCTTTGGAAGAATGCTTGAATGTTTCGCATGCGTAAAGTGATATCACCACGTGAAGATTTGAGTTTCAAAAAGCACTATTGGTTTACTGACAACCGTTCCCTGAAAACCATCTCGAGTTTTAAGTTATTGTCGAAAAAACTGCGTCCTTGACTGAAGTGGGTAACCCTCTTAGTTTTCTGATTTGTACCTTGGCTAGGCGCTCAAGTGTAAACACGGCATAAGTTCTAACATATTACATTGTAAACAGTGTAGAAACTAATAACCGTCTAATAACCTTGTGGCCTACAATACAAATATTGATCACGAACTGTGTATTCTACAATGGAATGAAGATTGCTCCTTCTAGACCATCGCCATAATGCCGTGTTACTCCCTCTTCTGTAACATTCTCTCGTCCAAAAGATGATAGAGAATGTGGAATTCAATCCAGCTTTGTAGACTGATATTTCTTTGGACAATATTTTTGATGACTTGTGAACGAAGAGAAAGTTCGAGATTGTCGACAAAGCGCGCGCAATTCTCGTGATGATGCGCTTACTCACTGAACAACAGAATTCAGAAGTTACCAATTGCGATGTTTTTGTTAGTCTTTGCGATAAGATTTGTTGATTCCACTGCGCTTCACCTAAAACAGCAAAGTGTTATTAAACTGTTGTGGCTCTCGGACAACTAAGGAGATGCTCAATATAAAGATATCGCATGTAGATGTGCACGATATAAAGATCACATTCGTACTCATTACTGACGCTTCCGTTTCCTCCATCGCTGATTCACCGCGATTCTTGACATCTTTTTCGGTGTTGCGGCTTTGGAAGAATGCTTGAATGTTTCTATTGTAAAGTGATATCAACGGAAGATTTGAGAAAAAGCACTATTTTACTAACGGAAAACCATCTCGAGTTTGCTGGCTTATTGTTGAAATAACTGCGTCCTTGACTGAACCTTAGTAAATTCGCTGGTTTTATTATATTTATTGTATAAAAATTCAACAAAGTTTTTTTCCTAATCAAGCTTAACTATAATAAGCAAATACTTTCGGCTTTCAGACTCGTGGGATAATGAAAGAAATCCCATTTGCGCACACATATACTTAATTAATTACTGCAGTTTTTACATCGGAAAGATTCTAATGTGTGTGATAATGCCTGCGTTGACTTGAAATAACGCCTCTTTCCCTTGCGTCTAGCGTCTCCAGTGAACGCCAGGCTGCACCGTTTTTACGAGCACAAAGTACAAAAGGCATAAAGATCTTGTCTCGTGTGAAAACAGAACAAAATGAAATGTTGATTCTTCCGCTTGTGCTTAACTGAGCGTCGCAAGGGTCATTAAAGAAGATTTAAGGCCCAGACACACGATGCAACTTTCTTGCAACGTTGCGCGCAACAAGTTTTTTTGGCGTGTCACACTTGCAGAAGTAGAACTCGATCCTACTTCTGCAACTGTTGCGTGCAACGTTGCAAGAAAAGTTGCACCGTGTGTCCGGGCATTTACACTTCTATTTGCACATCAATGTTGTCTGTAAGTTCACCGAACAAATAATCATGTTTTTTTAATCTTATTTGTTTGTTTGTTTGTTTGTTTAGCTCCAAAACAGGAGTATTGACGAGTTGCTATGACATCGCTGCTCTACTTGTGACGCCCTTCGTTAGCTACTTGGGAGCAACCCGAAAAAAGCCCAAGTGGTGTGGTGTGGGGCTGTTGGTGATGGGTATTGGCTTCTTCATCTTCATCCTACCGCATTTGTTTTCAGATAAATATATGATAGGTAAGTGGAATTGGGACATCTTTTTGGTTTCATTTGAAACGCCTAGAACGTAGAAAATGTCTTATACGATCTCTGCGTATATGTATCCAGTCATGTCCTGCTTCATTCTCGAGAGTCCAGCGGTGCTCTTCGGCGCGGGCTCGGATGGAAGCATGGTCCTGCTTGCGTGACGTGACACCAAACCATACAGTGCGTCTCTCAGTGACATGAAATCTTCACCGAAAACTAAAACTGAACATTCGTTTGTCACGCCAAAAGTTAAGAGTTCGTGATGTTCCTTGTCAACATCACGCACATATTTATAGCAGATTTCGTGATGACTGTGAAAAACCACGGCACCGACGGTCATGGCACGGCACGGATCCCTTCGAAATTCTAAAACATCACGTCACGGCACGTAATCTGCTCTAAAGTCACGCACTAGTACCGTTACCAGCAGAATTAATTCCCATATGTTCCGCTTATTTTGAATCACCCAAGGTTATCTTTTTGGCAGCCAAAAGTTTCAAAGGGTGGAACTTCAAAAATGCACGTTTATGGTGTCATTAGTAGATCGTTCACCAACTACGTCTATATGCATGGTATTAACCAGGTTTCATTGAATCCATATGGTCAGAAGTAGCTCAAGAACGGCTTAGCGCACGCTCTGAGTGGCGACCCGGAAACCCATTCAAACTGGTGTTAGATTGTCCAGAACTGACTGAAACAACTTCCACAGTCGAAAGACGTCGTTTTTGTAAACTTTGTATCCGTCATTTCCATCATTCACGTCCGTTTTTCGCGTGGTTGCCCGCAGACAATGACTTTAATAGTCGCCTCAATGAAATAGCGTCCATGTCAAGAAGTCAAACAGATTGACGCAAAAACGCAGATGTTGGTCAGTTCAGTATAGACCGTCTGGAATCGTTTGTTTAGAGGCGTCACAGTGATTAGAGGAATGGGATCCACGCCTCCTCTCTTACGTCGTTGATTTCCGCATGTATGTGCGTATAGTTTAGGTTGCTTACGCAAATCCAGGGGGGTTGAGAGGGGGAATAGGTAACGTGATCAAGGAACAAACCCTGGCTTAACCCCTGAGGCTGTGAAGTACAGATATACGTCTATTTTGGAGAAGAGGAAACCCTCTTCCCTAAGGTTCGATGAGCAATTGATGTATTTTGATAGTCTACTTGGGATAAAACATAGACTACTTGACTGCCTACTCGACAATAGATAGCCAACCACTAACCACTTTCAAGACGATATCGAAAGTAAACGACCCCATTCCCTCTCCTCCAAATATACCACAGGGAGACCACCACGTTTGACGGATACATGCGAGTTTTTAAAATTCGTTACATTTTAGACAGTAAATACAATCTCTTTTTCTTCTCTTCCTGCTAGGTAACCTCTCCGAGGGAATGTCTCCAATATGCGACGCCAACATGACAGGAAACACTAACAACAGTGAATGCAATCAATCCCAGAGTCACTGGGGTTATTATCTATTGTTTACCGTGGGAATGTTGGTCATTGGTACAGGGTCGACACCAATGTGGAATCTCGGCGCGTCCTTTATGGACGAGAATGTGAAGGCCAAGATAGCTCCCATGTACATCGGGATATTTGCTTGCTCGGGGGTTATAGGTAAGGAAGCATGACCGTGGTATTCTCTTTACATTGTAATAATAATAATAATAATAATGATAATAATAATAATGACATTCTTTAGACAGATGGCTTATGTCACATAACGTGACTTTCAATAGGGCACTCAGTGTATGGACGAGGAGATAGATATATATAGAGAGAGAGACGAGGATGTGGTTTAGGGGTTATACATGACGTGTGTTGTAGACACGTGTTCTCACAGGTATCGACTACAGCAATGCATGTCTGGATTGTAAGTAGTTATGTAAGGAATGCATCTAATGCATGGGAATACTGGATTGACGAAGTTGTATAGGTATTAGGGGTTGTAGGTAACGAGGGTCGGTTGTAGATCGATTTTGTCTTACGTAAGCTGGCTTGTCAGAAATGAAAATATATTTGTACGGGAAATGGGAAATGAATGGGAATATTGTATTGACGAAGTTGTATAGGTATTAGAGGTTGTAGGTAACGAGGGTCGGTTGTAGATCGATTTTGTCTTACGTAAGCTGGCTTGTCAGAAATGAAAATATATTTGTACGGGAAATGGGAAATGAATATTGGGAATATTGTATTGACGAAGTTGTATAGGTATTAGAGGTTGTAGGTAACGAGGGTCGGTTGAAGGTAGGTCTTGTATTACGTATTAAGGAAATGATAAATCATTGGGGATGTGCAACAATACTGACTGATTCCGTCAAGTGACGTAACCGTTGTCACCACATTTTCAATTCAATAGAGATGATCTTTTTATAATGAAACCACAAGTATTATTTTTACATTATTGAGCTTTTGTCAATTGACCTTCCGACTCCGTAAGCGACAACTTTCCTGCACCGACCACCTTACCTGACAACAAGGGTGGTCCCCTAGGAGTAGTTTGACTGTACTTCTCTTCCGTACACGTCGTAGCCTGTCAGTGAACAAGGCTCTCCAAGGGAAAGGGAAAGAGAGTAGGGAAAGGGAGGGGGACAGGAGGAGGGAGGGGGACAGCAGGAGGGATCGGGGACTCGCATGCAAAGAAGGGACGCATGACAAAATCAAAGCCAGGCCGGCACTCTTTATAGGCAGCCGTTGCTGAAGTATGTATCACAGTGGCTACGATGTTGCGTCGTTTGTGCTTTCTGAACTTCCTTTCGTTAGGAACTAGTGACACTGTCAGTTATCGTTTGCACGAGTCCCATGCGTTTATTGTAAGACTGAGTGATGAATTTATTCTCTTCATTGATTGTCGTGTTTTATTTCTAAGGCGCTGGAGTTGGGTTTTTACTCGGAGGCATATTCCTATCCATATACGTTGACCTTGGGGTCCAGACCTATCTGACACCGAAGAGCGAGGAGTGGGTAGGAGCCTGGTGGCTAGGGTTCCTCGTATCCATGGGAATGGCGTTGCTATGGAGTGTGTGGCTGATTGGTTTCCCGAAGGAGTTTCCTAAAACACAAGAACTAAGGAAGTTGAATCTTATTGGAAATAGCGATAATGTAAGTGTTGTCGATATACAGTTAGAAGCCGATTGGTGGATTAGGTCAATGCCTCTATTTATGTATACATTCTTTTTTTTCTGTATACATTCTATACTGCGGTTCGTTTTATAACTAAAGGTTCGCGTTATCATCTTCTTGGCCGTCGTCGTCGCCGCTTTATCCACTTTCACGATCATAGCCCTCCGTATCATCGATCCGCCATATTGGCCGAGTGTAGGTTGGTAACGAGTTGTTACCATTCCTACTTGGCCATTATCTATTCTCGTACCCTCAATGATGAGAGGGTCTGGGTACGACTAGAATGGGCCACTATCTTGTTGTTTTTGTTGTTACTACTTATGCTATTGTTACTTATTATATTGATTGTCGACGTGCGATTTTTGCGCTGATAACGACACGAGACAAGATTATTCCCATACAAGATAACACGGGTAAAGGATCTGCCTATGAGCAAGGGCTCATGGGTAATGCGTATATATTAGGGTGTTTGTGAGAGGGTTGTTTTCTCTCTATAGGCCAGTCTGGCTTACCACTAGCTTGTCTTTTTGTTTAATTATCATATCCAACTATTTTTGAATATCATGTCCAACTATACATGTAATGGAGGAATGGAGGAACCTCTCTAGCCCTCGGAGAGTATTACTGGTTGCGCTGAAATTCTGCACTAGGTCGAGGTATATACGTTTCCGCACTATCCATGGTGTTTTGGCCACAACCTCATGGTGGTGTTTTTTTCGTGGTTTAGCGGTTTTTCGTATCTGGCAGTTTTTCATCAACCAGTGTAAATGAGTAGCGTTTGTACGCAGTTCAGTCCTGACTGGCGAATGATCCCCTATAATAAAACTACCTTACGAATGTTCTTGTCAGTGTAGTCAGAATGGATATATCCTCACATTTAATGCATTTCACAATTCTATTCACAGCCGTCTGCTCAAGAGCTCGGGTATGTAAAACTGCAAGACCTACCAAAGGCTTCCAAAGCGCTGTTTACCAAGATTCCTTACATAGCAGCGACGTTAGGTGTTTGTATCGAAGGCTTCCTGGTATCAGCGTTTACAGCGTTCATGCCTAAAGTTATTGAACAACAGTTTAGTTATACAGCTTATAGAGTTAGTTTATTGATGGGCGTGGTCGTTGTTCCTGGTGCCCTGCTTGGCAACTTTATAGGTACGTAGACGTTATACTTTCTTGGTTATTCAATCAATCACTCTATTGCTCGCTTACCTACTTACTGAAACTCACTCGTTGCGTTGTTGGACCATGCATGCTCGCTTACTTGCTTGTTTACTCACTTCTAAATGGAAACTAGCGAGTACACTAGTATGGTCTACGTCGGTGTATAATGATAAATTCAAACTAGCGAGTACACTAGTATGGTCTACGTCGGTGTATAATGATAAATTCAAACTAGCGAGTACACTAGTATGGTCTACGTCGGTGTATAATGATAAATTCAAACTAGCGAGTACACTAGTATGGTCTACGTCGGTGTATAATGATAAATTCAAACTAGCGAGTACACTAGTATGGTCTACGTCGGTGTATAATGATAAATTCGATGGTTAAAGGAAACCTGTAACACAGTGAAAAAGAGTACTTAACTTTACTGACGTTTCGAGCCTTAGCCCTTCATCGGAGTAAGAGGAATTCACTGACTCGCGTGCTCGCTCATTCGCTCCCTCGTTAATTGTTGTACCGGTAGCAATTCTGTTTTGGCAACGTTATTGCTATGTTGACTTTGTTGTTTACTTTCTTTATGTATACTAACTTGATCTCTCACACACTCCGCGCTCGCTCGTCGTTGTTGTTGTTGTTGTTGTTTATAAGTTAACGAACATTACATACAACTGTGCACATGCTGTCTGCTTATTTACTTACTTATTAATAATAATAATAAATTATTATTTCAATGTGTCAAAGTATTTAGCAGTACTGCTAATTGGGGACACGACTCTCGCACTCACTCACATTCTTACTTGCGTACTTCCCTCTTTCTTCACCCACTTGTTGACACATTTGTTATTCTCTTGCTCACCATTTATTACTCTCTTGCTCACCATTTATTACTCTCTTGCTCACCATTTATTACTCTCTTGCTCACCATTTATTACTCTCTCGCTCACCATTTATTACTCTCTTGGTCACCATTTATTACTCTCTTGCTCACCATTTATTACTCTCTTGCTCACCATTTATTACTCTCTTGCTCACCATTTATTACTCTCTTGCTCACCATTTATTACTCTCTTGCTCACCATTTATTACTCTCTTGCTCACCATTTATTACTCTCTTGCTCACCATTTATTACTCTCTCGCTCACCATTATTACTCTCTTGCTCACCATTTATTACTCTCTTGCTCACCATTTATTACTCTCTTGCTCACCATTTATTACTCTCTCGCTCACCATTTATTACTCTCTTGCTCACCATTTATTACTCTCTTGCTCACCATTTATTACTCTCTTGCTCACCATTTATTACTCTCTTGCTCACCATTTATTACTCTCTTGCTCACCATTTATTACTCTCTCGCTCACCATTTATTACTCTCTTGCTCACCATTTATTACTCTCTTGCTCACCATTTATTACTCTCTCGCTCACCATTTTATTACTCTCTTGCTCACCATTTATTACTCTCTTGCTCACCATTTATTACTCTCTCGCTCACCATTTATTACTCTCTTGCTCACCATTTATTACTCTCTTGCTCACCATTTATTACTCTCTTGCTCACCATTTATTACTCTCTTGCTCACCATTTATTACTCTCTTGCTCACCATTTATTACTCTCTTGCTCACCATTTATTACTCTCTTGCTCACCATTTATTACTCTCTTGCTCACCATTTATTACTCTCTTGCTCACCATTTATTACTCTCTTGCTCACCATTTATTACTCTCTTGCTCACCATTTATTACTCTCTTGCTCACCATTTATTACTCTCTTGCTCACCATTTATTACTCTCTTGCTCACCATTTATTACTCTCTTGCTCACCATTTATTACTCTCTTGCTCACCATTTATTACTCTCTTGCTCACCATTTATTGCTCTCTTGCTCACCATTTATTACTCTCTTGCTCACCATTTATTACTCTCTTGCTCACCATTTATTGCTCTCTTGCTCACCATTTATTACTCTCTTGCTCACCATTTATTACTCTCTTGCTCACCATTTATTACTCTCTTGCTCACCATTTATTACTCTCTTGCTCACCATTTATTACTCTCTTGCTCACCATTTATTACTCTCTTGCTCACCATTTATTACTCTCTTGCTCACCATTTATTACTCTCTTGCTCACCATTTATTACTCTCTTGCTCACCATTTATTACTCTCTTGCTCACCATTTATTACTCTCTTGCTCACCATTTATTACTCTCTTGCTCACCATTTATTACTCTCTTGCTCACCATTTATTACTCTCTTGCTCACCATTTATTACTCTCTTGCTCACCATTTATTACTCTCTTGCTCACCATTTATTACTCTCTTGCTCACCATTTATTGCTCTCTTGCTCACCATTTATTACTCTCTCGCTCACCATTTATTACTCTCTTGCTCACCATTTATTACTCTCTTGCTCACCATTTATTACATTTATTACTCTCTTGCTCACCATTTATTACTCTCTTGCTCACCATTTATTACTCTCTTGCTCACCATTTATTACTCTCTTGCTCACCATTTATTACTCTCTTGCTCACCATTTATTACTCTCTTGCTCACCATTTATTACTCTCTTGCTCACCATTTATTACTCTGCTCACCATTTATTACTCTCTCGCTCACCATTTATTACTCTCTCGCTCACCATTTATTACTCTCTTGCTCACCATTTATTACTCTCTTGCTCACCATTTATTACTCTCTTGCTCACCATTTATTACTCTCTTGCTCACCATTTATTACTCTCTTGCTCACCATTTATTACTCTCTTGCTCACCATTTATTACTCTCTTGCATTTATTCTCACCATTTATTACTCTCTTGCTCACCATTTATTACTCTCTTGCTCACCATTTATTACTCTCTTGCTCACCATTTATTACTCTCTTGCTCACCATTTATTACTCTCTTGCTCACCATTTTTATTACTCTCTTGCTCACCATTTATTACTCTCTTGCTCACCATTTATTACTCTCTTGCTCACCATTTATTACTCTCTTGCTCACCATTTATTACTCTCTTGCTCACCATTTATTACTCTCTTGCTCACCATTTATTACTCTCTTGCTCACCATTTATTACTACTCTCTGCTCACCATTTATTACTCTCTTGCTCACCATTTATTACTCTCTTGCTCACCATTTATTACTCTCTTGCTCACCATTTATTACTCTCTCGCTCACCATTTATTACTCTCTCGCTCACCATTTATTACTCTCTTGCTCACCATTTATTACTCTCTCGCTCACCATTTGTTGCCAATCAACAGGTGCGTACATCTGTAAACGATTAAACCTTCGCCAACGTGGAGCAGCCAAGATGTGTTTCATGGCGAGCGCACTAAGCTTACTGGGAGTTTGTCTACTGTTCATCAATTGCGACACTCTACCCATAGTTGGAATCAATATTCCTCATACAAATAGGTAAGCTTAATAAAGGACACATTATATCGTGAATCCTCTATGATTTAGCGCCCGGGGCCTTTCTAAGGTGTTAGCCAGAGGGGACACTTATTAGAGAATAGGTGCTTCATAAAGTGGGTGCTAATTCAATTTTCTCCTGAACAGACACTCTTCAAAGATTTATTATTAGGAAGTAAATTGATACAAAATTAAATAAAATACAACGTTCCGCCCGATTAACTCTGTCAAATATTATCACATCATGACATATATCACGCGTTGGTCTGCCGGTCAATGCGCATACAGTACAATTGTATACGAAGGGGGGAGGGGACATTATTAGACTACCGCTGTTTTTTGCCTGACATTTGTGTTAATTGGAAAGGAGGCGGTAAGTAGAGAGGGGCCCTTGTCACTTCGTGGAGGATGAATTAATAATAGAGAAGAGGCCCTCGTTTGAGAACTGGCGCTAAATAGAGCATTTACGGTCATTATATTAGACAAGTATTATACTGCTGCAGGTTATGATGATCAGGATGATGATGGTTGTGGTCGTGGGCATGGTGATGATGATCAAATGGTGATGCTATTTGGTGTCACTTCCAAACTCGACATACCTTACTACGGAGAAATTAGTTGCACTCAGTAGACTACGAGATATGAAATCGTTGACGTCGTTTTTTATTATTGCTCTATAGCTCTTCGTTAGGACTTACGTCGATGTGTAACTATGAATGCCTGTGTTCTAACGTGAATTACAAACCCGTATGTGGAGATGGCATGACATATTTTTCGCCGTGTCACGCAGGATGCGTCACGGACTTTAAAAATGGGGTGAGTCCACAAATAACTCCAGTGTATGTTTGCGTGCTATATTGATATAGAGAATAAGTAGAAGATAGATAGATAGATAAACTTTATTTATATACACGGAAATTCTAACAGGAATTAACTAATTTACATAGAAGCCGTGTTAAGGCCCAGACACACGATGCAACTTTTCTTGCAACGTTGCGCGCAACAATAGTTTTTGGGGTGTCACACGATGCAACGTTGCGCGCAACGGTTGCACAAGTAGAACTCGATCCTGCTAATTCTGCAACTGTTGCGCGCAACGTTACAAGAAAAGTTGCATTGTGTGTCTGGGCCTTTACTATATTAAATAAAGTATAATAAAGTGAATTACAATGTCTCAAGAAAGAAGATATAACACACTCTATATCCAGCAAGCTGTTTTTGCTTTAAACTTTCTTGTTTCCTGATTTCCCGCCTCTAGTCGTTCAGCGGTTGCTCGTGCCTCCAGCTGGATAGCCTGGTAACTAGTGGGTATTGTTCGTCTGATTGCGGATTCAAGCCAATGTTTTACATCTTTGTTTACTTTCTGGTGGTTTTCCTGACTTTCCTAAGCGCAACACCAGTAACAATAGTTACTCTAAGGTAAGGAATGCACGCATTTAAACAATCCTTTGCAAGTGCATATTTCCCGGTGGTTTTAAAATTAGCCTGTTTTCTTGATGCAGATGCGTTGCCAATGACCAGCGGGCTTACGCTCTAGGAATTCAATCAAGTTTGCTTAGACTTCTGGGTACTATTCCTGGACCAATCGTTGTTGGTGCTCTAATCGATATGACGTGTACACTATGGAAGAAAGGGTATGCGCTTATAAAACTTATAAAACTTACGATGACATCAAAAGTTATCGGAGGTCACAAATTCGTATGACGTCATATAGATGAATAACGTCATTCGTATGACGTCATATAGTTGAATGACGTCATCGTCATATAGATGAATGACGTCATTCGTATTTATTTGTTTGCCTTTTTCTACAGTTGTCAAGACACCGCAAACTGTCTGCAGTATGACAACAGGAACTTGGCAATGGTTGTCTTGGTAACCAATTTGATTGCAAAAGTCACAATTACCGTCTGCTACTGCATCGCGCATGTATTCAGTCCAAAGGAACACAAAGACAACGCTATCAACAACGAACCAAATGAAGTCCATTTCAAAAACGAGAAAGAGAAGGACGTCGAGCAGAATGCGGTACAAGAACCAGACGCTAAGCGTAAATTAGTCGACGAACATATCGACCGAGAAACCAAACTATAGCACCAACCAACGTGGCCATTAACGGCCATTCTATACTACTAGGGGAGCCCTACTAGGGGAGCCCTACTAGGGGAGCCCTACTAGGGGAGCCCTACTAGGGGAGCCCTACTAGGGGAGCCCTACTAGGGGAGCCCTACTAGGGGAGCCCTACTAGGGGAGCCCTACTAGGGGAGCCCTACTAGGGGAGCCCTACTAGGGGAGCCCTACTAGGGGAGCCCTACTAGGGGAGCCCTACTAGGGGAGCCCTACTAGGGGAGCCCTACTAGGGGAGCCCTACTAGGGGAGCCCTACTAGGGGAGCCCTACTAGGGGAGCCCTACTAGGGAAGCCCTACTAGGGGAGCCCTACTAGGGGAGTCCTACTAGGGGAGCCCTACTAGGGGAGCCCTACTAGGGGAGCCCTACTAGGGTCATAGCCAAGTTACTTTGAAGTTACAGAAATCTGGATTCATCACGATTGCGTACAAAGTCGCCCGCGCGTCATGAAGCACGGGTGCGTGTGCGCGCGAATTCCATATCATGTATGGAATGTCTCACCTATTATCAATACACCACTTTACGGTTCTGTTGAGCAGCCATGAACAATGGTACCAAGTCAAGGTTGGTATTGATAAAATACAGTAAATGTATAAAAACATCAATGACAACCTTGACTTGGTACCATGGTGACTGAACAGGCCCCGGTTGCACGAAAGGTGAATAGCTAGCGCTATATCCAACGGATAAAAATGATGCAGTTATCCAATAAAGTTTATCCGTTGGATTCTGAGGACGTTAGCCTGCGAGCAAGGCTCTATTCACCTTTCGTGCAACCGGTGCCAGAATTGAAGTCATGGTGTATTATGATGATTATTTTTTATTCGAAATGATTTAATTATCTATCATTGGCTCCACTTGGAGTCCTTACCATGATTTATTGGAACAATTTTTATATCTAAATTGTATCTAGCATGATTTATCAGTTAAGTCATTCATTTCAATCTTCCATCACTCTATAGCTTTCTATATATCATATATACATACATATTATGATCAAAACAGAGGATTCCGTATACATATATAATGAAACCTCGGGAATTCCACAGGAAGCCCGAGTAATGATAAATACGTCGTAAGGCAAAATACACAGGAATATATATTATACAAGTGACCAAAAGTGCACAAAACATTTCAACAATCAGTATGCAAATAACGTTCAAATCCATTTTCGGAGGAGCGCTTTTTCGCGATTCTAAACAATGATTTAGTAGAGGAGGGAAGGGTAGGTACTCAAGAAGTGATCATTCTGCATAGGAAAATTGGGTTGGGTGTTGAAGGAGCGGAGAGGTCTTGAAGGTTGAAGTCAAGGAGTTTGGCACACGACAATAATGCTTCTCCATGTTTTGCAGTAAACAGGCCGTAATGGCGTCCCCGGCCTAAAACAGTCCCACAATCCTTCACGCAACATACTAGTTACCAGTCCGTACGCTTTTTGATTGGTTCAGAAAGGAAGCCAGTTTGAGTGTCACGGTACCGTAGGTTTCCCACTCTACTTACTAAACTACCAGCTGGAACATCGGACGTGCCTTTGCGGGCTGGATCCCCAGTGGTAGAATCACTCAAACATTCTCTATACTAGTGACCTGTTCTCTTACTGAAATGGATACATTCAATATCAAGTACACTTTACTTTCGAACTCCATATATGGCATTCCCTTGAAATTTTATTTTACAATTAATTTACTATAATAAATTAAATGTTTTTGTCACAATTTTATCTTGTCGTTTCTTTGTTTGTTTAACACAATCGTTAACACAAAGAGTATTCAATGCGGAGCGTTTTCCGAGACACACACAGTCACTCTAAAGTGCTTGCTGTGGGTCGGTTTGTTACATTTAATTGGTCGCTTTCGATTTCCTGTGGGCGCGCGGTGTGTAGTGGGAAGGGCGGAAGAAACCGTTACTTTTTTTCTCCTTCCTGCCCAAGCGTCTGCGCGCTTTCGTTACTTTCCCAGATTCCATTGCTAGTAGAGTACGGTATGTAACTACGGAAAGCACTAGATAGCAATGACCTAAACCAGGTCAAGATTTGTCAATTCATGCCTCGTTCTACGATAATCACTACAGATAACAAAGTTCCTATTGTTGTACAATAATGTTAAAACAAGTCCGATTTGAATGTCCATTGCAGTCACTGATCGTTTCTTTTTCGGGCGTCGGTAGCCTGGAACTGAAGGGTGTTCTTGTCATTCTATTTTCAGTTGATTTATAAATCAAGACGCCTTTACTACGTAATCATTATAGTAAACTATCCATTATTGCCGAAATACTTGTATTCTTGCATTGTTGTAATCAGTAACAAAGGCAGTCCCATCATGTGATATGGCTATGTCCTGCGGTCGATCAAGTTGTCCAAGTTGCGCTCCATACGAACCAAACAAGGAAATTCTTCCGTCAACAGAAAACACTTGCACACGGTGGTTCCCAGTGTCACAGACGAACAAACGGTCGTTAGAATCCACGGCTAGCCCGCGTGGATCCTTAAAGCGACCTTCGCCGTGTCCCTTGTCACCAATCTTGTACAGGAATGTCCCTCGCCCGTCAAAGGCTTGCACCGAATGGTTATCAAACGTTACGTAAAACTTGTCTTTGTGCTGCGTAATGAAGTACGGTGCTGCCCGCTTCCCGGATGGGTGGATGTCAGGACTTTTAAAGTCCACTTCAAAAGTTCCTCCCCACGAGAACTTCTTGATGCTGCGCGCTGCGGAATCACAGACGAAAGAAGAACCGTCAGGGCCACAGCAGATGCCCAGTGGTCGTTGGAGGTGTCTGCTTCCGAATGTACGCTTACACTGTCCTGTTGGATCAAACACATTGACGACATGACTATCGCAGTCTGTTACGAAGATGTTCTCATCCTGATCAAACGCAATTCCTACAGGGTTAGAGAAACAAATGTTGGAGTTTTTGTCTTCGCCCAGCATCCGGAAGACCTTGCCTTCCACACCAAGCACGTGCACAGTTCTATTCTTCGAGTCTGCAACAGCAAATACATCACAACTAGCGTTCAATGATATCCCACATGGGCGACCAAAGTGTCCCTTGTTTAAACCAAAGATCGTGACAGGAGACATGACTGGGGTGTCCTCTCCAGATGGCATAGACCGCGTGCTGTCGCTCAGCAAGCTTTCGCGGTGGTACTCTATGCTTGACTTGACGTACATCTGGAAAGGACTCCCCCGGATCGATTCTCCCATTACAGTTACGTGTACCATCAAAACATCGGGTTTCAGGGGGGTGAAACCTACTTTGTAGTTTCCGTCCTTCAGATTTTCAATTCGAGGCTGAATGGTGTGACCTTTTTCAGATTGAACCCGAACAGCGAGCCGATCTTCTTCCGAGTAGCTTATATTGCCTTCGGAATCTCTCGTTATAACTTCGAAAAGCAGTCGTTCGCCAGTACCTGTTACTGAGTGGTGGAGATTTTCGTTGGTTATTTCCGAGCAGGACGGGTCAGTAAAACTGATCTTGATTTGACCCAAATCTGTGCTTTCCAGAATCTCCAAGACAGTGTCATTGTGTGCGTAGTCGAAGCTGACAGATTTTTGTTTGGTGTCTTCAACAGGAACGACTAGCAACTCGTCCATTCTACGTCTCATGGAATTATGGAGGTTAAGCATCTCAATGTCAATCCCTCGATCTATTATCTCTCCCATAATATCTCTCGCTTTCAGCATCTGTAATAACAGATTCTCGTAGCCTCGTTTATTTGACAAAATGTCTTGTCGAAGGTCTAATTGAACGTGTTCAAGTTCACTGATCATGGTCTTCTCGTGAGTTCGAAGAATACGAACCAGTGAGTTCACTTTCTCACGAACATTCTGTCTGACAGCCACAATCTTTTCTACAGTACTGTTATAACTTAACTCGATTTTCTCAAGGACGCGTTGACACGAAGAAATCTTCACATCAAGTTCATCAATAAACCCATTAATTTCTCCGTCAGTTTGCGTCTTTGCTTCACGTATTCCGTGGATCCTGTGAAGTTGATGTTCAGCTGTCTGGCACTTCTCGCAAATGCACTCTCCACAACTAACACAAAACAACTCCATTGGCTCAGTCTGGTGGGTCTTCCGAGAACAATTTCTCATACCCTGGACGAGTTCTCTCATATCGCAAGAGCGAATTTCTTCAAGTTCCATTATTCGATGAGAACGCATTGCCTTCATGTGCTCGTGGATTTCAATACAGTCGGAACAAACAAGGCACTTGCAGTCAAAACAGAATGACGTCGCCCAGGAGTGCCTGTCACAACTGCTACAAGTCAGCTCCAAATCATCATTTCCACAGTCGAGTACCTTTTGTAAGCAGTTAACAAAGTATGGCGACGGAAGTGCTTGCAACGCAACCACGTCTACGATGTTTACTCCATATTTACATACAGGGCAATGAAGCTGTTCGAGCAGTTTGGTCTTTCTCTGGAGCTCCTTTAGGCAGTTGAAACAGAAGCTGTGAAAACACGGTAGCATCTTGGGGTTCCTGTATATACCTTGGCAAACGGCACACGTCAGCCTTTTCTTTAAGCCCACAGTGAGCGTCGAATCAGCCATGTTTTCTTGAGAGTACGGGCACTGTACTTTGTACTCGTCTCACAGAACAGAATCGATCACGAAATAATCAGCCGGTCTATAATCAAAAATCACCTATCCCTTTCTTTGAGTGACCTCGATTGTGCATTGGCATTCAACCATAACTCAATTTTGAAAGCATTAAGGCTGGTCTTTCATTCAAATATATTGTTTTCCTAATCTCTACAATAGTACACTTCCTTTAACGTGTAATTGATCAAAATATTAATTTGAAAATTATTCACTCCTATAACCCACAATTTAGACCACTCACAGATGATAACTAACGGCGCCGGCCGATGACAAACTGAGTGGGTTCTGATATCAGCCATTAGCTTATATTATAACTATACCAATGACACATGAAGTACATGAAGATGTCGCTACGAAAGTAAACTTAATTTGCAATTTAAGACCGATGTGTTTATCCATGTGCGCACGGTATACAGCTATTTCAAATAACGTTGATACTGAATAATAGTGTATTCCAAGACCGAAATGCATTTTGGGACTCGTGTAATATTGTCTAAAGTAATATAAATAATAATAATTTAGTTTATTTTTTGTGTATTCCATCAGAAACAATATACTCGCTCCATATGGCGAACAAATCGCTGTATATTTACTTTTTATTTCAAAATAACGAGGCCCACAATGCCCTTTGGTCTTGGAATGCACTATTCAGTATGCAGTATTCAGTTTTCAACGTTTTTTGAAATAGCTGTATAGAAAAATATATGCTGAATCAGAAAACACCACTAGCAGCCGACTAGCAGTACTTTCGGTGATCGTGATACCGGCGTGATACTATAACTACCAACCATGACTAGTAGCCTCTAGCTAATTTTAGGTAAAACTGAAAAAAGATTTGAAAATAAAAATAATAAGTGTACGTTCGCTGACCAAGAGCTGGATACGAAAGTTTGGGTTTCCTGTGATGGTGAAAATTAAATTCAGTGGTCAAGCAAGTTTGACCAATCACAGTACAGGATATTAAAGTGAGTGACAGTATGATGAGCGAAAGAGGCACAGACAGCTCAACTATTTCGTCGGGCTTCTAACTGATATGTAGCCTATTTGAACTAAATATAGATATCTTTGTGCGATTAAAACACGGTGTTTGGTCGCTCGTTGCGTGACTCGGTAGAACATGCTTTCCTTGCAATTTACTGCGATTTCACAAACTCAGCGAATTATGAATGGCAATGACAGCAATAGTTTATTTGATATACCATATATATATTCATACAAATACAAATATCGTATACATAAACTAGACATCGCAGAGTGATTAAGCAATGTTTGGGAGAAGTGTAAATATGGGTTTAGGTTAGGTATACCTCGGCTCGGTGCCTGAAAACTTCACAACTGACGTAATTGCATTTTTCTCTTCACTGCGTGTACCAACTCACTTCGTTCTAAGTTCTAAAGATCTCTAAGCCCTTTGCAGTACTAGTACTCTCTATGAATTATTGTGGTTATTTTGAAAACAAGACGACATAACCTTCCTCCATCAAGGTTTGTGAAGAGTGCGATGTCTCGTGTTGATAAACCATGTTGTTAGAGCATTCGGTGATTATCTTAGCGGCCGGCACAGGGCGTATGCGCTGTAGAACCCAGTTGGCGATTTGAGGTCAACGACGACGAAGAACGGTCTGCATTTTTAAAGTCGGGCCTTCCACAGGAAGCCCGACTAATAAATAAAAAGATATCTGTATATATGCGCGCGCGTCTTTTTTTCGATGTGTTTCCCAAGCGCGCGCGCAATACGTATTTATGTTGGGCTTCCTGTGCGCGTCTAAGAAGAAATGGTTGGGCTGCCTGTGGAAGTGGCGGGAAACCATTGACGGCGCGCGCCAACACATGCACAGCAAGAAGAAATTAAAGCCGGAAGAAAGTCAAAAATGGCTGATTCAAGTCGTTATGCCTTTCCTTTCCAAACTAAAATAGAAATGGAATCAGGTAATTTCAAAACGACGTTTCCTTAGAATATCTTGTAGTCTTTTGTTTTCGTTGGCGAAAGAATTTGGGATTTTTAAATAGCAAATTTGTTCAAAAACTTAACTTTTTTAGACTCAATTCAACTTCACGTTTTCTTTTTTTTTTGTCACTTGAGTTTTGTTTTCTGAATTTCTCGTACTTTATTTTGGACTCATTGCTTCCAGAACGCTAAAAAGAACTCTTTCTTTCGCAGAACGCCCAGAAGAGGTTCCACTTCAAGAGATAGTCTTTAAAAATATTCAAAATTTCACCCGCGAAGATTTTGACCAAGCAAAAATGGACCTTGAAAACACCAGAGGCAAAGATGGCGAAATGAAGGGCTTCAAATACACATACTATTCGCCATACCCTGAGCAAAAGAACAAAAGTGAAGAAACACAGCAAAATATACCAAATGTACGTCAGTTTTAAAGTCTACTATCTATTTTTTAAGCGCTTATACTAATGTGGTTTTCTTAGGTCCAACACACTCTCCAACAGCAACAATGTCAAAAAGAAGAAGAAAAAATAGCCCTCCGCTCACCAACATTTTTATCCGTCAGTCTCGACTTTCAAGACGAGCCAACTTACAGTCCATATACTGAAGAACGAAGCACTATGACTGCTTGTCCTCTTGAACAGATAGCTGAACCAGTCAGACGTTTGCCCAAACAGGTAAAGTTAAGTTATGGATTTTTTTTGTCTTTATAAGCTAATTTTAGTAATTAGTTCAAAGTACGCACAGTAAAATGAGTAAGCTCAATTACAATACCAAATAAGCTTAAATGAAACTAGGGATTTTTTTATATTGTTTGATTTTCAGTCCAAACTTCTATTAGTTTTAATTTTAATCAAATTTGTGACCAAATAAAGCAAAGAAATCCGTCGTGAAATAATAAAAATGTAGTCCGACTCTGAACAGAAATTAGAGCCAGAAATAGTTTATAGTGGGATAGATAGAACAAGATGAAAAGAATGGAAGATTGGTGTTTTCTAATATTTGCGCGAATTTTGTTATAAAGTGGTCATCTCGTTCAATCAATCAATCGTTTATTTACACCACTATAAACTATGTCTGGAGTGGGTGCCAGCTCAGGGCTTGAAGTACTCTTCGAGTATATGACAAAGTATTGATCAATGCATTCAAATAATAATACGATAGTCGATATACATATGCATTGTAACTCTCCTTGCAACATTTCTATTATGCCTTTGTGTGAGATTTTAATATTCATAAATGAAATTCTCGTTCCAAAGCTTCGATTATTTCATATATTTTTTGATAATTGTAGCTCAAGCCTATTGTGAGACACAAAAAGCTCCCAGCAAGAGAAGAGGATGTAGAAGATGTGAACACTAGCTATCTGATAAGTCGCTACCGATAACCAGCTGATCGCAGATCATTACTAGAAATGCGCTAATTTATGACTACACAGTAGAGTATTCAACTATTTTTATTAACTTACTAACAAAGTTATCACATTACTTCTAAATTATATTTTTATGTAATATAATATTGGAAAACATTGTACATGTTGTAGTATATTTTAGTTACATATGTATTTGAGTAGTTCATGAATGGTCAAAGAGGTCAAAGTGTGATGACCTGATATCTTGGGAATAAAACCAGTACATATCAAATGGCTACTATCATGATGGTGTACTGGTACTTGTATGTTAGTCTACTTTCTTACAGTGTAACAAAGAGTTTTAAGGTTACTATGATGGGACATGTTGCACATTCAGTTCACAAGGTTTTGATATAGGGGATACACATGAAGCAAGTGAAGTTGACTCCTGTGGAGTTAATTCGATTAAACTCAAGTCGACTCATCATTGTTAGTCCATATAAGGGATAATGTCCCAAGGGACGAAATTCTGTTCCAACTGCATATCCCTCAATATGTCCCCTCGTATGTATCAACCTTGGATATGAACTCTGTATCGTACATTGTAGGTTTCCCACTCATATGTAAACAACTCTAGTATGTTGTAAACCATAGTACTTACTGGGGTCATATATTACATGCATATTCTCCTTAGAAAATGCACAAATAATTATAACACTGTAGAAGAGCTGTTGCACAGGAACCTCACAAGTTAAGTCATTCGCCATCATTTCATCAACTTCCATCAGCTGCATATCATCCAATTCTTCAAAAGCCTCAGTATCTTCAGATTTTACTTCTGATGTTGGAGCTTCCTTTTTAACATTTACTCTTGGTGTCTGGTTTCCTCTGTTTTGTGAGCTGGGAGCATCATCAGCAAGAATTTTTTTACGGCTCTCTTCGTAAAACTGATTGGGATGGTTAAACCCAGGTTGGTCTTTGACAGAATGGGTGAGTTCAAAGTAATGGGTGCAGGCTAGTTGGTAATGAGTCTCCTTTACTAATTTCATGACCTGAAATGCAAAGTGTAACAAAATGCTAAGTATAGTCACTAAGGGGTGGACAGAGCTAGGAGTTGAAACATCCTTTGTGGGGAAATCCATGTATTACAAATTAGGTGTAGTGAAGGGTGAAGAGATAAGAATGAAGGTCTGAATATTTGCTGATGGAAACAAAGACAGCACTTACTCCTTAGTAAAGCCGAATTTACACACAAATTTCCTTGACAAGGAAGACTTGCTCGTGTAGATGACAAAAAATTGTCAATTTTTCCTTGTCAAGGAAAACTTGTCGATGAAAACTTGTTCGTGTAGATGCGGGAGACCAGGCTACATGTATGCGATGGTCTACTTGGGGTTCAAATCCATAACCCTTAAAGTACAGGTATCCTATGAGTAAGCAGCAATCTGCTACACATAATAATTATTATTATTATTGTCAGTCTCTGCCCATATATTCTGTTCGACATCAATGGTTAATACCTGATCTAGTCCTTCTTTGCCTAGTTGATGGCTGGCAAGTCTTTGTTCAAGAGGTCAGGATCTGTATGTCTATATGGGCACCCTGTGAAAATTGCACATCAAAGAAACTATCTCAGATACACTAAACAATCCAACACAATGGTTGCATGCTACCAACATATATTCAGTTACACTTTGGAATTCTCTTGAGGTGAGGCTGGTTTCAAAGAGTACTTGATCCATTTAATTGTGACCCCACCGTTGAACCCAACTAAATGTTGTTCTTACCATGGCAGTCACCAGGTCCAGGCTGATTGGACATTATGATCTTCATACAGCTAAATGGAGTGTAGTCTGCACGCTTGCCTTCCTTGCCATAATTGTGACGAATGTTATATGCATACTGTTTATCAAACTGGAAAAGAATATCCAAGTAATATATAGATTTTCAAATAAAAAGGAAGACAAAGAATGTGAGGGAGGGGAACAAACTTTAGTGATCTTGGTTCAATGATTCTATGTATACATGTACCTTTTCAAGCTCCATCATTTTTCCAAATTCGGACCTCCAAAATATTAGAGATTCTTCCAGTGTGATGCCAATGCCCTAGGATATATAACACAACAATAATTTATAAACAATTATTAACCAGAGAAACATGTAATATAAACAAACAGCATAAATACATCAAGTTAGATATAAATACACACAGCAATACATTACAAGTATATAATATAGCTACCTTTAAGAACAAGCCATACTGCATACGGCCACCATGCTTCAAGTGATGGGCTTCCCGCAAGGATTGATGAAGATTACGCATACACAAGGGAAATGATTTACGTGCAACCTAAAACATGTAAAAATAATGATTCTTAAAAACACTCCAATTTATGCAAACCATTATTTTCCAATAATCAGTAGAGTACTGACTTCAGTAGCTATAGGAGGAATCTTTATTCTTACTGAGTCAATTTGATCCAATGTGATCTTGCCACCTGCAATGGATTTCTTTGTTCCATAATCTTGACCCACATATTGACGACTAATGATATATGTACATGAAAAATACATGAAATAGTAATTATGTTTGCAATATGGTAGTCACTAGTATTTACATGTATCAACCACTTCCTGACACCTTACCAACCACTTACTGACACCTTACCAACCACTTACTGAAACCTTACCAACCACTTACTGACACCCTACCAACCACTTACTGACACCTTACCAACCACTTACTGACACCTTACCAACCACCTAGTGACACCTTACCAACCACTTACTGACACCTTACTAACCACTTACTGACACCTTACCAACCACTTACTGACACCTTACCAACCACCTAGTGACACCTTTCCAACCACTTCCTGACACCTTACCAACCACTTCCTGACACCATACCAACCACTTACTAACACCTTACTAACCACTTACTGACACCTTACCAACCACTTACTGACACCTTACCAACCACCTAGTGACACCTTTCCAACCACTTCCTCCTGACACCTTACCAACCACTTCCTGACACCATACCAACCACTTACTGACACCTTACTAACCACTTACTGACACCTTACCAACCACTTACTGACACCTTACCAACCTGTTACTGACACCTTACTAACCACTTACTGACACCTTACCATGGCACTTACTGACACCTTACTGACCACTTACTAACACCTAAACCAACCACTTACTGACACCTTACCAACCACTTACTGACTCCTTACGAACCACTTATGCATACCTTACCAACCACCTAGTGACACCTTACCAACCACTTACTGACATTTTAACCACTTACTGACACCTTACCAAGAACTTACTGACACCTTACCAAACTTTAGTGATCTTTTCCAACCACTTCCTGACACCTTACCAACCAAGCTTCATGACACCATACCAACCACTTACTAACACCTTACTAACCACTTACTGACACCTTACCAACCACTTACTGACACCTTACCAACCACCTAGTGACACCTTTCCAACCACTTACTGACACCTTACCAACCACTTCCTGACACCATACCAACCACTTACTGTATATAATTACTAACCACTTACTGCCATACTTATACGGCCACCACTTACTGACACCTTACCAACCACTTACTGACACCTTACCAACCACTTACTGAAACCTTACCAACCACTTACTGACACCATACCAACCACTTACTGACACCTTACCAACCACTTACTGACTCCTTACCAACCACTTACTGACACCTTACCAACCACTTACTGACTCCTTACTAGGAGGAATCTTATTCTAACTGAGTTACCAACCACTTACTGATCTAACAACCACTTACAATGACACCTTACCAACCACTTACTGACACCTTACAACCACTTACTGACATGTACACCAACCACTTACTGAACCTTACCAACCACTTACTGACATTACCAACCACTTACTGACACCTTACCAACCACTTACTGACACCTTACCAACCACTTACTGACACCTTACCAACCACTTACTGACACCTTACCAACCACTTACTGACACCTTACCAACCACTTACTGACACCTTACCAACCACTTACTGACACCTTACCAACCACTTACTGGCACCTTACCAACCAAAGAGGATAAGTAAATAAGTACTGCACCTAAGATTATTAAGTCTTGGCAGTAACCGTTCATCTTCCTCAAGATAGGGTAGTGCTCTGGCTGTTAGCTGCAACAAAATACAAGAAGTTATCAAAGGACTTTATTGAAAATCAGTAGCATTTGAATTGCTTTTATTTTTCAACATTCAACTGATTCCTTGAGAAGGTTGTTATGGTAACATTGTGATTACTTACCGCTAAGGCATGTGACAAGTGAGTACGGAAAACATTGGAAATAATAGAAGATAGATCATCACGTGGAACATATGCATAGCCCTATAAACAATAAATATTAATAATTATATCAATAATAGGCAAATTAATTGGTTGGTCAATTAAGAGTTAATATCTATCCAATATACATTGTATACTGTTAATGCAATCAAAAAGGTTAATGTACAAATTATGTAGCTACCGTATATAATTGGGTGTTTGACTTACCCCTTCTATATACACTTTTCTTGACCTAACTAAATCAAGGGCTTCTGTAAATGGCACCTAACAACATACAATAACATTGATACATGATGTCACCATATACTGTAAGATTTAGTAGAGGTAATCATACGGTTTCGAGTTCAATTTGGAAATAATTTGCACGAGTGTGTTTTTCAAAGAGTATCAAAATTGCACAAGCCCGTAGGGCGAGTGTTATTTGAGCTCTTTGAAAAACACACGAGTGCAAATTATTCCAAAATTGAACGAGAAATCGTATGGCAGACCAATTAATAATATACAAGTGCAAATTACTTTTCAACTGCACTACTCTAAGCCAATCAGAATCGAGTATTTTTTTCATGTATATTATTAATCATGTAATCAGTGGAACTAGCTTTGTTGCAAATTAAACCTTAAAAGTCTAAAAAAGGTTATTGCAGGATATCATGTACTTATTAACTGAGTGTTGTGATGTATATATAATATATATCGATTTATTTTGTTTTTATAGTATTTTTACATTATTATTTTATACAGTTGGTGTGATGTCCTCGGATTTTACTGACTTAATAAATGTAGATGTAGATGTATGGATCGAGTGCAGTTAGGTCCATACAAATTACCAATAGCTAAATACTTTCCTGGCTGGGCGGACCTAACTCAGTCAATAAGCATTTTACCATATGACCCAATTATATATATGAACCCACTAATTTTTCCACACCTTGAGAGCCCTTATGTTGTATTGTAAATGTAAGTACATGTACATGTATTGTCACAATGTAAATTAATGTCATTGGAATAATGAATGTAGAATCCACCTTCGTGTTTTGAAAACAAGTAATTTTACAAACCTTGTAATATTCCTTTTCTTGAACATATTGTACTGACAGATTATAACCAGCATTTTTTAGCTTTTGCTCCTTTGTTTTTTTTTCTTCTTTACTTATCTGTATGGAAGAACAAAAGTCTTTGTAAACAAGATACAATACCTGCCACTTGCTGAATGCTGTGATACATTTACCGAGTTCTCGGCTCGCAAAAATATGCCTTGTCTCGGAGTCTCTCAAATTAAGTCTTGCTTTGATCATTTGATAGCAAGGGTGGTTGAGAGTGTGCAATTCTTTACCATTACTCATGTTATTGTTAAATATTATAGACATGTACATGTATGATATCAAATTTAAGGTCAACAATAATACATGAATTATTATTCATACAATAATTTACTAAACTTACATCAGTATAGGAGAGATTGTTATGTTGAAGGAAAGCATCAACATCTTCTCTCTCTTCTTCGTTAGTAAATCTAATCCTGAAAATACACATGTATTATGAATATTATGTATTATGAATGTCACTACCAATTTTGGAAGAGAAAAGGCCTTGTCTTTCTTGAAATCATATACATGTATGGGCAAAAACCTTCATTTCCATATAATACATGTATTGCTGGTTTTCATGTGACGTCATGTGCCATGTTGGTTCCCGATAACAAAGCATTCCTCATTAGCTTCTCTTGTTTGTACCACCAACCACGTGACGTCATGGCGGCCATGTTGGTTCCCGAAAACGAAGCATTCCTCATTAGCTTCTCTTGTGTGTACCCCAACCACGTGACGTCACCGCGGCCATGTTGGATCCCGATAACAAAGCATTCCTCATTAGCATTTCTTGTGTGTACCCCAACCACGTGACGTCACCGTGGCCATGTTGGATCCCGATAACAAAGCATTCCTCATTAGCTTCTCTTGTTTGTACCTCCAACATGGCCACTGCATCTTTGTACATTAAATCTCCAGGGATTGTTTGCAAACCAGCAATACATAAATTTGTACCTGAATAGCTCAACTTCTTGTAATAAAAACCATCTTCGTAATTCCTCCCTGAAAGACACATGTACATGTAAAATTAAAGGCATTACATGAACTCGGAAAATGACTACACAAGATTTGTACTCACGATCGGCAATAAGCAAGTCGAAGAATAAAGTGAGATATGTGGTCTTTCCTTCTCTCATCATATTCTTGATTAGGGATCTTATTCTCCTCTAGCATATTTAGCAAAGTACATGTAGGATCATAAATTACAATAAAATAGGCCAACAAATGCCATTGTGGGTAACGGAAAGGAAAATGATTATCAAATGCTTTCAGTGAAGTCTGATAGAACTTGTGAACGTTCCTTCTGATTGGTTAAATACTCAACCAGATGGTGCGTTTTTAGTCAAACTTGGCCGGTTTCATTTCCAGAACAAATAATCACTGTACATGTACAGTCAAAAGTCTTGGAAAGAGCAATATTTATTGATGGAGTTCTAGTAAATGTTGTGCACTAATAATTATATTTATCACTTACCCCAGACTTGTAATTCTGCTGCAAAAAGCTCTTGAGCAAGTCTTTGCTCTTTTTTAAATAGGTATCTTCATTTTTCTTGTATCTTATGGAATTACTTTCAATTTCTCTGAGTACTGAAGCATAATTATGTGAATTACAAGTTCAAAAGTCATTAAAAAAAAAAGTACATATAAACCACGGTATAGTCCGTCTGCGAATCAGTGCATGATTCCTTGTTCTGGACCCCCAGCATAGTAGCACGATTATATATAATAGCTTCTGATTGGCTATCACCAATTCTCATTCTTATGCGTGTCCTGATTGGTTGTGGTACTCGCGCTACACATATGTTTATTTTCAAAATGGCTTCCACCTTTACTTTTAGCGAGGATATATGGACACAGCATTTACAGCCGACGACAGGCTATAAGAACATTCTTTGAGAAAAAAACGTGTCTGTAAATCCCTGTAAATCTCCCCACAGGCTACAGCAAGTATCTCAGTATGATATTCCAGTATCTTTCCAGGCCATACAGGGGCGGATCTAGAGATTTTCAAAGGGAGGGGCACCAAAAGGCCCCTTCTTCTAGGGGGTATGGGGGTCCCCCAGAAAATTTTGAAATCTAGAAGCTCGAAAATGCAATTTCCATCCATTCTGGGTATCAAATGGTGGGGAATAAAGCGTTCAATCATGGAACAGCTTTTATTTCCGGTCTATATATCTCGCATGTAAGGGTCAAATGGCACATGACGGGTTCGATATTTGACCCTAGCCTAAGAAGAACGGTTGTTTTTCGTTCTAAAATAAATTTCCACCACTCAAAAAAAAATATCGGGCCCAACTCAAAGAGGGGGGGCACTAGCCCCCCATGTCCCCCCCCCCCCCCCCCCCCCCCCCCCCTGGATCGCCCCTGCCATAGCAACGGATGTACTGATCCACCGTAAACCTCGTGGTTCAAGTGTTGTTGTTTCTTGTTGTTGTAATTACTTTATAAATCAGAAATTACTTTTGTAACGTGTCAATCGATTTAGCAGTACTGCTAATTCCCCATTGAGATCCTTAACGGACGACCAGGTTCTTTTTATTAGCAATATGGGAATTCAAGCGGAGTATTTGAAAACGACTAATGTAATAAAAGTGTCTTGGAATATTTATTTCAGTGCCGCTCATTAACTTGGTGAGTTTGACTACCCAGTCGGCTCACAATCTACAATGTATGATTGGGCCCTGTATTATGTTGTCTAGCCATTCCAGCTATATCCATTGGAGGGGAGGATGAAGAAACGTTACAACAAGTCTTATAAACGGGAACTATGTTGTTGTGTTTGGTTCACCTGAATGTTTGTTATCGACTTCAATGCGTTTTTTTCTCAAAGAATACTTTTATAGCCTTTCGTTGGTCTGGATAAAGACTTTACAATTCAAACTGGTCATGTACGGCTGTAAATGCTGTGTCCATATATCCTCGCTAAAAGTAAAGGTGGATACCATATTGAAAATAAACATAGCGTGAGTACCACAACCAATCAGGACTTGTGTAAGAATGAGAATTGGCGATAGCCAATCAGAAGCTATTATATATAATCATGCTACTATGCTGGGGGTCCAGAACAAGGAATCATGCACTGATTCGCAGACTGACTATACCGTGGTTTAGTTTTCTATCCTACTGACACTAACTGAACTTAAAGCCCAAATCCTGATCAAATCCTGCAGTACATTACCTATACCGTTCGTCATAATAGTGACACCCCCCCCCCCAACCCAAATCCCCCTCCCAACCCAAATCCCCCCCCCCCCCCTCCCAACCCAAAAAAAGTTGCTTCACAGGAAAGTGTTTGTGTGAACGATAAACACGCAAACAACAACAAAATACTTTATTTTACTTTACTTTTTTTAAATGGTTTAACAGCAATGAATATATATATACAAAAATAATAAGCTAAGCTAATACAATAAATAATAAGCTAAGCTAATACAATAAATAATAAGCTAAGCTAATACAATAAATAATAATTTAATGCTGAAGGAAGCCAGATAACAGGAATAAAATTCCCTTCAAAATAACGTTCCCAAGGGGGAGAGGTAGCCTCCTTCGCAGGCAACTCTAAAATACTAAAACTCTATCAGATGGGTTTCCTGTGGCACTGCATCGAAGAGGGCAGAGGGAGACTGGAGACGAGGGGAGGGGAAAAAGAAAAGGACGAGTTGCCTGCCAAAACCGGAGCACCGTGGACTTGTAACGTCACCCTTGTGGACTTATAACGGGACCCCGGGTCCCCTGGGGAATATTTTGCTCTCCACTAAAACCATCTCCCAGACCCTGGGGAAATGTTTCGCGTGTAAACTAGTGATGGTATTGACGTGTGCGCTGTGCACCCAACGCCCACAGAGAAATTACTTCTCAAATAACAATAAAACCACGTAAAACTGTATGTGAAAACAAAAGATCCAGTTTATTGAAAGCAAAGCGTATAAAGATGTGCTTAAAAATGTTAAAAATACGAAAATTGAAATCGAGGAGAGGAAGGCGGTAATCAAGAAGCTTGTAGGCGATTTCGAACATGTTCGAAGAGCTAGACGAAGGCGGCGAGGACGAATAAAATTAGATGCTCACGGAGTGAGTATTTTCAAGTACTTGATCCTTCTGCTGGAGAATATAGCCTGCGTAGCAAGCGATTTTTAGGCCACGCGGAAGAGTTTTCGTTTTTTGGCCGCGCGAAAATTGGGGCGAGAGCAAAAAGGGGAAGGAGGGGGAGGGGGAAGGGCGAGAAGGAAACGCTTGCAAGCAAACCCTGTGATTTTGAAAAATGCCGTTCATGAGCGAACGGGGTTTCTGATTGGCGCGGCGTGGTACTGTTGATTGACAACCCATCAGGTGATTACATTTCATCGAGTGTTCATGAAGAAATAAATAGAGCGTTGAATTCTCTTTTGGAGCTAGGATTTTTAAACCGCATTTTGCGTCCTGAACGTAACAGATATCCTCGATTACACAACTAATGCGTGGAGGAGATTTGATTGCCGTTCTTCCGACTTGCTTCGGAAAAAGTTTAATTTTCCAGACTCTGGCGATGGCGAAGGAACCGTGCATGTGTAAACACTTGGTAATTTGCCCGCTCAAAAGAATAATAAAAGATCATATCAGATACTAGAGGCGTCCTCCATCGGATTAACAGTGCCAGCTCAATACCTGAATGCGATCTATATGACATCGTAAGCGGGAAATTTCAGTTGCTGTTCGCCTCGGCGGAAGATGCCCTTCAAAAATAAATCATTTCGTCTTTGAAGAAGTATGAGAGGCAGCTTGCCAATTCTTGTTTACTTTCTTCATCGCGAGGAATTCTTACCACAACATTCCCACTTGAATTTACGATTACTACTTTAACTTGAAGTTCTCCACCTCCAGTTAACTAAGTCTATAGGTCATCAATGTTGAGGTACGACTCTACTAGATCGTTTTGTGCGTTTGTTTATAGTGTTATCTCTAAATTCCAAACACTTCCTTCGATGATATTTTTATGCTTTGTGACAGATCCAAAATGAAATTTCACTTCCGCCGTATAATAGCTTCATTGGGATTGGCTACTTCACTGATAAGCTGTCACGATATGAATTCATTCAACCGTCAAATGTCAAGGGGCGTTTTTCAAAATCACAGGGTTTGCCTGCAAGCGTTTCCTTCTCGCCCTTCCCCCTCCCCCTCCTTCCCTTTTTGCTCTCGCCCCAATTTTCGCGCGGCCAAAAAACGAAAACTCTTCCGCATGGCCTAAAAAACGCTTGCTACGCAGGCTAGCTGGAGAAGTAAGAGCTACAATAAGGACACCAGCAGGAACAAAAAAGAAAGGTTAGTGTGGTATTTTATAAATCGACCTGAAACTTTTGATTAAACCTTTCTATGCTTTGTTTACAGTCAAACCGTCACATCAAAGGTCAAGTCACGGTGAGAGTTAATTTGGCCATGTTCTAAAAGCCGAAGATCTCTTGGAGAAGCTAACTTCTAAATTCTCTGCCTAAAAGTGGTTGAACTGAAGACGAACAGTTTAAAAACTACTTCACCATAAACATTGGCACGCCGAGGAAAAAACCTTTCCTTAAACATTTCTCTTTTACTACTCTTTATTTAATATATCAACTTTGAATTCTAATCAAGCAAGCATCATCTTCTGTAGGATTATACTAGGAGTCCCGATGCCAACAGGCCCGGCAACAGGCCAAAGTACTTTGTACTCTTGAAGATATTTCTTCCCTCACGGCTCAGCTGGGTGTCAAACGACAATCCAACTTTCAAAAATACGATAACCGTTTTCATCGAGGCTTCGACTTCGAGAGAGGAATTTGCTCGGAAGATCACCGCCAATTACTTTGAAGTTGATAGAGATGGGATCTTGATTCATTTGTGAAATTTCTGCTAGCACATTTGAGCCGTCAACTAACTTTTCGATAGTACTAGAAGCCATTTTCATCACATGGCATCTTTACATGACAATAGAATCCCGTGTCTCTCCCCGAAAAAAACAAATGTTTGTTTGCTGTATGTGCGAAAAACCCCAACCACCCGGAGCGTAAATATTGGTATGCGCGAGAAACATGCCCGGACCCCAAAAAAGGTGTTCAGTTTTGGCAGGCAAACCCTTCTCTTCTTGCTGGGGGCCAAGTCCCTCTCGGCCTTCGGCCTCACACAGGGATCCCAGACATAGACATAGACTTTATTTTAGTACCAGTAGTTTACATACAATTTAGTTTATAAGTTAAGTTAATAGATGAAGAAAAGTTATGTTTTGCGGGTTAAGTAATATAACTGGATTATTAGGTACAAGCTATCTATAATAACGCTAGGTTAACCGAGATAGATAGCTGAGAATATAATTTATTTTGAAAATATAATTTGGTCAGTCAATGAAGAACAAGAAAAACAAGAAAAACAAAGGGATCCCAGAAGAGGGTTTGCATGCGGAGGAGGCTAGGGGAGAGGGGGGAAGGATGTTGCACGCTCTAATTCAAAATTTAATTGACTCCAAGTCCAAGTAGAGTGCAAACCATATGTCCGTGAAACAGTACAAACTAATTAGTACTAAATAGCACTGATGAAACAATAGAAAACAATAGAGATAACACTATTTAGTACTATTTAGTAATAGTACTATTTCACGGACATATGGTTTGCACTCTACCATGGCATTAAATTTGTACTATTAAATTGTAGATCGATCGTTAGTTCAATGTATTACTACACTATACTACCTCTGCACTTACCTTTAAGTCTTTCTATCGCTAGTTCTTCAAACTCTTCCAGAGAAATGTTGTCTGTCGGTGGTATTTTGTACATTTGAAGACGATGAGGATAATGACCCCGATCGCGGCCATCTTTTAGTTCCCGGTTTAGTTGGTCCCTCTTCGATTTCGTCGGGTTGGATAGCATTTCTGAACTCGTGAAAAGAAGATTAACGATTCCTTTTCACGACCGATATCCAAGAAGGTACTGAACATAAAGTATTTTGATGTTTTTTCGCTGAAAACAGTGAGCAAGTCTATTTGTATGTTTCCCGCCAAAATATGTGTTTACCGGCCAATTAACCAGGCCTTGTACTGGAGTCCAGTCTTCGCGCTAAAACAATCAATCAGATACAGGAAGCCCAAGATCATTTCTTCCCTACGTAACAACATGTTCTAACAAAGAATGGGAAAAAGACCAATAAATGGCTATTTTTTTCATAACAGCGTCAACTAACCCACAATAAAGGTTGCACCATTCCGTGATTCTAATATTTAACCTTTGAACATAACGAAATATTCCGCGTCCTTCACGTAAATCGATCCGATGATACAGAAAGATCACCCCAGAATCATTTATTTTACACATCATTACAATCATAGAAGTTGCAACTATAAATACATAGATAGAAAAGATAGAAAAAAATTACCGATTAATTGGATCAGTGAGAGAAAGTCAGTAATGAGACAAAGTTATGTGCAGTGGCAAAGGAGAGGGGGGAAGATAGAACAATTAAGATAAGGTTGATTTGATTAAATGTTTATTCGTATTTTACTCTTAAACTTCAGTTTTTACATACAAATATACAGGTATCCACTGCTGAAGGCGTAGCCTCGATCCCACGCAGTCATACCCGTCCTTAGTGTCATCACGCAATGCTTCCCTTCCTCTCTTTTCTCTCATCCTTTCGAATTCTCCCGTCGTTCCTCCCTTGTGTGATATAATGTGTTACGTGGCAGTACATCAATTTAGAGAAATGCATACATGTGAAATGTTGTTGTCATAAATTTAATCAATTGAATGAAATGTTAAGGCATATGTGATACACTAATATATATACAATATTCTCTGACTTGAACCCATCCAAAGGCATTCATACAAATGATTAGAAAAGAAACGCACGATCCTGGAATGAAAGGAAAGAATGCGAAGGACAGATACGCAATCGTACTTTTTCTTTCACTGAATTAAAACATACCCAAAAGCATGAATCGTTTTCCGGCCGACAATATCAACGTTACCACATGACGTTTTGACAGTAGGTCCAATACCGATAAACGATGTGGGACTATTACAGTCAGATTTCTTTCCAATCACCCCGATTCGTATCCTAATGTTCCGGCCAACATTTAAACCTTCTCCAGCGCATGCGCTAATGTCGCGCAATATCGATCCCGCCAGTAAGCCGATCCACTGAGAGTTACCGAGACTTGTTTCATAGAATGTGTTGTTGGAGAATATCGACTGCAGTGAGTTGTGGGCTTGGTCAATTAGCAGCCATTTTGTTTCCTTCAAGTGTTTCATTCCAACGCAGATTTTTTTCACAGGCCGCATGCCCCAGAATATTGGCGACTTTAGTTCTTCGCCATCAAGGCTCGCGAGATTCTTGGGATAGTTGAAGGATATGCTGTTGGACCAGTACACTGAATTGTATGTAAAAGTCGCCTACAAAAAGGACACAATTTGAGCAATGGACCTTTTCGTAGTTTCCCAGAAGGCTTCATGATTCTGCGCGCGCAAGCGAGGTCAGGGGATAAAAATATTTAGAATTGATCGTGTATTGAGGAAAATATGACTATTGTATCCGTCAAAAACAGGAAAAAACTATTTTCTTTGCTTGAGAATTTGCATCTATCTTTGTAATTCTTCTTACGTACTTTTAATTTAAAAGTCTAAGTTTTCTACTGAATTTCTTCGTTCTCTCTCTATTTTCGATCTATTTTGTACCCTGACCTCGCTTGCGCACGCAGAATCATGAAGCATTCTGGGAAACTACGAAAAGATGCATAAATAACTTGAAATTGATCACCGTCTCCGCGCTCTGAACTACGCCTGAATTCAGTGAAATGACGTACTATACAAAACCGCCGAACACGTGACTATGCATGACCTTGTCCAAACACAGGCAGCCCAACTACTTCTTCTGAGGCCATTTTTAACTATAAAAATAAATATTGGGTGCGCGTCTTTTTGATGGGCTTCCTGTGGTAAAGTGCGCGGAATAATGTATTGGGCTCCCTGTGGTAAAGCGCGCGGAAAAATGTATTGGGCTCCCTGTGGTAAAGCGCGCGGAATAATGTATTGGGCTCCCTGTGGTAAAGTGCGCGGAATAATGTATTGGGCTCCCTGTGGTACTACTGTCTTTACTTTAGTGAATGACGGGACTGACGTACCTTAGAACCGTTTATTTTCATAGCAAGGCTCCACCCCCCACTATCACATCCAGTAAGATTGTCCATTATACAGTAGACTTGAACAACTGTGTCATCTGATAAGGTTATGTTGTATACACCACTTGATCTACATGGACAGTGCGAATAATAATGGTAAGTGGTATCATAACAAGCAACAGGATGTTCTATACTAGCCTCCTTATTCACAAACTCTTGCTGTTTGGGAATCCTGTGGGATTTCAGGAGAGGAGGACTGGAAAAGAAATGGGGGAGGAGATCTCGTACTCTCTAGACTTTCTCGTCTTCTTTTACACAGGAACTCCAGAACATCAATGAATCCCGAATTTGCCTGCGGAGAAGGCTAGTTCTTTACTGATGTGTTTATACTTACTTATGGAAGCGAAAGACCTCTTTACACGAACGGTATACTGGTGAATATAATGGAAATCTAAAATAATAAAGAAGATGGCAAGAAATAATCAGTCGTATTAATGCCATATGGATTACGCTAGCTGGCATCATAACATGCATGCATAGCAATGATTATGATATGACCAAGAACAACAAAAACTTATATTACATCTACTACCACGATACCACGACACACACCACAACCCGACTACACAATCACTACCACCAGTACCACCACTACACACTGACCACCACCACTACCACCATCACTACACAATCACCACCATCATCATCATCATCACTACACAATCACCTGCACTACGTATACAGAATCACCACCACCACCACCACCATCATCATATCAACAATAACAACAACAATAGATACCACATCTACTACATATTGTACCACGATTCCACCACCACCATCAACAACAATAATAATAATAACAACATCTGCCAAACCAATAAGGCTATCCTGATCAGTTATTTAATTGTCCGGCCCTCTAAAAATATCCCCTTACCGTTTTTTACTAGGCTTGATGAACCGCCCTGTTTTTTCATCAAAATGGCCAAGCTTGACAACAATAAAGAAAAAAAACGATTACCAGTAGTTCTAATAGTAAATTAATGTTATAATTAGGTTAAATTACATTGCTGCCAGTACCAATCTTACATAAATTGAATACCCGCGTATTCTCGCACGTACTCGAGAAAAAAAACTTCACCGAATTTAATCTTTAATGTTACCCGCCGCAACGCCATAAAGTAAACATCAAGCCATGTCAATGTCAACGGCTGAAGCACGGTAAGTACTTCATGTAAGCCCACTTGAAATGGACTCTATTCTTTATAGCCGTTCTATTTGAAGTTTTTGTATTATCTGTCACAATTGGCAATGTGCGTACTTATACTACATTGAAAAGATGAACAAATTGTGACTAATAATACAAAAACTTCAAAAGAACAGCTATAAAGAATAGAGTCAATTTCAAGTGGGCTTACATGAAGTACTAGCCTGAAGCACTTCCGTCAGACCAAACAAAATCGGTAAGCGATGGTGTCAGCGCTAAAACCTCACCAACCTGCTCGAGGGTTCTAGTATTTACTTTGTACCCAAACGTCAATTAGAAAGAGTCTCTTGAAAGCTTTTATATGTCACAGTCAAAGTACATTAAGATTTACATCAAATATCAACGTAATCATAAATATACTCAATTAAGTGAGGTAACGTATCGATAATCGAAACTCTAAAGATAAAGAACATACCTTCTTTAAATACACAATGTGTGTGTTGGCGGGAAAGTCTCCCACGGATCCTCCCTTCTTCTTCTTCTTCTTCTTTCCAAAGATACGACAAACACCATTTTTGTTTTGGAAACTCGCTACCATGCATTCACTTGCCGTGTTACACAGTAGAGCACATTGGAGCTCGGTAGAACCCATGCTGACTGAGACAGTCCTCCTGTCGATGTTTCGTGCCTCGCGATCGTTAATAACCTCGAAATATGACGATAAGGTACTGATTTAAATCGCTGTTATCAATGGCGACCACGAAATAAGACAAACACAGAAAACCGCGAAGAAAAACTGAACAAAAATTGTAACGGAATAAAGACATCGCGCAACAGCCTTGTCTTAGGGCGCGTTCACACTGGGATTCTAGATCGATCTGAGATCGATCTGAGATCGATCTAGGTCAAATGCGAGCTAAGTGTGAACGCAATTTTTTTTTCTAGATCGATCTCAGATCGATCTACAACTCCAGTGTGAACGCTCCCTCAGATCGATCTGAGATCGATCTGAGATCGATCTGAGATCGATCTCAGATCGATCCAAGTGTGAACGCAATTTTTTTTTCTAGATCGATCTGAGATCGATCTCAGATCGATCTAAGTGTGAACGCAAATTTTTTTTCTAGATCGATCTCAGATCGATCCAAGTGTGAACGCAAGCGAACTAGAAGTGGGCTATGTTTATATAATTAGAAATGTCAGCTATACTTTATAGTAACATTTACATACATATGTTTTATTTAATATTTCCCGTAGGGCTTGTCAGTCACAATTTACATTTATAAAGAAATGCGAAAATAGACGGTCATTTATTGTATCACGGCTCGTACGGTGATGGAAAAGCCGCGTATAGCACAGTTCCGTGTGAACGGAACGCCTAAACGTACAACTTTTTGAACGGTTACAAATTCGTCCGGAACCGTGTAGACGGCCGTTAGGTTGGATGTTCAAAGCGCAACAACTGAAACGAGATATAATGGCGCTTTTTGAGCAAACTTGAAATAATCCAAATTATTATTATTTGTAATTCCTGCGGGGACTCATCAGTTTCTCAATATATCACCGCGTAAACTGCAGCTTATAAGCACTGGGCTTATACAAGTTCGTAATGGTTTATGGGTGGGCTTATAAACGGCAATTGTTGTTGTTTGAAAGTATATGGGTCTATAACCGGGAAGGCTTATAAGCTGGGGGAGGGGGCGGTATGGCCTTATTTTGAGCGTTCACCCAACAGGCCACGTGCAGGACTTGCGACATTTTGGGCGAGCGCTTAATTTCAAGCACCTTTTCGCAAGACAAGTCACACGATTTTTCTGTTGAAGTCATAAACGGCCTACACAAACCAAAGCTATGTAGACTACACTAGACAGCGCCATCTAAGCCTGGTCATTTTCAAAAGCAATATACGCCACGTTTACAAGCAGCAAAGGCATGATTCCAATGATCCCGCAATGTTGTGGTACAACATCACGAATAATCACGTGCATCACTCGAGCGTACTGCTCATGAATGTTCACAACTAATTTACATATAAGCAGAATCATGACCATATAAAAACGAGTTTAATACGAAATCATTCTACTAACATTGAAAATTTTCACCATAGAGCAAATCTAACTCAGAGAAACAGAAGAAAGAAAGAAAAAAAAAGAATTATTGATACTACATTTGACTGGGATTCGAACCCGAGACTTCTGCGTCGTAGTCCAACGTCTTACCTATTCTCCCAAAAATAACAACTTTTCAAGTATCCAGTGTGAACGCAAATCCAAAGTGGACTCAGATCGATCTGAGATCGATCTGAGATCGATCTGAGATCGATCCAAGTGTGAACGCAATTTTTTTTTCTAGATCGATCTCAGATCGATCTCAGATCGATCTAGAACCCCAGTGTGAACGCGCCCTTAGGTGATTAGTTCTTGCTGTGAAAGTAGCTTCAGTGAGGTTCTTTTCACGACTTTCGTCAGTTCAAAGCTGAGAAACCAAGGATACCTTCTCGCGCTGCATGGCTTTTCGTCTTTGGCAGATCTGATAAGACGCGTCCATTTAGCAGCATCAGAGTTTGCTTAGAGTAATGTACAGTTTGTTGACAAACTGAAACTGACTTGGGGAACTATATAAACAAATAATGTCATTAGTGATAGTGTACAAAGGGAGCTTTTACACCCTGTATATGATAATAGCGCAGCTGGGTAAAGCTGGTATGGCAGGACGGATTCAGAACGATGCAAAATAAGCAAAATCAAGTTCCTCGGTAAGTCTGGATAAAGACTTTTGACTTTTTTCTCCCTCGCACCGTGACTTTGTTCGAACTAAAGACTCGAGTCTAGTCTTCAAAACTTCATTTGAATGTTCCGATTTACTGGTCACGCGTGACGTAACTTAGCGTGTAACTTAGCTGTAAAATAGAGTGATGATTTATGCTAAATCGTACCGGATTTCTACCCAATCAGACTGCATATTAATTTACTAGTGATTTCAAAATGAATATGATTAGTGATGAAAAGGAAGCCGAAGGAGGAGTAAAAAATAAGAATGCTGGAATCACAATGTCTTCTTTACTACTTTTAGTTGAGTGACTCAAAGCCGAAAAAATGGAGCATATTGTAGACCACATCTTGCACCCTTTAGCTATACTCCTTGCACTGTTGGTTGTGATTGTTATTGTCTACTGTGTTGGCACGTACAACTACTGGGTTCTCAGAGATATGAATATACCTGGTGCAAAACCCCTGCCATACATTGGTAATCTACGAGACATGGCCAGATATGGAGGGATTCACCTTGGTGTCTTGGAGTACATGAAGAAGTACGGCAAAGTATTCAGTCTGTGTATTGGACGAACGGCATCCATCGTTATTGCTGATCCAGAGCTACTGAAGCAGATCATGGTCAGAGACTTCCATAACTTTACCAATCGATTTCGTGATTTTCCTACGAGAAAACATCAAAAGGGACTTACGATGATATCCGATGGTGACTGGAGAAGAGTTCGTTCTGTTCTGACTCCAGCATTCACCTCTGGCAAACTAAAAACGACGATACCTTTGATAGAGAAGTCTTGTGAGACGTTGGTCGGCAAAATTCAAGACATTGCAGATTCTGGTAAGATTGTAGGATATAGTATAGGATCGATTGCGGTTTACGACGATCATTTGCGTCCTTCCTTCCTTCCGTCCTTAATTCATTCCGTCCTTCCTTCCGTTCTTCCTTCGGTCTTTATATAATTCCTTCCGTCCTTCCTTCCGTCCTTCCTTCCGTCCTTCCTTCCGTCCTTCCTTCCGTTATTCCTTCCGTCCTTCCTTCCGTCCTTACCTCCCTCCGTCCTTACTTCCCTCCTTCCTCCTTCCTCAGGACTTCCTTCCTTCCGTCCTTCCTTACTTCCGTCCTTCTTTCCTTCCTGCCTTCCTTCGTTAATTATAACTTATAATTCCTTCGTTTCTTCATTTCCGTTCCTTCCTCTCTCAAAATCATACATACGTTTAGTGGTCGTGTAGGCAGTGATTTTTGACTCTCCCCTTCAAAAAACATCCTAGCTTGCCAACCTAGTGAATGGGGCTTTTATCTCGTCACCTTGACTTCCGGCGAGGATATATCCAAATAAGAGAACGGTACGTACGGTTATGTACGGTAATGAGAGTTAGGACAAATCGTAACAAGTGTCTTTCATCACAGGAAAAAGTGTGGATATCTTCTCTTGGTTCAGTCTTATGACTCTTGAAGTTATTCTCTCCGCTGCATTTGGAGTTGAATCACCAATCCAAACCGACAGCTCAAGTAACCAGTTCATGATTAAGGCCAGGGAGCTCTTCAAAAGTCCCATCATGTTCCGTGTATTCCTGATGCTTCCCTTCAGCAAACTGTGGATTCGTATTTTGGTGTCGTTATCTGGTCGGGCGGACTTTTTCAGGAATGTTGCGCGTGATATCTTGAAAGCAAGAAAGAATCAGGGATTTCAAGGAGCAAGAGATTTGGTGGACATCATGCTGTCTGCGAAAAATGCTGATGGAAGCGCAAAACTGGATGACGATGAAATGATATCTCAGTCGGTGACTTTTTTGTTGGCTGGTCACGAGACATCAAGCAATACCCTTACAATGTCAGCCTACTATTTGGCACTCAACCCAGACGTCCAGGAACGTTTGAGGTGCGAAATTCTCATAGCTCAGCAGACAAATCCAGACACGCCCTTGTACGAACTGGTGCAAGAGTTGGAGTACCTGGATTGTGTCATCAATGAAGTGCTCCGCCTGGGTGGACCAGCTCACATGGTCAACAGAGCCTGTTCCAAGCCGTACAAAATCAATGATGTTACGACAATCCCGGCCGGTATGCAGGTTATCATTCCCATATACAGTTTGCACCACGACCCAGAGGCGTGGCCCGACGTAGAAAAGTTTGATCCCGAGCGATTTCGTGGTGATGCCAAGGAATCGAGACATCCATTCCAATTCATTCCTTTTGGAGAAGGACCTCGAAACTGCATTGGGAAGAGATTTGCTCTTTTGGAAGTCAAGATCACTCTGATGAATATTCTGACGAAGTACAAATTTGTGCGCTGTCCCCGCGAAACGCAAGTACCACTGAAAATGATAGCAGGTTTCAGTCTCATCCCAAAAGATGGTGTGTTCGTGAGGATAAAGTCGTGCAATTGACTATACTGGACTGTGGACTGTGGACTGTGGATCGGAACTCGAAATAACTTAATGGATAGCTTACATACGCTAAGAGCTATATATCTCAAGCATCACTGAAGTTGGTCTATTTGAACAAGTCCCTTCTGTTGCCCATGCATCCCGATCAACTCAGGGATCGATGACGCACGGTGCGACATTCAACACAATAGTGCCGGCAACATGCGCGATTTCTGTCCACCTCTGCATTGGTTGTGCACTGTAAATTCAATAGGTCTGTTTCAGCCCCCAAAATGGGGCCAAAACGTTGAGTAAAATATGGGTTTAAATTTAGGGCTGTTCTCTAATTTTAATGACTGAACTGGCCCCCCAAAAGGTGCTAAAACAGAACATAGAAGGGCTGAATTGAAAAACATAGGTACTGATTTGGGTTTGACTGAGGCTGATTTGGATTTGAGTAGGTCTGATTTGGGTTTGATTAGGTCTGAAATGTTACCAAAATAGGGTTGTTTCAGCCCTTTAGAAAACTATTTCAGTCCTGTAATTGTGGACCAATTCGCAACAGCTTAAATGTCTGTTTTGGTTACAACTAGGAACTGAAACAGATTTCTTTGGAACTGTTTGGGAATCCCTGGTAAAATTTTAGACAATTACTGCAATTTTCAAAATCATGCGTACTCAGACATTATTTGGTAGGTATTTAGAGTGCTTTGAGATCATTGTTTATCATTTTGATCATAATTGACGGAAGCGAAAACGGCAACAGCCAGTTGAGTGTTTGGCTGTCTGAGTTCGCATGATTTTGAAAATTGCAGTAACAGTCTTTCTCAATGTATTTGAAAAGCACATTTATTCACATTCAAGTTACTATATAGTCACAGTTTCAAATTGACATATATTCTAAAAAAGATACATTTTACCATGCAAGGCCACTACATGTACATCAGTTAGTTATCGGTCACTACTGCAATGCTACAGGCCAGAATTAACGCTGGTTCAAACCCTGATAGAGGTACCCTGGTACCAGAGGCTTTGTCAAACTCTATAATACGATGTTTGTATCCCGCGAGCTGAGAAGCAGCGAGAAAGAAAATGTTTTCTTTCTCGCTGCTTCGCAGCTCGCGAGACGCCGCTTCGCGACATACAAACATCGTATTATAGAGCTTAACAAAGCCTCTGGAACCAGGGTATGATAGAGGCAGCATTTCAGTTCACAGCATGATAATTCCAAATAAGCCATGTTTAAAAATTAGGCAGTCAAGGACTGCATGTGGTACTGTAAATAAAAATAAAAAGGTAGTCTATAACTACATGTAGGTATTGCGGTTTTGAATAGAAGCAATTTGTATAGTTGGATTGATTCCTCTGTTGAACTAGTATATGTTTGAACTATCTGACGGAACTTGTTCTTTGGTTCTATATAATACTAATTTAAATCAGAAATGTATTTTAATACAAAGTTTAATTGAAAACAATTGTGTACAAATAATTGAACAACAACAGTTTTTAATAGTAATCAATATCAACAGCATCAGATCATTTTGAGAACACAGACCTCATACAGCTAATTCAGAAAATGTTGTCGGCGATCGACTTCAAGCCTACGCGACTAGACCGAAAAGGAGTATGGGTAAAAATCAACGAGTCTATAAATACACTATCAAAAAGGAACGTTTCTCACGGAATATGAATCATATCTTACTAGTGGCTATCGAGATACCCTGAGAACCAGAGCGACCAGAATTTATCACACTGGCGCTCACCATAGATATACATATTTTTCATGTATTTTCATGTATATATTATTATATTTGTTTATTTTCGTGTACGTGTGATGAATTGTGAATAAACTATTATTATTATTATTATACATGTATAAGAAGTACTGCATTGTCTATGGTAAAACGTATTTAAAGTTACGGCGACAGGACCGAAAGGGATCATGGAAAATGTTCCGAAATACCTCCTTTTTTCGCAACTGATGCTGACTTGTGATAGCCTGCTTTCAGGCTCTCTTTATACACGGGAACAATTTTGGGAAGAGGGGGAGGGGAAGTGAAAAGGGAGGGGAAGGGGGATCTTTGGGGAATTCTCCGCAGCAGGCTAGACTTGTGATGATTCTGCTATGCTACGCCCTTCTATTATAGTTTAATTTTGAATTGTTATTGTCTCCTGAAAAGCCCAAGAGTTTGACAATAAATATGTACAATGATATATCTCTTATGCGCCAGCTGGTATCAAAGATAACTAAGTGTTGATCATGTTGCATCATTTGGATATACAGTGCATTATACGTAGTCCAGTCTGTCCCGTTATCGGTTCGATGGTGGAGCAGGAGAAAATGGACAAACAGTGTACGATAAAAGTAAAAGTCAAGCTAATAAACTAACACAAAACTGTTGCCACCAATATTTATTGTCATATAAAGTGTATTGTGATGTTTATACAGAGCCACAAGCACAGAAATTACAGTTCACCCAGTGCTTTAAGCACTGAATATTAAAATATTCGAGAATGAATATTTGAAAAATATACAATTAGTTTGAATTTCAACTGATATTAAACGCATCGTTTTCACTAGCAACACAAGCATAAGCGCAAACAAGTTTGCAAGAGCAATTATATCATGTGAAAATGGGCCTGAACCTTGCGTGCAAGTGCGGCAGAGGAAGCCATTGAATGTCATGCTAGCAACGCTTTCCCGCAACTCGGTACGAAAAAAAAGCCGACTAGCTCTATGCTTGCATCGTAGTGATAACCAGGCTTAAGGTAACATAATAATGTTACGATTACTGTCTCTAATACAATGTAAAGAGAAATTCTTAGGGATCTCTTTTACTCATTGAATTAAAAATGATTTTAATGTGGCTTCATCTAATATTAGAAAATATGAATTTAAATTCCTTCATAATTTAAATTATTAATAAATATGCATGGATACAAAAGCTAAACCCATAACAATTAGCAAATTGATTGTGAAAATCTAAATTATAAATAAATGAGCATGGAATACAAAAGCTAAGCCCATAATTACATGTATTAGCAAGTTGATTGTGAATTTCAGCATTTTTGAAAAAAAGAGAAAGAAACAAGAAAAAAGGACAGTCCTTTGCACAAGCTTATTAATTATTATTATTATTATTAATTGCATGTCTACACTCAATTGAAATTCTTTTTGTGTGAAGCCACAAATTGATACATGTAAATGTTATCTAAACAAGGTCCCATTTATAGGCCATTTAATTGGCACTCCCATTTGGCCACCTCCTGGGTAGCATCACAGACACAAAAAATCCACTCCTGACTGGAAGTTAAGACATGCTTACATACAGTACATGGGTACATGTACAGGTCTGGGTTCATGAAGCAATTTGTCTTGTGACCAGCAATGCAACACAGTTGCGAGACAAGTTGCACAAGAAATGGTTCATGTAAAATCCCTCGTTTGAAACTCACAGCACAATGAAAAGTGCTCGGCAAGTTACAGAGTTGCAAGTAGAGTGACTTTCAACTTTTCACAATGCTACATGTAGCTGCAAGATCAGTTGCAGCATATTTACTTGCAAAACAATTGCTTCATGTAACAAGGCCTTACCTTGATTTGGAACCCGGCCTACTTTGCACAAAGTATACAAATTACATTATTCAAAAATACAGAAAAATGTTCAGAAAAATGAGTATGAAATGACCCTGTCCAAGCCCATGCTGCCTTGTGCCACCATGTATTTTGATAAACTGAAATTGGAAACCGATTTCAGATGAGAAGAAAATCTGAATAATTTGCCAACCCACAGGTTGAACCATCCTTGGCCAAAACACAATACTGTGTTCTGCTTAAAGTCTATATTATATATATACAAGTAGTTTTAGCAAGTGCATGTAAGCAAAAAATCAACACATTGACACAAGGCATCATGGGCTTGGACACAGGGTCTTTATTGTTATGGCTTAGACCATTAATTGGTTATAGCACTGATAATAAACATTACTCTATAATAACATATCCTGAGCGATTGATGTTTTTCCTGAAAAATAACAAAACATTGTGAATTAAGGTAAATGAACAGTTAAAAAGCAAACAACGCTACAGCTAAAACTTTTTAATGTCTTTGCTGTTTAATTGAGCTTAATTGTGATCAAGAACTCCAACTTCTTACCGTCTCCTAATCAAGAGGTATATGGGAATTGTTATCAAGATAGCGGCACCAGCAATTGTGCAAATAGATATGATGAGAGGCATTCCTTCCTGAAATAGCAAAAAAAAACATTTCCAGTCACTCCATTCGTGGGACCAAATGTTCTTAACCTTAATGAAGGATTACATTGTAGTACAATAAGCCAATGTACATGCAGGATTTAGAGGGAGAGGAGACAAGTTAGGGGGGAGAATTTGTACATGTGTATATCATAGGCTACAATGAATGGAGATCATCACTATAAGGGTAGCATTTGCATTAGAGATGTTTTACTTACTACAATCAAACACCAATAGCCAAAATAGCCATCATTGCACACATTCATAAAACCCTGAAAAATAAAGTTGTCATACAGTTACTTCAAGTATCACTGTGAAACACTGCAAGTCAGATGTACATTTACACTGTACATGCTAGTCATTACACAAGACTACAGTGTACAAGTCTGATTTGGTACATACATGTACATGTACTATATGAGCTAAGTGCAAGCAGTATAAGCTGGTATAGCTGCCATGTACATTACATGTACCGGTACATGTAATTTTTAATCATTGGAGATGTTTGTAAAACGAGGGGAAAATGTGTTCAACTTACCTGGACCATTACTAACACAATGAGAATTAGTAGGACAGGTTCCTAGCAAAAGACAATTAAATATATTTTCCACTGTAAGCGCAGAGCCAACATACAATGGACATACAATTTATGGCACTTATAAATAAATGTCAAAATAGACTATACTGTACATACTGTTCTGACAATCATCCAACTGTCCTGTACAATTGATTGAATTATCTTGCACATGGGATTGACGCCATAGGAGATCACCACCTGGACACTCATGACAAATAATTGGAAGAACGCTGGTAACAAGACAAAAGAAGCATGAAGGCCAATTTTCACTGATTTTCACCAGTGATGTATATGTGTAAGCACAAGAAAATGAAAACAAAATCATGCTTGCAATACAGTAACAGTACAGTGCCTGCTTGTTATGTTTAGATGGAGATCCATTAGATACATTTTGTAATATAACAATAATGGTTATATTTAATAAATTATACAATTTAAAATTACTCACATTGTTTCCAAGTTTTGAAATCCCTTAAAGACATTGGAAAATTTATCATCTGTGCAATTCAGCTTTGGGTTGTGTGCTAAATTACTGAAAGGCAGAAAATTAATTCAATTCATCATTTATCCCAAGCAAACTAAATGTCACTGCTGTATATAATTTATGCATCCATAGACACTTCAACATAATGACAGTGTGAGACTTTAGAGCTGTTATGGTACAGTTCATGCCGTGTGCGTGGTGACCTAGACTTGCCACAAGTCGACTTCTCCGGACCTACGGACACACTCTGTGCAAGCGAAGCGAGCACCGGAAGTGAGCGACGAAGTCGCTAACTTCCGACGAGAAAAATTGAAAAGGACTTTTAGAAAGTCTAGTGGTGACCATGCCGTGTCACACTGTGATTGGTTGAATAGATGTCTTCGATTCCATACCGTGACCGTAACTCTGTACTGTAGGTAATTCCCACTCATACGAATTTGGCAATTTGGCACTCATGGCAATTTTGTTGCAGCATGTGTCCACCCCTGAAACTGATTGCTCGCAATTGACTAGCGCGCACTCACACAGCATATTTTTTTGCTCACAATGTTGCAAAAGTAGGACTTGATTCAGTTACTGCAACATTGCTGGCAATGTTGCGTGCAACATGTTGCAGAGGTTGACAAATGCTGCAACAATACATGTTGCAGGAAATGTTGCACGAAATGCTGCATCGTGTGTCTGCACCTTATATATATAACTTTGATTTTCTCAGCCAAACTTACTGGTATCTTGAAAATTATAATAAAACATGATTTTATAAAATGTCTTGCCTGTGTGCCATTGTAATTCCCATGCAGTACCAATGCTCAGATTGTATATATACATAAATGACTGGTAGAATAGTTAATCATGTTTCAAAATTATACTTACATCCACGTGACATCCATAACAGTGTTTAGCTGAGCTGGGAGGCCAGTGATGCTGCAGTTGCCTAAATCAATGCTTCAAAAATAGAGTGAAATGAAACCAGGTACACAACGACCATAAAGAAGGCGTCTAAAAGTTTACTGATTTAATGTAAAAAGCCTCAGTATTCACCAGACTTTGACAATGGCTTCATAAATATATTCAATGAATGAAGATCAGATCATGTGAGTTTTTACTTCAAAACACGTCACATTGCCAAGCGACGTACTGTAGTTAAATAAACTTCTATCACATTAAGCTTATCGTATAACCAAGACAAAACACACTTACCCAATAGTCTTATTACTTGAATCAAGACAACATCGGCCATACATGTGGTAGCGTGCATGAGGTCTGCAATAATCTCTAGTGAACTGAGTTGTCGAACTGCCACACAAAGTACACAAAGATTGGAGATCAGAATGTGGTGATCTCGGTAAAAATTCCCCTAAACATTCTCTGATTATACACGTTAACAATAAGACTAAAATATGATATCTTGCGCGAATGCGAAATATTGTTTTTAGCTTCATTCCGGTCGCCGGTGTCGTCGCCGGTCCAAAACAACAACTTTCAGTTTCTCTTTGAAATTTGGTCATGTGAGCAGGACACAGGCAACCCAACAACTGTTTCTTTAAAGAGCAGATCAAGAGTAAGAAATAAAGGTATAACGAATTATAAAAAGTTCAAGGTTGTATTAATTAAACAGACTAAGGAATTAAATAAAAGTCGTGGTTTAAAGGAACAATTTGTGAAAAGAAGAAAATAATGTCCGTTTTGGTCTTCCCCTAGCTTTTATTTTTCATTCTCGTACCCAGAGCCCGCTCGTCATTTGGTTTGTCGCTGGCTCTCATTCTCGTACCCAGAGCCCGCTCGTCATTTGGTTTGTCGCTGGCTCTGGGAAACCCTGTTGCTCGGTCGTCAAATTTTGACGACCAAGTCGTCAGAGCGCATGCTCATACTAAAGACCGCTGAGAGCGGGTACTGTGGAAGAGTCTACTGGCTACGTAGTATTTACGTTGGTTTGAATATTCAAACTAACAAGTACACAAGTTTGTACATTTATCTTCGTGTAGCCGTTTAAAATCCCTTCGACGTTCATCACCGGTTCTTCTCTGGCTCTGTTGCGGTAAAGGCTGGACGATAAATACATGTTCTAATATAATCTTGCATGTGAACCTTCCTGTCTTCCGCTTTGTCAGTATTGTTTCTCTTGAATTATAAAAATATTCCTTTGAATACTCAAAGCGAGTACGATCGATTGTGTCTGTAGCCGTTACTTTACTTTTATAATTTATGTATTGTTAGATCTCCCTTTACGAATTCAGATCAATTTATGTCTACACAGTCACTCTCATTTCCATAGCTTTATAATTCAATAACGGAATACCATTGTATGAAAATACAACCGTCGCTGTCATTCGTTCGCCTTGCAAGTTTGAATCTTTGTTGATCTCATGAACCAATCAAATACGATCAGTCATTGTTGATTTCATCAGCCAATGAAATTCGCTAAAATTTCAGGGATTCCCAGAGCCAGCGACAAACCAAATGACGAGCGGGCTCTGGGTACGAGAATGGCTGGCTCTGGGAATCCCTGAAATTTTAGCGAATTTCATTAGCTGATGAAATCAACAATGACTGATCGTATTTGATTGGTTCATGAGATCAACAAAGATTCAAACTTGCAAGGCGAACGAAAGGAATGACAGCGACGGTTGTATTTTCATACAATGGTATTCCGTTATTGAATTATAAAGCTATGGAAATGAGAGTGACTGTGTAGACATAAATTGATCTGAATTCGTAAAGGGAGATCTAACAATACATAAATTATAAAAGTAAAGTAACGGCTACAGACACAATCGATCGTACTCGCTTTGAGTATTCAAAGGAATAGTTTTTATAATTCAAGAGAAACAATAACAAAGCGGAAGACAGGAAGGTTCACATGCAAGATTATATTAGAACATGTATTTATCGTCCAGCCTTTACCGCAACAGAGCCAGAGAAGAACCGGTGATGAACGTCGAAGGGATTTTAAACGGCTACACGAAGATAAATGTACAAACTTGTGTACTTGTTAGTTTGAATATTCAAACCAACGTAAATAATAGACTCTTCCACAGTACCCGCTCTCAGCGGTCTTTAGTATGAGCATGCGCTCTGACGACTTGGTCGTCAAAATTTGACGACCGAGCAACAGGGTTTCCCAGAGCCAGCGACAAACCAAATGACGAGCGGGCTCTGGGTACGAGAATGGGTCTTCCTTTAGCTTAATCCTGCGCGGGGCCTGGTTCCTTGGATACCCAAAGCGCCAAGCAAACCAAAATGGCGACGATGTAGAACTTACTGAAAAATAATAAAATACTCGACAGTTTTAACACCAACAGACGGACAAAATGCAGCTACGGTACATGAAGACATTGATGGACCCACAGGTATGAGATAACTATTGAAATATGTTATAAAAATAGAGAGATTCGTTGGTTTTTGCGCTGGGTCTGGAGAATTTTACTTCATGTCAAAATATAAACACATAAACATCTGTTACTACAGCGATTGAGTCGAGACAGTGATACATGTGTTTATTAAAAAATTGTAGAATACCAGCCTTGTTTTCCTTAAACAGTAAAAGCATTTAACGTTTCAATCATGAAGGGTATTTGGAATTACATGTTCATGTATTGATGACTGAATTTCTGCTCAGTTCGTCTTGAAAATATTTTATTTTTATTATTTTTCTTTGTACGTCGAATGCTTTAATACGTTTACATACAGTAAGCTTTTCAAAACAGCTTGGTTCACCGTTATCACAAAATAAGATTATGATGTTTTGTACATTTATAATTACGACGAAATGCATTGTTTGACATACAGTGTACACATATGATCTGCAGAGCTAATATTATGAGGATTTGCCTGACTGTCCATTTCCAAATACCCCACCCCACCCCTCTAACACTATGAACCCTTACCGAACCCATGCACTAAACTGAATGTCTACGATTACTTGTTTATACATGTAGGATGGTGCCTGCAAAGTCACAGCCATTGCATGCGCCCCTAACAACCAAAAGATGGCCGTCGTTACCATGGACAGGGTAGTGATACTGTATGATGAACTTGGTGAACGAAGAGACAAATTTTCTACAAAGCCATCTAATTCTCAGGTAAACTACTGATTAACCCTTTATAACACAGAGTCAGAGCAATGCACTGCTTCTGTATTACTCTATGCACAACTTCTTATGCAACTGTTGCAAGTTGCAAAAAGGTTGCTGCATAACACTAAGGTGCGGTAATACGAGCAACAAAATCGTGCAACTTGTCATGCAACATTTTCAGATTGTTGCATTGCAAGTTGCAGAGCAATGTTTCTCGTATTACCATCGTTCACGCAACTTGTCGCGCAGCAAATTAAATCTTCGGTGTTGCAGGTTGCAAAACTTTGTTGCATGAAGTAGAAAGAGCTTCTACTTTGCGCAATAAAATTTTGCAACCTGCAACACGAAAATGTGTTGTGCGATAAGTTGTGCGAACGGTGGCAATACGAGAAACATTGCTCTGCAACTTGCAATGCAACAGTGTTGCACGATTTTGTTGTCCGTATTACTGCACCTTAAGCCATGGTATTGTAGAAACATTATGCAAATTAAGGAAATTGACACAACTATTTGTTCATCGTTTTCTAATAAATTGATTGAGCTTGCATAATTTTTCTGCAATATACCACGTCTCACTCCTGCATAGAGTAGTACTTACTACTTCATGTAACAGCATTTTGCAACATTTCATAGTGTATGTACATCAACATGTACATGTAGTTAGAAAAACAACTTGTTGTAAACATTTGCTATTTTTAGGCTGGAAAGAAAAGTTACATAGTGAAAGGATTGGCCTTTTCACCAGATTCTACCAAAATAGCAGTTGGACAGACAGACAATATTATATTTGTCTACAAGATAGGAGAAGAATGGTGAGAAAATGCTGTACCCAATGGTGTATCCAATTACTAAGCATTAAAGTAGTGTCGAATGGTCCCAAAATTTCGGTCAAATTTCGCGGGTCTCGAAGTCTTGTTTTTTCGCAAAAAGCCGTCTCAGAGTCTCGAATTTTGAAAACAAAGGAAATCGGTGAAAATTAGTCTCGGGCTCACAAAAATATGCCTTGTCTCGGAGTCTCGCAAAGTCTCGCCTTGACCATTCGGCACCCCCCAAAAGCATGAATGTCCCTCCCCTTCCCTCCCCCTTAGACACCCTGGTTTCTGAGAATGGAACCATACAGTATCTTATATATGGTATACATGTAACAATATATATAACAACTTTATTGTTGATGTATCTTAATTGTTTTCTTTTTTTCTTTCAGGGGAGAGAAGAAAGTTATTTGCAACAAATTTATTCAACAAGTAAGTGATGTTGTATTTGTCCAGACATTTTCCTTTTAATTAATGCTTATAATATGTTATTCATCAGAGTGCTGTGACTTGTCTCATTTGGCCACCTGAGCAACAGAATATAATTTTTGGACTAGCAGATGGGAAGGTAAGCTCACAGTCTAAAATTAGAATAAAAAAACCCTGATATACAGGCCCCAGTAAGTACAAAAGGTGAATAGCGCTATCCATTGTGGATCAATCCTTATCCAGTGGATAACTTTATTAGATAACAGCGTCAACTTATCCAATGGATAACATGTTAGCCGGTGGATAGCGCTATCTGTTTGTACTACTGGGGCCAGTATAATAGCTAGGTATCTACATGTAATATAATTGCCTGTGTCATTAAACCACTTCACGGTTCTGTTCAGTAACCACAAACAATGTTCCAAGTTCATGTTGGCTATGATAAAATACATTGTACAGTTTATGTACAAAAACATCAAGGGAAGCAAGGGTGGCCGAGTGGTGAGAGCATTACGTACTCGCCTCTCACTGCTGTGGTGCCTCAGGTTCAATTCGCGGACCAGGCGCTTTATGTAAGTTGAGTTTCTTAGTTGTTCTCTCCCTAGCTTCAAGGGTTTGTCTACGTGTACTCAGGTTTTTCTCCCTCAGTAAATATACATGTAAACAATATTTCGATCATTGTTGTGCTCCGTGGTAAGACATGGGGTCATATGGTGGCAACATAGTGCACCTTTCTATGCCTTCGACTAGGTCACGTTAAGCTGCGTCCTTCACAATTCAGCCGCCGGGTGCAAAGAAGGAGGATTAGCCATTGTTCGTGGTCACTGAACAGACCTGTGAAGTGGTGTATTGGATTGGTGATTTGATTCATTGTGTTAATACCTTTGTTAGGTAAGAGTTGCAAGCTTAAAAACTAACAAGTCCCAGACCATATATGGAACTGACAGCTTTGTTGTCTCATTGACGCACAAGTAAGTTGTTATACATTGGACATTCTGTTGTTGAGTTTGATCTGACTGTGATTTAACTGATGCTGTTCGCTTTCAGTACGTCTGGTAAAGGTTTACTGTCAGGACATGCTGATGGTGCTATTGTACGATACTTCTTTGATGACGAAGGGACAGGATTATCTCAGGTAGGTGTATGAATGAATGAATGAATAAATGGAAGAATAAATAGATGAATGAATAAATGAATGAATGAATGAAAGGATATGGTTGATGACTGGATGCATGAATGAATGATTGGAAGGATGTAAAAATAAATGGATGACAAGAAAGATGGGTGAACAGGTGGATGAATTAGGATGAATGGGTAAAACAATGACACGGATGCAGCATCAGGATGGGACAGACAGTTGGTTATGGGACATGTATTACTGGGTTGGTTGTAGAAATGGACAGGGGAAGAGATGACAGAGACAGAGATGCGAAAACAGAAATATTTAGTAGACGGATGGAAGAATATCCAGGCAGTGAGGATTATGCAGACAGAACTGTGGAATATTGTTTCAGGGTCAACTATGCAAGCATTCATGCCCACCCTATGCTCTGTGCTGGGGGTCCTCTATTGTTGCTGCAGGCTGTGACAAGAGGGTTGTTGCTTATGCAAAGGAAGGTAAGCTGTAATTAACTGTATAACACTGTCAACAGAATCCCATACATTGACAACTGTTATATACACATTTATGTACATGTAATTGAGGTGTACCCAATTTTTGCTTTATATATATGATATATAAATGTACAGTTATATGTGGAAGTAATGTTCAATATTAAGTTGTCCACTGAAGGGAGGTTCAACTCTATACTGAATGGATGTATTTGTTTGGTAGGGCGTGTTCTTCAGAATTTTGACTATTCGCGAGATGATGATGAAAAAGAATTTACTACAGCGGTGTGCAGTCCTAGTGGACAGTCAGTGGTGATTGGAAGCTTTGACAGGTGAGGCACACAAACTCAGTGGCATTGCATTGAAGCAAATGTCATATGATCACGAAATACCTATAGTCTGTTTCAAGAAATTTGCATTACACAGCGAATCAAAATGGACCTTGGGTGTAGTCAAATCCAAAACATTTTGGAAAAAGAAACCTGAATTACAACTTTGATACATCAAATTCACGATTACACAATCTCTGTAGCTCTTGAAAACATCAATCTCGTTTTCATCTGCCATGCATGCATTTTTATGCTGGCATATTTCCCATTGGGGCTTGCAAAGAGATGGCTACAGCCCAGGTGGCCATTTGGATTAGTTTAAGGGCCGGACACACGGTGCAACATTGCGTGCAACATTGCACGCAACACATATTGTTGCAGCGTGTGTCCACCTCTGCAACATGTTGCGCGCAATGTTGCAGAAGTAGAATCAAGTCCTACTTCTGCAACATTGCGAGCAATAAATTACGTCGTATTAGCGCACGCTAGTCAATTGCGCGCAACATGTTGCAGAGGTGGACACACGCTGCAACAAAATTGCCAGCAATGTTGCGCGCAATGTTGCACCGTGTGTCCGCCGCACCTTTACATTAAATCAATGTGAATTCATATTTTGGGACTTTGGCAAGTGGCCATTGAGTACAGAATCACTTTAAATACACGTTTGACTGTAGTTATTGACCTTTTCATTAACAGACTAAGAGTATATAATTGGAGTCCTCGCAAAGGAGCATGGGACGAGTCCAAAATGAAGGAAATACCCAACCTATACACCATCACAGCATTGTCGTGGAAACGAGATGGCTCCAGGCTAATAGCTGTATGTATCTGTGTATCGATATATGATTCTTATAATCAATTTATTTATCTTTTGGGTAGATTTGTAGAGTATAATTAGTATGATATTCTTTCAATTCCCAAGTGCTTAGAACTATAACCTGATAAAGCACAGCTGCCGAGTTTTCTATTTCTTTTATAAAACACAATTATGATTTTAAAGCAAGTTTTCAATTTTGTTTGTTACAAAAATGTTTGAATATCTGCGCATGCGTGCTCTGTGCTCTCACAGAGCATGTGGTATACGCATCCTTTGGCCAATCAGAGTGTGCGTCATCATATCATGTTATTTTATAAAAAGTACTGGTCCATTAAAATGCCGCTAAGGAAGCGCAAAAAAACTATGTTAGTTTGATTGGCAGATGGCGTAGAGTCATCTGCTGACTTCTTGTGAATAAAGAAATTATAGCAAATACAACACATAAACAACGGCATGTCAGCTACTAATACACATCTGTGTTTGCGCCTTGCGTTGTCCCATTCAAATTCGCTCTTGTATTTTAAAAACAGGACTTATGAATCTCATAAGCTGCTAACACTGTGTGGCGGCGTTGAGCTCTTTGACTGCTGTCTAAGAAGATCCATCTACAAAAACAAGTTTGAGATGACATATGTTGGACTAAGTCAGGTACCAGATTATTTACTCTGCCGTGTTACTAATACACTAGCTTGTAACCCGTCTTCTCCTTGCGTTTCCTGAATTCCGCTGTTGTATTCAGTGGCCAAACGGTGACTTCATGAATCTCATATTTGTTGCTAGGGTACACTGTGTGGTGGCGTTGAGCTCTTTGACTGCTGTCTAAGAAGATCCATCTACAAAAACGATTGTTTTGAGATGACATCGTTAAGAACCTATCTTCTGGAACAAGTGTGGTTCTCAGTCTTATTTACGGTTGCCGTGTTATGGACATAATTTAACTAGAATCTCATAATATTTAAAACCTTTAGGAGAGCAAATTATATAGGTGCTTGCCGGCTGGTACATGTACTCAGTGCTGCACTGTACTGCAGTGGTATTTTCTATTTATTTTTAAGATATTCCAGGACAAAGTCCATGATTACATACCAGAGGTGGTGGGGTACTGGGTATCCCTACCCCTCCTGTCTAGCAGTGGAAGGGTGGTGATGGGTGTGACCCTGACGGAGGTCATAACGAGCTTGTGTATTGAGTGACACTTGTCAATTCGATTGTTTTATTCTTGTAGGTCATCGTTAAGAACCTATCTTCTGGAACACGTGTGGTTCTCAAGTCTCATTACGGTTACGAGGTAAAGACAGACAATGAAATATTAACACTACAGTATGTACCACGACTAGCACTACTGCCACCAATACCAACAACATTGGCCTTCTAGAATAATATGGACAACAACAACATCATCACAGAGTGACCACCTTTATAACAACCCACATCCACACCACCAACACCAACACCACCACACCTACCAACACCACCACACCTACCAACACCACCACAACTACCACCACCACCACCACCACTACCACCACCACCACCACAACTACCAACACCAACACCACCACACCTACCAGCACCACCACAACTACCAACACCAACACCACCACACCAACACCACACACTACCACACTACATGTACCAACACCACCACAACTACCACCACCAACACCACCACCACAACTACATGTACCACACACCACCACACTACTACCACCACCAACACCACACACACTACCACCACCACCACACCTACCAACACCACCACAACTACCACCACCACCACACACTACCACCACCACCACACACACCAACACCACACCAACTACCACCACCAACACCACCACACACCACAACTACCACCAACACACCACACCACCACACCTACCAACACCAACACCACACACCACCACCACACCACCACACCACCAACACCACCACCACAACACCACCACACCTACACCACACCAACACACCACACCACCAACACCAACACCACCACAACACCACCACCCACACCACAACACACCTACCCCACACCACAACACACACAACTACCAACACCCACAACACCACACCACACACACCACCACACCACCACCACCACCACACCTACCAACACCACCACCACTACCACCACCACCACCACACCACCACCACCACCACCACCACCACCACCACCACCACCACCACCACCAACACCAACACAACACCACCACACCACCACCACCACACCACACACCACCACCACCAACACCAACACCAACACCACACAACTACCACCACCACACCACCACACCACACAACACCACCACAACACCACCACCACCACCAACACCACCACCACCACCACCACCACCACCACACCTACCACACCACACAACACACACCACACCACCACCCACCACCACCACAACTACCACCACCAACACACACCACACCACCACCACCACCAACACCACCACCACCACCACCACCACCCACACCACCACCCACCACCACCACCACACCCACCAACACCAACACAACTACCACCACCAACACCACCACAACTACCACCACCAACACCACCACACCACCACCACACCTACCAACACCAACACCAACACAACTACCACCACCACCGCCAACACCACCAACACCACCACACCTACATGTACCAACACCACCACAACTACATGTACCACCACCACACCTACCACCGTGACTGTTTGATTATTTCTGTTAGGTCGATAAAGTCAGTATTATGGGAAAGGATCGTTTCTTGGTTGCCTACACGACTGATACGATACTGGTTGGAGATCTCAACACTAACAAGCTCAGTGAGGTAAGCTACATGTAGAGTAAAATACAAAGTACCACCAAACCACACATATACAAATATATAAATATGGAACGAACAACGAGCATTGCCACCATGTTACCCCTCCCCTACCCCCATTAAATATCACTGTTGGACCGTGTCCTCTGACTAATTTCTGAGAGTAAACTAGACTGATGGGAAAGGATCGTTTCTTGGTTGCCTACACGAAACCCGTACAGTTTGTCAACACTAACAATTGGTAAGCTACCATGTTACCCCTCCAAAGTACTAAATATATAAATTAAATATCACTGTTGAACCGTGTCCTCTGACTAAGGAAGAGAGTAAACTAGACTGATCCTCGTCTTACCACAGGAAACCCGTACAGTTGTGAAATTACGTTCTTTTTGTTCCTATTTAGGTTCCATGGCAAGGTTCTGGTGGAAACGAGAAATTCTTTTTCGAAAATGAAAGCGTAAGTTGATTTTACAACAAACTGGTTGAGTGAATAATGTCTGACTGACTTGGATGTTTCCTCAGGTGTGTATGGTATTTAACGCAGGAGAGCTGTCTCTAATAGAGTATGGCAACAATGAGATCCTTGGTTCAGTAAGAACAGAGTTTATGAACCCGCATCTCATCAGGTACAGTATTTAGCGACACTCTCGAGGATTATCTTTATCTCTATAAACATTCGCAGTCGGACGTTGAACATTACCTCGACCAGGCCCCGGTTACGGTTAAAATTTGTTGGATAACTGCATCAATTTTATCCCGCGTTGGTTAAGACTTATCCAGTGGATAGCACTATTCACCTTTCTTGCAACTGGGGCCAGATGATTTAGTTCTAAAATGAAGTTCTTAATTATGTTTTGCACATTGTTAGTGTTCGTCTGAATGAACGCAAGCAGCAAGGTGTCGATAATAACAAAAAGATGGCGTATCTGGTCGATCTGAAAACTATTAGTGTTGGTAGGTTACTTCACTTTTCTAGTTTATCTCCTTCTTTCCTTCCTTCTTTCCCTCATTCTTTCCTTCCTTCCTCCCATAAGTTCTTCTTTCCTTTCTTCTATCTTCCTTTTTTCATTCCTTCCTTCCCTCCATCCTTTCGTCTTTCCTGTCTTCCTTCCTTCCCATCCATCCATCTTTCATTCCTTCTTGCCATTCCTCCTTCCTTCCTTCCTTCCATCCATCCATCCACCCTTCCATCCTCCCTTCCATCCACCCTTCTATCCCCCCTCCCTCCCTCCCTTCCATCCACCCTTCCATCCCCCCTCCCTCCATCCATCCACCCTTCCATCCTTCCTTCCTTCCTTCCATACACCCTTCCATCCCTTCCTTCCATCCACCCTTCCATCCTTCCTTCCTTCCATACACCCTTCCATCCCTTCCAGCCTTCCATACACCCTTCCATCCTTCCTCCCTTCCATCCACCCTTCCATCCTTCCTTCCATTCATCCACCCTTCCATCCCCCTTCCTTCCATCCACCCTTCCATCCTTCCATCCATCCACTCTTCCATCCCTTCCTGCCATACACCCTTCCATCCCTTCCTTCCATACACCCTTCCACCCCCCCCTCCCTCCCTTCCATCCAGCCTTCCATCCATCCACCCTTCCATCCCTTCCTGCCATACACCCACCCTTCCTTCCTTCCTTCCTTCCATCCACCCTTCCATCCCTCTTCCTTCCATCCACCCTTCCTTCCTTCCTTCCTTCCATCCATCCATCCACCCTTCCATCCTTCCTTCCATCCATCCACCCTTCCATCCTTCCATCCATCCACCCTTCCATCCCTTCCTGCCATACACCCTTCCATCCCTTCCTTCCTTCCCACCCTTCCATCCTTCCTTCCTTCCATACACCCTTCCATCCTCCCTCCCTACCATCTACCCTTCCATCCTTCCTTCCATCCATCCACCCTTCCATCCCCCTTCCTTCCATCCACCCTTCCATCCTTCCTTCCATCCATCCACCCTTCCATCCCTTCCTGCCATACACCCTTCCATCCCTTCCTTCCATACACCCTTCCATCCCCCCTCCCTCCCTTCCATCCAACCTTCCATCCTTCCTTCCTTCCTTCCATCCACCCTTCCATCCCTTCCTTCCATACACCCTTCCATCCCCCTTCCTTCCATACACCCTTCCATCCTCCCTACCTTCCATCCACCCTTCCATCCTTCCTTCCATCCATCCATCCCCCCCTTCCATCCACCCCCATCCTTCCTTCCATCCACCCTTCCATCCACCCTTCCTTCCTGCCATCCATCCACCCTTCCATCCCCCCTCCCTTCCATCCACCCTTCCATCTTCCTTCCTTCCATCCACCCTTCCACCCTTTCCATACCCCCCTCCCCCCTCCCTTCCATACACACTTCCATCCCCCTTCCATCCACTCTTCCATCCCGTCCTTCCATCCACCCTTCCATCCCTTCCTTATGATTGTGTTGGTGATTATTTATTTTCATAGTTAATCTATTGTCTGGCATCATCGAGGCCACCATCAGCCACGACTCTAAGATAGATTGGCTTGAGGTACGTATAGTTATTCAGTAGTGTTGGAATTATAAAATAGTTTTTCTTTGATGTGATGGGTTTTTGTTTCTAGCTTAACGAAACAGGAAAGTACTTACTGTTCAGAGATAAGAAATTAAAGGTCAGTACAACACTGTTCACTATTTACTTATCCTAAATACTCCAGTTTCGAGTTGTTAAGCGATGACCGCTGTCCTTGACAAAAGACGCATTTGCTCAGGCTTAGCCTCAATTCAGTGTAAATTATTCACAAATACCAACGAGAACGCGAAAAAGTGTGGACATTCAACAATAGAAACCATTTTTAATTGCACGGGTTATTCTCTGGATTGAGGCTAAGCCTGAGCAAACGCGTCTTTTATCAAGGAGTACAGCGGTGTCTAAACAAACTCGAAATGGGAGTATTGTGATCCCTGATCCTGACAACACTTTACTGATCCCAGATCCCAGATCTCTGATCCAGGATCTATGATACTGATCCCAAGCATGTGACCCCTTATCTAGGGTCTATGATCCCAATCCTGTAATCTCTGATCCATGGCCTGTAATCCCGATCCCAATCCTGTAATCCCTGATCCATGGCCTGTAATCCCGATCCCAATCCTGTAATCCCTGATCCATGGCCTGTAATCCCGATCCCAATCCTGTAATCCCTGACAGCAGATTTGAGACTTCTTCGATGAAGGGGATTGCAAACTGGCAGTGCATAGAATATGTTCAACTCGAAGTATTTATCGCAACATTTTAGTGAGGTGTTTTATCCATGTGTTTTTTTACAGTGAAGGGGTTACCTATGGTTAGGACTAGACTGAGTGGGAATAAGTCGAGGGGGAATGAGTCTCCCTTTCGGTCAAACGATAACCCACTCGCCAAAAACATTTCCTCGCAAAAAGCTACAAGTAGTTTATCAGTTTGTTTTCACGTCAATTGCATAAATATGCGTATTTCTTTTTGCGCTTGCGAGACACTCGAAGAGGGAGTTTTGGATTTTGAGCCGATTGCGCGCCTTAAAGTGGGTACTAGTGTTATAATTCGTCCTGTGTGAGCTACATGTATGTATCTAACATTAGTGTGTATTTTGTCTCCGACAGCTTCATCTTCTGAATGTCGAAAGTCAGACACGCACCACTATATTGAATTACTGCACCTATGTCCAGGTAAGATTCGATATATTGAATTACTGCACTTATGTCCAGGTAGGATTCGATATATTGAATTACTGCACTTATGTCCAGGTAAGATTCGATATATTGAATTACTGCACTTATGTCCAGGTAAGATTCGATATATTGAATTACTGCACTTATGTCCAGGTAAGATTCGATATATTGAATTACTGCACTTATGTCCAGGTAAGATTCGATATATTGAATTACTGCACTTATGTCCAGGTAAGATTCGATATATTGAATTACTGCACTTATGTCCAGGTAAGATTCGATATATTGAATTACTGCACTTATGTCCAGGTAAGATTTGATATATTGAATTACTGCACTTATGTCCAGGTAAGATTCGATATATTGAATTACTGCACCTATGTCCAGGTAAGATTCGATATATTGAATTACTGCACTTATGTCCAGGTAAGATTCAATATATTGAATTACTGCACTTATTACCAGGTAAGATTCGATATATTGAATTACTGCACCTATGTCCAGGTAAGATTCGATATATTGAATTACTGCACTTATGTCCAGGTAAGATTCGATATATTGAATTACTGCACCTATGTCCAGGTAAGATTCGATATATTGAATTACTGCACTTATGTCCAGGTAAGATTCGATATATTGAATTACTGCACCTATGTCCAGGTAAGATTCGATATATTGAATTACTGCACTTATGTCCAGGTAAGATTCGATATATTGAATTACTGCACTTATGTCCAGGTAAGATTCGATATATTGAATTACTGCACTTATGTCCAGGTAAGATTCGATATAGCTGCAAGAGATAAAGCGATCAGATATTCATGGGGCCCAATAGTGTGCCATCACTAATGATTATTTGTTCTTGTTTATTAGTGGGTTCCACTGAGTGATGTGGTCGTGGCACAAAACAGAGGAAACCTTTGTGTTTGGTACAACATTGACTCGCCTGAAAGAGTCACCATGTTCCCCATCAAGGTGAGATCCAGTCCAGTCCAGACAGATTCAGCCCTGTCTGTCTGACTTTCGTCTGATTGTCTGTCTGTCCATTCAACTGTCTGGATATCTGTCTGTCTGACTCACTGATGTTCAGGCTGTCCAGCTGTCTCCTTATCTTGCCTGTTTGTTTGGTGATGGTGCTAAGGCGACTATGATGATTATGACTGATAATGTTGATGACGATGATGTTGATGTTGATGAAGAGGATAATTATGAAGAAGAAGATGATGATTGTGATGATAATGATGGCGTTGATGATGTTGATGAAGAGGATGATGATGGAAATAAAGAATGATGATGATGCTGAAGATGATAATGATGGTATTACATGTAATGATGTTGATGAAGAGGATGATGGTGATGGTGATGAAGAGGATGATGATGATGATGATGGAAATAAAGATGATGATGATGCTGAAGATGATAATGATGGTATTACATGTAATGATGTTGATGAAGAGGATGATGGTGATGGTGATGAAGAGGAGGATGATGATGATGATGATGATGATGATGGAAATAAAGATGATGATGATGCTGAAGATGATAATGATGGTATTACATGTAATGATGTTGATGAAGAGGATGATGGTGATGGCGTTGATGATGTTGATGAAGAGGATGATGATGATGATGATGGAAATAAAGATGATGATGATGCTGAAGATGATAATGATGGTATTACATGTAATGATGTTGATGAAGAGGATGATGATCAGACGGTGATGATGGTGGTAAATTCTGCCCGTTTATCTATTGTATGTCTATGTCAAGCATAACTTATTCTCGACAGGGTGAGATCCTAGACCTTGAGCGAGTCGATGGGAAAACAGAAGTCGTAGTAAACGAAGGAGTCACCAACATATCGTACACTCTCGACGAAGGACTGATTGAGTTTGGTACAGCTATTGATGATGGAGACTTTGTCAGGTGAACATCCAACATTACAACAAGTATTGTGAGGATTATGATGGTGGTGAACGTGAACAATGGTGGTGATGAGATTTCGTATGATAGTGTAAAACTACGGCACACGATGTGGTCACGGTACGGACTAGTTCAAAAATAGAAAATATCACGGGCGCGGCACCATCATGGTACGTCCGTACCATAGATTTTTCGCAGTAATACGAGATCTGCTCTATGACTATAGTTGTTGTATATTGTAGTAATGGCCATGCTGGTCAATGATATTTGTAATGATGATGATGACAGAGAACACAGATGAATGACAATGATGATGCTGATGCTGAAGATGATGATGCTGAAGATGATGGTGTTGATGACGATGATGATGGCGTTGTAATGATGATGATGACAAAGACGCAGATAGATGACAATGATGATTATGATGACTGACGATGATGGTGATGCTGAAGATGATGATGGTGTTGATGACGATGATGATGATGATGACAAAGACGCAGATAGATGACAATGATGATTATGATGACTGATGATGTTGATGACAATGACGATGATGGTTATGATGATGATATATGTAATAATGATGATGACTGTCAAAGACACAGATGGATGATGATGATGATGGTGTTGATTATGATTATAAATATGTTAAGTGAATTAACGGTTCCCTATTTTCCTCTCCCAGGGCTATTACGTTCTTGGAAAGCCTTGAAATGGCACCAGAAACAGAAGCAATGTGGAAAACATTGAGTAAACTGGCTCTAGAAGGACGACAACTGCACATAGCTGAGCGGTGTTTCGCAGCCCTTGGTGACGTGTCTAAAGCCAAAGCACTAAAACAAGTCAACAAAATAGCAGATCAGGCAGCCGAGGAAATGGTAAAAACCCCTTGTATTTGATTGTTTTCAACAAGTTGATAGGGACACAAAAAGTTTTAAAATGACCCCTCCGACGACCGTTCAAAATGCAATTTGACAATACAATTGGGCTTCGATTCCAAGCGTACAAATGACCCTCTGGGCCCCACCCACATTACTTGTAGCCCCTTACCCTCCCCACCCTACGTACTTGTTTAACATTCCCTATGCAATGTACTTGGTTTTTGTTATCTAAGGGCACATGCTAAGGGAGGGGATGGTACGATCCACATCACTTGTAGCCCCTTACCCTCCCCACCCTACATACTTTGTGTATTGTACTGTAGCCCCTTACCCTCCCCACCCTACATACTTTGTGTAATGTACTGTAGCCCCTTACCCTCCCCACCCTAATGTACTTGGTTTTCGTCGTAAGGGAGGGGATGGTACTAACCACGTGTTAGTACGAGCCAAACTCGCGGTCTTGGACAAGAACTTCAAACTTGCAGAGGCAATCCTACTTGAGCAAGGCCATGTTGACGAGGCTATTGAGATGTACCAAGAACTACATAAATGGGACGAAGCCATAGCAGTGGCTGAAGCAAAGGTAAATGGATGGATGGAACGAGTGAATGAATGAAATGAATGGATGGATGAATGAACGAAGGAGTGAGTGAGTGAGTGATTGGATGAATGGATGGATGGATGGAACGAGTGAATGAATGAAATGAATGGATGAATGAACGAAGGAGTGAGTGAATGGATGAATGGATGGAACGAATGAATGAAATGGATGGATGAATGAATGAACGAAGGAGTGAGTGAGTGAGTGAATGGATGGATGGATGATTGAATGGATGGATGGATGGATGAATGAATAGATGGATGGGTGGATAAATGAGTGAATGGATAAATTAATTAATTAATTAATACATCGGTGGATGCACGGAGGAACAACGAACGAATGAATTAATGATTAAATAATTAAGATTGATATGAATAAAAAGCTATTAAAGCAAACCGACATTCCCTGTCTCTAGGGTCACCCCGAGTTAGAAAATCTACGTGCAAATCACTATCACTGGCTGTCAGACACTGGACAAGAGGAAAAGGCCGGTGAGGTACGTATCTGGGTGCGCTTACATGTATTCTTCTGTGCTTCAAGCGTAAGTAGATACTCGGAAAAATCTGCCCGTCTCCCATACAGACGGGATTTGAACCCGCGACCTCCAGGATGCTAGTCAGGTGCTCCAACCACTGAGCCACTAGGAACTCGTGCGGTGATTTTAACTCATTCACTTCATTCTCTAAGGTCAAAGAAATGGAAGGCAACTACATGGAAGCCATTAACTTGTACATGAAGGCTGGCTTACCAGCTAAAGCTGCAAGACTTGCCATGAGTAGAGAGGTAGGTACAACTAAAACCTGGTTTCCACTAGCCATGTAAGCATAAGCACAAGAGACATGTCACTGTGAAAACGAGTCCGTCGCAAGTATAAGCACAAGCGTAAGCATTACACGCAAGCTAAGCACAAGCGCAAACACGAGAGGTTTTATTTCACTGTGAAAACGAGGCTGACGCAAGCATAAGCACAAAGATCTTTGACATTTTTGTGCTTGCGCTGACCCGTTTTCATACCACACAAGTTTCTTATGTTTGCGTGTCGTAGTGAAACCAAGTTGTATTTGTCATCAATCAATTCGAGGAAATGTTCCATTCCAGTTTGTTGAGTATGACAATCTATTATACTGGTGTTAATAATATGTAGCATGTTTGTTAATAGGAACTATACCAGTCAGCAGACCTGATGGAACGTATCGCGTCGTCTCTTCTAAAAGGAGGTCTCTATGAGAAGGTGAGACAATAACAATAATAAAATTATATTTATATTTAATTATCGTAGAAATAATAAAACCTACAAATAAAACCTACAGCGTTTTCTCTTTTAACCGACTGCTGATTTTAAAATCAGAACATTAGACTTGGTGTCAAAGTACTCCGGCTTTTTGAGCATCCTGTCAGTGTTGTACGAGAAGGCTACTTGAGTTAGATCATTAGAATCAGCTAAAAGCGGTCAGATTGAGGGCGCTTCTGGTAGCGAAAATGGACCTGACGCAAGCATAATTGAACAATAATAACCTTTATCCATCACTTGTACTTTTGCTCGACGTTACTAGAGAAAACCATGCTTTACGGATTCTAGAACTCTTGCTCTTTACAATCAATTTGTAATACACGTATAAGTAAATCCTCACAGTTAGCACATGCATAGCTTGGAACCCAAGAAAGCGGTGTAGGAGACAACATAAGCAGCACTCTACCATGTTGGAGCTCTTCAAAACGTCACTTCTCTTTCACGCATGCTCAGAGACAGTGTGAAATGCTTTCGTTGTTATTTCAGGCTGGTGAGCTGTTTGAAAAAGTTGGCCGCAATGACAGAGCTTTGGAGGCTTATAGAAAAGGGGGAGCTTACCGAAGAGGTAAAATTAATATGAGTCTATTATCTAAAAATGGGATGCTTTCGTGTTTCGCTGTTGTAGCCAATTAGAGCAAGCATTGTGTCTGATGGTATAGGTGCGGACACACGGTGCAACATTGCACGCAATGTTGAAGAGGTAGAATCGATTTCTTCTTCAGCAACATTGCGAGCAACAAATTGTGTCGTGTGAGCGCGCTAGTCAAGCAATGTTGCAGGGGTGGACACACGATGCAACATTGCGCGCAATATTGCCATCAACATGTACTATTGCAGCGTGTGTCCACCCCTGCAACATGTTGCACGCAATGTTGCTGAGGTAGAATCGATTTCTTCTTCAGCAACATTGCGAGCAACAAATTGTGTCGTGTGAGCGCGCTAGTCAAGGAATGTTGCAGGGGTGGACACACGGTCTAACATTGCGCGCAACATTGCCGGCAACATGTACTATTGCAGCGTGTGTCCACCCCTGCAACATGTTGCAGTATATGTTGCTGAAGTAGAATCGATTTTTGCGAGTAACACATTGCGTCGTGTGAGCGCGCGCTAGTAAATTGCACGCAATGTTGCACTGTGTGTCTGAACCTTTATAGAGTCGTTTTCGTATGAGTGGAAAACCTACGGCACGGAGTTACGGTCACAGTACGGAATCGAAGACATTCTATTCAACCAATCACAGCGCGCAAAATCATTGCTCAACCAATCAGAATGCTTGGATACGGCATGGTCACAGAATGGTCACCGCACGGCACGAACCGTAACTACTTCCCACTCATACGAAAACGACTCTATGCTCTGCGTGTGATAATGTAACATCACCTGTTGCTCACCTCGCCAGCTGTCGAACTGTCCCGTGCATCGTATCCTCACGAGGTCGTCAAGCTGGAAGAAGAATGGGGTGATCACTTGGCATCACAAAAACAGCTCGACGCTGCTATCAACCATTACATCGAAGCTGGGTAAGCAACCCCGTTTAACTTACTATTCCTATCTTTATAGCCGGGAGTATAACTATGGGACGTGTACACATAGTACGGCAGCCGTATCCCGCTCTCATATTTACAGTAAAATAGGTGGCTGCCTCACTGCTGAAAAAAAAACGGTTTCATCACACCGGTCATTTTGTGCAACATGTAGGACAAAATAAATGACAATAGAGGCAATGCCTTTGACACCTTCAGAAATAACACTGGCGGCCTCTGCAAAAGCAGCAGCAGCAGCATTAACAACAACAACACAACAATACAGTCAACGCTCTCTCAGCTGGACACCCTCGGGACCAACGTTTGCTGTCCGACCCCGCCTTAGTGAAGTGTCCGTCTTAGAGAGAGTGAATTTATAGTAAAACAGTACAACAGAGATCAGACAAAGGTGTCCGGCTTACAGAAGTGTCCGGCTCGAATCCAGCGACTAGCATCGCCATTGGCACCTGCAGAGCTAGCAACAACAGAAGCAAAATAAATTACGCCACAAAATCTGCGTTCGTACTGACATGCGGTTTTTTGTCACATGACAAGATCATTGCTTAGTCGTTTGTGCATTCAATGTTCTATTGTTAGTCTGTCGAACGTGGTGCTAACATCAACAAAGATGGGAACATGATATTATTTTGGTTATTGTGTTGTATACAGGTGCTCTGTCAAGGCTATCGAAGCTGCCATTCAAGCCAAACAGTGGAACAAAGCTGTACAGATAGTAGAACTACAAGACAATGTTGTAGCTGAAAGGTCGGTCAGTCGTTGTGCAAACTATGCAACAATCCCTAGTATTTTCTCTCCCTTCTCTGGGTTCATTCTCTCGCGACATGGGCGTTTTTCTCCGTGCGTAAGATGCTGTTCTACATCATAGACAATTGTAAACCTAAATGCAGAAGTATGTTGTATATTCAACGATATCCCACTCATCCCATCCCATCATGCCATGCGACTGTTTGCTTGTTCTGTGTTCTTATATAAAGTAATTATGTACACAGTTGATCTATTGTTATTTGTATCTTCCCAAGGGATACTCAGTGGGGAAGAGGGGAAGGGGGATGTGCTCCCCTTTTCTCCCCTCCCGACCCCTCCCCCCCCCCCCCCCCCCCCTCCCCCTCCCCCTCCCCACGGGCTCACCGAGTAGACTGAGTAGGATGGTATTCTCTTGGTAAACACCTTGCCTAAAGATTCCTGTGTGTACCTTATATAGAATCAACTTGAAACCATGGCATAACTTCCATAATTAAACCAGGCAGACAAACTCTAACCAATACTCAAATGATTTTCCAGATATTTTCACCACATCGCACAGCACTACGCACAAGTACAAGAATACAAGGTACAAGTCTGCGTAGTCAGCGTAGTGGATTGGGGAGAGTGACTTCAGGAGGGGAAACTGGGGAGAGGAGTTGAAGGAGAGCGAGCCGCTTTTTGTAACATTTCTCTATCTTTTAATCAAGTTTTTGTTGTGTTATTTTTTCAGATGGCTGAAAAGTTCTACGTTAAGTCTGGCGATCCACGAGCTGCTATCGAGATGTATACCAAGGTTAATATGTACGAGGCAGCACACAAGGTGAAATACTGAAGTAGTTGAACTAAAAGCGAGCGCCAAAATGGCTTAGCTTGAGTCGACTTGTCTTGACTTGCGTCGAATTGAATTGACTTACGTTGACTTGCGTCGACTTGAGTCGACTTGAATCGTCTTGAGTGGACTTGTGTTGACTTACGTTGACTTACGTTGACTTGTGTCGACTTGAGTCGACTTGAGTCGACTTGAATCGTCTTGAGTGGACTTGCGTTGACTTGCGTCGACTTGAGTCGACTTGAATCGTCTTGAGTGGACTTGCGTTGACTTACGTTGACTTGCGTCGACTTGAGTCGACTTGAATCGACTTGAGTCGACTTGAGTGGACTTGCGTTGACTTGCGTTGACTTGCGTCGACTTGAGTCGACTTGAATCGTCTTGAGTGGACTTGCGTTGACTTGCGTCGACTTGAGTCGACTTGAATCGTCTTGAGTGGACTTGCGTTGACTTACGTTGACTTGCGTCGACTTGAATCGTCTTGAGTGGACTTGCGTTGACTTACGTTGACTTGAGTCGACTTGAATCGTCTTGAGTGGACTTGCGTTTACTTGCGTTTACTCCAGTGTGAGTCCGCCTGGTCGAGCGTTTGATGTAAAACTAAAACATCGTTGCACGGTTCTTTTCAATGTAAAACTACGAAAGATAAAGTGCATTCCAAGTTCTTCATAGCTTTAATAGATTCAATCCTTTCACTTCTCGTCAGATTGCCGTACAGTGCATGAAACCAGAGGAAGTTGCTGTACTGTACATATCGCAGGCTCAAGAACTTGAAGCTCAGGGTCGCTTTAAAGAAGCTGAAAGGTAACTGATAACGTAGTTGTTTCACCGTATGTGCGCTTTAATATACATCACGATTTGCAAAAATTCTGTAAAATCTAATATATCGATATATCGGTAATTTACATAATCCTAATTCTTTGATTTTAGCTATTATTAAACCTGAATCTGAACCCAAGTAACCTTTGTAGTATGTATGTGAAAAAACAATTGAAAAGTATTGCAACTTTAGAGGGCTTATTCAGCCGCGTTTTATGATGAAAATTTACCCAGAATGCATTGTATATATTGATATACTGATATATACAGTCATTTGCAAAAAATTCTGGCCGCTAAGACACGGTATATCAATATATCTAGGGAGGGGAGGGTGCATCACTAATACTATTAAATGATAGCAAAATTTACAAACAACACACGTAAGACTAAAATAAACATTATACTAATATTTCTACCAACTTTTCTGGCTTTAACCCAGCTTTAAGGGGAATTTTCGATTATTTAATTACCCATAATGCACCTGATATATTGATATACTGATACTTCGTAGAGGCCAGAATTTTTGCAATTGACTGTATTGCTTTTACATAATTTTTGCAAATCGCTGTATATCACGTAATATAGGCAAAGACAGGACGCCATTATTACATTGTTTACATCCTGTTGACAACGCTGACTTGAAGAAGAGCGGAGTGAGCATAAGAATCGAACTGCTGTACAATGTCCTTCCCAGAGTCTGCGTTACTTTTGGCCTGCGGCGAAGAACGTACGCCGCTGGCCGGAATTAACGCAGGCTTTGGGTACAAGATTGAGTGGCGCCGCGTTTGCTTACTCTCGCTTCAGATGGAATTGATACGAAGATGATTCATTATGTTTTCTGTTCTATAGGTTGTATTGTACTGTCGATGAGCCTGATTTAGCAATAAATATGTATAAGAAACTAAGACAGGTTAGTATCGATGTTTATAACTAGGGAGGGGAGGCAGAGGCTTTCAATTAATATAATATATTTGTGTAGGGAGGAGAGGTACGGGGGTAATTAGTCATTACTTACGTTTATAAAACTGTTCATGCTTGTTTTGCAGTTCGACCAGATGATCAGACTTGTAACCACATATCACAAGGACCTATTGGTTGATACTCATCTACATCTCGCTAAGGTAAGAACTACAGTGGGTCGTGACGTCCTTTTAATCGTACGGTAACTTGATATGAAACTTTCATCATGATTTATCATCATCATCATTACCACCACAACCGCCACCATCTCCATCATCATCACCCGATCATTATCATCACCATCACCACCACTACTACTACTACCTAGACTGATAGTCGCTGTTTCGCTCCTTTGTATTGATGATCGCTCAACTAGCGTCGATCAGATTAGACAAAGAGCGAACAGACATCATCATCATCTTTTTGACTGTCTTATGCAGTGGGTGTCCTATGCAATGGGTGTCCTATGCAATGGGTGTTTCAATACAGTGCCGGGGTGTCCGATACAGTGACTGTCCAATACAGTGACTGTTCAATACAGTGGGTGCCCTATACTGTGGGTGCCCTATACAGTGGGTGTCCTATACAGTGGGTGTCCAATACAGTGTGTCCAATACTGTGGGTGTTTCAATACAGTGCCGGGGTGTCCGATACAGTGACTGTCCAATACACTGTGGGTGTCCAATACAGTGGGTGTGTTCAATACAGTGGGACTGTCCAATACAGTGGGTGTTTCAATACTGTGGGTGTTTCAATACAGTGCCTGGGTGTCCAATACAGTGACTGTCCAATACAGTGGGTGTTTCAATACTGTGGGTGTTTCAATACAGTGCCTGGGTGTCCAATAAAGTGACTGTCCAATAAGTGGGTGTTTCAATACTGTGGGTGTTTCAATACTGTGGGTGTGTTCAATACAGTGACTGTCCAATAAAGTGACTGTCCAATACTGTGGGTGTTTCAATTCTGTGGGTGTTTCAATACTGTGGGTGTTTCAATACAGTGACTGTCCAATAAAGTGACTGTCCAATACTGTGGGTGTTTCAATACTGTGGGTGTTTCAGTTTCAATACTGTGGGTGATGTTGTTCCATTTTAGGAATTCGAAAATGAAGGTCAGTTACGTCAAGCTGAGCATCATTATCTTGAGTCAAAAGAATGGAAAGCAGCAGTCAACATGTACAGGGCTAACGACATGTGGGAAGAATCGTACAGAGTAAGTAACAGCTATTCTCTACCATATTCGATTTAGTGGACTAATTCTCTTTGCTTGTTTCTATCAGACTGCTAAGCAAAATGGTGGTCCCAACGCCGCTAAACAAGTGGCTTACTTGTGGGCTAAAGGGCTGGGTGAGTGGGTGAAGAAATGTTATCTGATCATCGTCATCATTAGCAATAGCATTAATCATAGTCGTTAGCAATAGTATAGCACCACCATTAATAATAATAATAATAATAACCTTTATTAACGTGTCAAATTACCTAGCTTACACAAGTGTAAACTAATGTTCAATTATCAATCATTAACATTACTGAACCTGCGACACAGTGTCATCATGATATGCTCGACCATGAGCATTGGCCACCATGCATTATCATCATTTACATCATCATAATCATTAACAGCTTCATCATCATCATCAATCAATAACTTAACCATGTGCAATTCACTTATCATGATGTGTACCACCACGACCATCATCCCATTTGCACTGCCACTATCATTAATCATCACTATCATCATCATCAATCAATAACTTAACCATGTGCAATTCACTTATCATGATGTGTACCACCACGACCATCATCCCATTTGCACTGCCACTATCATTAATCATCACTATCATCATCATCAATCAATAACTTAACCATGTGTTTCATTTATCATGATGTGTACCACCACGACCATCATCCCATTTGCACTGCTACTATCATTAATCATCACTATCATCATCAATCTCCACCTTTTTCTGCATCATCATCATCATCATCATTCGTGAATGACATTATCATTATCATGACCACTAGTATCATCATAATCACCACTAGATATCATCATCATCATCACCACTAGGTATCATCATCATCATCTCCACTAGGTATCATCATCATCACCACTAGGTATCATCATCATCATCACCACTAGGTATCATCATCATCACCACTAGGTATCATCATCATCACCACTAGGTATCATCATCATCACCACTAGGTATCATCATCATCACCACTAGGTATCATCATCATCATCATCATTCGTGAATGACATTATCATTATCATGACCACTAGTATCATCATAATCACCACTAGATATCATCATCATCATCACCACTAGGTATCATCATCATCATCACCACTAGGTATCATCATCATCATCACCACTAGGTATCATCATCATCACCACTAGCTAGTATCATCATCATGATATATTATCATCATCATATTTTTTCATCAAGCGAACAACCGAACATTAACATTGCTTAGAATTATAAACATCGAAGACATCTCTATTGTAGATAAACATAGTTATCGTTATCACCATTACCTACGTCAATAATCTGGTCTTAATTCTCATTGGTTCGTTATAAGCATTGAAGACATCTCTATTGTAGATAAAACATAGTTATTAATATCACCATTACCTACGTCAATCATCTTGTCTTAATTCTCATTGGTTCGTTATAAGCATCGAAGACATCTCTATTGTAGATAAACATAGTTATCGTTATCACCATTACCTACGTATCATCATCTTGTCTTAATTCTCATTGGTTCGTTATAAGCATCGAAGACATCTCTATTGTAGATAAACATAGTTATCGTTATCACCATTACCTACGTCAATCATCTTGTCTTAATTCTCATTGGTTCGTTATAAGCATCGAAGACATCTCTATTGTAGATAAACATAGTTATCGTTATCACCATTACCTACGTCAATAATCTGGTCTTAATTCTCATTGGTTCGTTATCACTTGAAGGTGGTGACTCTGCAGTGAAGCTTCTGACTAAGTTTGGATTACTGGAGGCAGCTATCGACTATGCAGCGGAAAACTGGTAACGATCTCTCTATTACTAGAGTTGTTTTCGTATGAGTGGGAACCCTGTGGTACCGTGACACTCAAATGGCTTCCTTTCTGAACCAATCAAAAAGCGTGCAGATGCATCTCATCCAATCAAACTCTTTCAATACGGCAAGGCATGGTGCGGTGACGGTGTGGTAACTTTCTCACTCATACGAAAACGACTCTAATATAGTTTGGAATTGATTGTTTTCGTGATACTTGGTTTTGTTCTTGTTCTTCAGTGTCGTAGTTGTCGTTCAGTGTTACTGGACGTTGTTTTCGTTGTTGTTGTTGTTGTTGTTGTTGTCATCAGTGGCGATGACCTTCGTCTATCATCTTCCAATTCACTCAGCCTTATCTCTAAATCTTTCCTTTTTCAGCGCATTTGATTTCGCATTCGATCTCGCTCGCACGTCCATGAAGCACAAGCTGCCAGACATCCACCTAAAGTACGCCATGTACTTAGAAGACGAGGGCAAGTACAAAGAGGCTGAGGAACAGTTCGTTAAGGCAGGAAGATCGAAAGAAGCAGTACTTATGTAAGGAACAGTCTCATTTACTCATGGTATAGATACTATGCCATCCAACCTATCAGCGTGAACTTCACAGGCGACCATCTTTCCAAATCAACCAGTTGTCAAATTCCTGTTTTCCTGATTTCTTAGTCATTTTTGTGTGTAAATCCGCTGTACAGAAAAAAATGGCGGATGTACATTTAACCATAATCCTTTGCGAGCCTAAATGAGTACTACTCGCACCTACAGACGTTCTGACACGTTCACATAAATAAAGCAGATAACAGCTTTACACTTGCAAATTTTTGACGTTTTTTTTTAAACCTCTTTGTTGTAAAGTTTCTACGAGATCTAGTGGTTTCTGCGCGCCAAGGATTATGGGAAAAAGTACTGATCTTTTGTGTAACGTGGATCGACCTCGTATAACCGACCACCTCCAATGCCCGACTACATCCTAAGACCAACCACATCCTAAGACCGACCTTGTTTGACAACAAAGATGGTCGCTTATGAGAGGTTCGATTATTTTTATTATTTTTATTATTATATCTCAACTATGTTAATTTGTTTTAGGTACGTTCACAACCACGACTGGGACAGCGCCCAACGCGTGGCTGAAGAACACGACCCGGACAGTGTAGCAGATGTCATGGTTGGGCAGGTAAGAAACCTACCATAGTTATAGTAACTTATTCTGTCTGCGTGTCGATCCCGATCCAAACTTTCAGTAGTGCCATTTTCTCGAGCTAGTGCTCTAGGTCACTGAGGAGCTGAAGTTTAACGTTCTCGTCCCCAAATGACGTTCCTTAGTCTCCCTCGTAGCGGCTTGCGAGGGAGGTTAGTCGATCCAACTAGACGTGATTTGAGTGACATGTGTTGGTATTTAGGCACGTGTGGCATTCGAACGTAAAGAGTATCAGAAGACAGAAACGTTCCTTCTTAGAGCACAGAGACCTGAGCTAGCTGCTAAATATTACAAGGTATGTCCGTATTGATGGGTCGGGTGTGGGGAGGGGTGGGGGTGTTATTATACTTGTCTTGCTGCGTTCGTGTTGTTTCTGGGACTTCGTGTTGTTTTGCTGCTACCAGTTTTGTTGTAGCTGCAGTGTTGTTGTTGGTGGTGGTAGTGGTAGTGGTGATGATGGTAGTGGTGGTGGTGGTAATGATGATGGTAGTGGTGGTGGTTATGATGATGGTGTTGTTGTTGTGGTAGTGGTAGTGGTGAGTGGTGATGATGGTAGTGGTGGTGGTGGTGGTGGTGATGATGATGGTGTTGTTGTTGGTGGTGGTGGTGGTAGTGGTGATGATGGTAGTGGTAGTGGTGATGATGATAGTGTTGTTGTTGTGTGGTGGTGGTGGTAGTGGTGATGTGATAGTGGTAGTGGTGATGATGATGTGTTGTTGTTGTTGGTGGTAGTGTTAGTGGTGATGATGGTAGTGGTAGTGGTGATGATGATGGTGTGTTGTTGTTGGTGGTGGTGGTGATGGTGGTAATGATGGTAGTGGTGGTGGTGGTGGTGATGATGATGGTGTTGTTGTTGTTGTTGGTGGTGGTGGTAGTGGTGATGATGGTAGTGGTAGTGGTGATGATGATGGTGTGTTGTTGTTGGTGGTAGTGGTAGTGTTAGTGGTAGTGATGATGTAGTGGTGATGATGATGGTGATGATGATGATGTGTGATTGTTGTTGGTGGTAGTGGTGATGATGGTAGTGGTGGTGATGATGATGGTGTTGGTGGTGGTGGTGTTAGTGGTGATGATGGTAGTGTTGGTGGTGGTAATGATGATGGTGTTGTTGTTGTGGTGGTAGTGTTAGTGGTGATGATGGTAGTGGTGGTAGTGGTGATGATGATGTGTGTTGTTGTTGTTGGTGGTGGTGATGATGGTAGTGGTAGTGGTGATGATGATGGTGGTAATGATGGTGGTGGTGGTAATGATGATAGTGGTGGTGGTGGTGATGATGATGATGTGTTGTTGTTGTTGTTGTGTGGTGGTGGTAGTGGTGGATGATGGTAGTGGTGGTAGTGGTGGTGATGATGATGGTGTTGTTGTTGTGTTGTTGGTGGTGGTGTTAGTGGTGATGATGGTAGTGGTAGTGGTGATGATGATGATGGTGTTGTTGTTGGTGGTGGTGATGATGTGATGGTGGTGGTGGTGGTAATGATGGTAGTAGTGGTGGTGGTGGTGATGATGATGGTGTTGTGTGTTGGTGGTAGTGGTGGTGGTGGTAATGATGATGGTGTTGTTGTTGTTGGTGTAGTGGTAGTGGTGATGGTGGTGGTGGTGGTGGTGGTGGTGATGATGATGATGGTGTTGTTGTTGGTGGTGGTGGTGGTAGTGGTGATGATGGTAGTGGTGGTGATGATGATGGTGTTGTTGGTGGTAATGATGATGGTGTTGTTGTTGGTGGTGGTGGTGGTATGATGATGTGTTGTTGTTGTTGGTGGTGGTAGTGGTGATGATGGTAGTGGTGGTGGTGGTAATGATGATGTTGTTGTTGTTGGTGGTAGTGGTGATGATGGTAGTGGTGGTGGTGATGATGATGGTGTTGTTGGTGGTGGTAGTGGTGATGATGGTGGTGGTGGTGGTGATGATGATGGTGTTGTTGTTGGTGGTAGTGGTAGTGGTGATGATGGTAGTGGTGGTGGTGGTAATGATGATGGTGTTGTTGTTGTTGTTGGTGGTGGTGGTGGTAATGATGGTGTTGTTGTTGTTGGTGGTGGTAATGGTAGTGGTGGTGGTGATATTGGTGATGATGATGACTTATGTTGATGACGATAATGATGCTGATGACATTAACCCCTAATATTTCTACTGGTTTATAGGATGCCGGCATGTGGACCGACGCTCTACGAGTCGTCAAGGAATACTTACCTCACAAGGTAATACTTAGTTCTCTCCATGTAATCATGTACCGAATCGTTGCATTGACTCGTACGGTACGACCCGGTCTCAATCCCGCTTTCCCTTCGGGCAGAACGCAACTGGCAACGCTAACCCAGTATATTCAGATATATGCTGGATATGTGCTGCCTGGGATATGTTGGTGTCATTTACTGAGATTAAATATCGTCTTCGTTTAGCTTGAGCAATGGCAGGATGAATACGACAGAGAAGTCCTTTCAAAGGGCAACAGGTGAGTGAACGTCAAATCTCTCGGGACACTCTCGGGACACCCTCGGGATACCCTCGGGACACACTCGGGTGAACCTCGGGACCAACTCTTCACTATGGTTTGGGATACCTGTGTTGAATGAGGGCCTAGTTCCCCTCGGCCTAAAATGTAACAGGGAACCCAGAGGGGTTTTTGTGTACAGGAGACTAAGTGATTGTCTTTACCTGTCGTTGCTGCAGAGGTGCGGAGTCGCTCTTGTCACAAGGCAAGGAATGGGAGAAGAAAGGAGAATACACACGAGCTATCGACATGTACATGAAGATAACACCAAGTATGACCTCTGATCACGATCTGGTAGAGGCCGCTATGGTCAAGGTATTCAATATCGTTCCCAGTCTCTTCGCTTATTTTTAGCTCGAAGTGTATCATGGGTAGACATTACACCTTCCCATGCTCCTTTGCGCGATGTCGTACTAATCCCATAAGGGCCGTTTATACGGGCGATTTTATCACCGCGAACTTGCATAAAATTTCGAGCATGTTCGAAATTGCAGCGATTTGGCTGCAATTTAATCGCCGCTAATTCTCCGGTAGTTTACACGGGCGATTTGTGGTTGCAATAAAATCGCCGATAAAATCGCCCGTGTAAACGGCCCTTTAGGGGTTCTACTAGTCCTGTGATTCGATTTGCGCGCATTTTGCAGTTATACATCACGCACATCATCTTAGTACTCATCATCTTACTCATCATACTCATCATCATCATTATCATCATACTCATCATCATCATACTCATCATCATCTTAGTCGTAACATCTCCTTCACTCTCCTTTAGGCTGTCGAATTAGCGATGAAATTCGTCCCCGATCGTGCCGTAGACGTCGCCAGTGCCGCTTGCCCTCGTTTGGCTGAGATCAAAGTGTACGAACAAGGCGCTGAGCTGTATCTTGGGGTCGAGATGATTAAAGAGGCTATCGATATGTATATTGATGGGGAACTTTGGCCGAAAGCAAAGCGATGTGCGGCTGAGATGGCACCAAGGTTTGTAGCCATAAAAACATCGAGTCGAACACTTTAGTTCGAAAAATGATTCATGAATGTAGGGCGTGGCACGTTCGTTTATCGATACAAGCGTTCTACAGACGCATACTTATGAGTGACGTAACGTAACGTGTTGCGTTTTTAGCATAGAATGTAGGGCGTGGCACGTTCGTTTATCGATACAAGCGTTATACAGACGCATATACTTATGAAGTGAGTAACTGAACGTAACGTGTTGCGTTTTTAGCATAGTACGTTGAGACACAAAAGATACACTACCCAAAGTTACCATTTGTAGTTAGAGTCGTTTTCGTATGAGTGGGAAACCTACGGTACGCGGCCATGACACTCAGACAAATGGCTTCCTTTCTGAACCAATCAAACATCCAATCAAACTCTTTCAATACGGTAAGGCGTGGTGCGGTGACTTTCCCACTCATACGAAAACGACTCTATAAGTAAACGGTCGGCTACGGCCACTATAAACTAACGTAACGTCTTACGTTCGTAGATACGAGCAATACGTTGAAGATTCGTACGTCAAATACTTGAAGAGCAAAGGACAAGCAGAACAGGTTAGGTTGATTGTTATCACGTGATGTAGACGTTTGCACTGATTATAATCTCATTTCAGCTTGTGGATGTCGACGTCATTGCCGGCCTCGATATGATGGTCCAACGTGGCCAATGGGATAAGGCTATAGAGACTGCAGAACAACAGGTATTGCGCAGTATCATCCTTGTCTGTCTATCTGTCTGTCTGTCTTCTGTCTGTCTGTCTGTCTGTCTGTCTGTCTGTCTGTCTGTCTGTCTGTCTGTCTGTCTGTAGGTGTGTCTGGTTGTCTGTCTGTCTGTGGGTGTGTCTGTCTGTTTGTCTGTATGTTTGTCAGTCAGTCGATCTGCTCTGTCTGTGTGTCTATCTGTCTGTCTGTGTTTCTGCTTGTCTGTCTGTGTATCTGTCTGCCGGTCTGTTTGTCTGTTTGTCTGTCTGTCTGTCTGTCTGTCTGTCTGTTTGTCTGTCTGTCTGTTTTAGTCAGTTTATATGTTGTATGTAAACAAATTGTATTTTATACCTACACGACTTCGATGGAAATCAGTTATCTTTTCTGTCTGATGGAACTATCGTGACTAAATAAAAGTGATTCATTCATTCTTTAGTTCATTCATTCGTTCATTCTTTCATTCATTCATTCATTCGTTAATTCATTCGTTCATTCATTCGTTCATTCATTCATTCATTCGTTAATTCATTCGTTAATTCATTCATCCATTCGTTCATTCGTTCATTCATCCATTCGTTCATTCATCCATTCATTCATCCATTCGTTCATTCATTCGTTCATTCGTTCGTTCGTTCATTCATTCGTTCGTTCATTCATTCGTTCGTTCATTCATTCGTTCATTCATTCGTTCATTCATTCGTTCGTTCATTATTTCTTCCTTTGCATGATGTATAACTGCAACTTCTAACCATTACGACAGGGTTACGAGGTACTCAGTAAGTACGTGGCATTGTATGCTGCAAACAGCATCAAGGAAGGTGATTCTTTGAAGGCATTGGAACTCTTTGCTCGTTATGGAGCCCCCTCCAACCCTCAGGTAGGTATAACGTAGTTCTACAGTATAGAGTATGGCGCTTGTTAGTGAGTGGTGTGGAGAGACGGTAAAAGAAGTGCTGCTTCTTTTCTTCTAGTGATTTTGCTCTATCTTTTCTTGCAGAACTTTAATATATACAAACGCATTGTAAACGATGTAGTTTCGATGCCTGACCTGGACGGTCCTGAGAGTTATCGTACCTGGGCTGACCTTAGAGACGTTCTCTTTGATGTTGTAAGTCATTAGTACTAAGAGTTATCGTACCTGGGCTGACCTTAGAGACGTTCTCTTTGATATTGTAAGTCATTAGTCCTGAGAGTTATCGTACCTGGGCTGACCTTAGAGACGTTCTCTTTGATATTGTAAGTCATTATAGCCAAGTGTAAGTCCGCTACGGCAACTACCTATCTCCTTGAATGACAAGAGTGGTCGCTTACGAGAGGTCCGCTTTATTTTTGCTCATTTGCTCATTTGATTGAAGGAATATCCAAAGGAGGTGATGTGACCTACCTCGCCACAAGCGACCACCTCCCAAAAGCGACCACCTTGAATGACAACACGAGTGGTCACTTACGAAAGGTTCCTTTACTCATTAGGTTGAAGGAATATCCAAAGGAAGTGATGCGAACTCACCACAAGCTCAAGAGTTTGAGGCCATGCTGCATGTAGCCCATTACTATAGCAACCGTGCTGCAGCACTACAGCAGAAGTCACTGGTAAGATTGTCTTGTTATTGGTGTATTTGTTGAAGCATTCCCTCCCTTTTGTTAAATATATGAGTAGTATATCCCATCTCCCTGCTAGTGACGTCATAGGTCAAAGTCCTCCTGCTTGTGACGTCATGTGGCAAAGTTTCCCTGTTGGTGACGTCATGGGTCAAAGTCTCCCTGTTGGTGACGTCATGTGGCAAAGTCCCCCTGCTGGTGACGTCATAGGTCGAAGTCCAAATGACCACCCATCCCCAAAATGCGCTAATTGGGAGGGGGATATACTGCTGATATGTTCGCCAGTTGTTTGTTAATTCTTTATACATTATTCAAACATATTGTATAATAAGCAAACGTACTGTGCACTGTGTGTGTATGGACCTTTTCGTAGTTTCCCAGAATGCTTCACGATTCTGCGCGCACAAGCGAGGTCAGGGGGGAAAATATTTAGAATTGATCGTGTATTGAGGAAAATATGACAACTGTAACTAATCAAGAACAGGAAAAAAATATTTTCTTTGCTTAAGAATTTGCGTCTATCTTTGTAATTCTTCCTACTCACTTTTAATTTAAAAGTCTAAGTTTTCTACTGAATTTCTTCTTTCTCTCTTAATATTTTCGATCTATTTTGTACCCTGACCGACACCCTGACCTCGCTTGCGCGCGCAGTATCCTGAAGCATTCTGGGAAACTACGGTACCACAGGGTTCCCACTCGTACGAAAACGACTCTATATGTACTGTTAAATAAATAAGTACATCAATCTATAGGCTGTGAGTCGACTAACGTGTTGTCTTTACCTTGTACAGGATACCTTAGCAGCAAAGCTGTCCATCTCATTATTACGTCATTCTGACATCATACCATGTGACAAGGCATTCTACGAGGCGGGTCTAGCAGCCAAGGTACAAAGCCGTGTCTCGGTTAGCTGTAGAAGTATTCTAGGCCTCGTTCCTGTCTTAGACCACGTCGAACGTTTTTATTGAAAAACATTATCCGTTTTGTTTCCGTTCACGCGCAAATGAATGGAAACCGAAGTTTTCCAAAGTTGATAAAAACTGATAGAAACGATTCCTAAACCCTGGTATGGCCTTAATCCTGAGATAAAATAAACTGTTTTCTTAAGGTTTAATCCTAGGTTAATTTTCAAGGTACACTTGTAATATGTTTATGGCAGTATTGATTCTAACTCTGTTTTTATTCTACTGTTTAGAGTGTCGGCTGGGAAAACATGGCTTTCGTTTTTCTTAATCGGTATTTAGATCTAAGCGAGGTAAGCGACATCTAACAATGTAGCCTCCTATATCCATTCATTTCAGATCGTCCGTCATAAACATTTGTTTTTTTAATCGTTGTATATCACATTGTGGATGTATCTTGTTGCAGGGCATCGAAGAAGGAACGCTGGATATGTTGGACAACAGTGATTTTACAGACACCGATATTCCTTTTGAAGTCCCGGTACCCGAGAAGCAATTCTTGCCGGTATGTTGGCCCCTAGGCCGTATATTCTACGACCATGAAATCATCTTACAGTTATTACTTTAATCGGAGATGTGGGGTTTCTTAAACGCTCCCAATTCAAGAGAATTTACAGTCGGGTTTCTATTGAGCGGCTACCCCAGGGGAATTGACAAGTGGCCGCTAAATAGAGGTTGGCTGCTTAATAGAGGTGTAAAACAATGCTAAAGCACTCTTTCGAACATTGACCACTGGCCGTTAAATGGAGGATGGCCTAATTGCATAATCGTTGTCGGGTTGAAAATCATAAATCATAGAAGCTGAGACCGCAAGGATGGATGGGAAATCAGTTCATGAGCCACATTACATACAGATATATTCAATGTTCTCGTAGTTTTGAAGGTATATGAGCTATTTAACTAAGATCCTACAAGTCTGGATAAAAAGGTCGATCATTTGACGGTGTTATTTGAGAGTTTTAATTTCCCAGAATTCCTTTTGGTCATAGCTTTCATGATTTTCAACCCGACAACGATTATGCATTTAGCTATATATGTTTGCTTTGCGCTTTTTGGAAGACGAAGGGGCGAAATGGAATAAATAAGCTTCCGTTTAAGCCTTCAATCACACTTTTATAAAGGGAGCGATCAACGGCTTTTCTTTACCGCGCGTAAATGGAGCAAAACTTCCTTTATAATAATAATAAGCTTTTATGGAGGGGAAATGAGAGATACTAGTTACTGTATACTTTATTATCTTATCCAGGAAGATAAAAGGGAAGAAATCAAGGAATGGGTGCTGGCAGTATCCATGGATCAAAGGGTAAACCAACAACAATCATGCACAAAACGCACGCTATGATTGGCTAGCTAAGAGCACGGAACCATGGCCGCATATCAGTGACATAGTCCGTGCAAGAACAGTGTTATTTACTTGTGATCAAAATCTAAATTCTCCTTTGGAATAAAAAGAGCCTCAAAGAGAATTTAGCTATCTGTCTGTCTGTCTGTCTGTCTGTCTGTCTGTCTGTCTGTCTGTATATCTGTGTGTCTGTCTGTCTGTCTATTTATCTATCTGTCTATCTGTCTGTCTGTCTGTCTGTCTACCTACCTACCTACCTACCTACCTACCTACCTACCTACCTACCTACCTACCTACCTACCTACCTACCTACCTACCTACCTACCTACCTACCTACCTACCTACCTACCTACCTACCTACCTACCTACCTACCTACCTACCTACCTACCTACCTACCTACCTATCTATCTATCTATCTATCTATCTATCTATCTATCTATCTATCTATCTATCTATCTATCTATCTATCTATCTATCTATCTATCTATCTATCTATCTATCTATCTATCTATCTCATGTCCGTTGCTTTCTCCAAAACTGCTAGTGACTACGAAAATAGCATCTGATAAAATAAACCAGTATCGACATTGCTGTAAAATCATTTTATTCTTCTCTCTGTTAGGTGGAGCAAGTTCTTCCTACCGACGAAAGAGATACTTACGACGCTTGTCTAGTAGCAATAAGCACGAGGATTACATCGTTACCTTGTGTAGTCACTGGTAAGGGGCTTGATAAACTTCCTCTACCCAGTATCCTCTCGGTCATACCGTATTGGTGTGACGTCACGATAGACCACTTAGCTAGGGACGAGACTCATCTGAACTACTTTGAATTTGATTTGATTTATGACTGAGCTTTCTGTACTGAAAAATAGTTGTTTCGTTTTCCAATTAGGATACCCAGTCCTCCGCAACAAGATTGACTTTAAGCGTTCTGGAAAGGCCGCGAATAAGGAAGACTGGAACAAGTTTATCATGGCGACTAAGGTTTGAAACTTTTATTGGTTGTCTCTCAATTCGGAGAAGGAAAGAACGAAAGGAAGGAAGGAAGGAAGAAAGGAAGAAAGGAAGAAAGGAAGGAAGGAAGGAAGGAAGGAAGGAAGGAAGGAAGGAAGGAAGGAAGGAAGGAAGGAAGGAAGGAAGGAAGGAAGGAAGGAAGGAAGGAAGGAAGGAAGGAAGGAAGGAAGGAAGGAAGAAGAAAATGGGAACAAAGAAAGGAAAGAGAAAGAAAGAAAGCAAAAATAAAGGAGGGAGGGTGGGAAAGGAAAGGAAGGCAAGAAAGAAACAAGGAAGGAAAGAGAGAAGGAAGGAAAGAAGGAAGGAAAGAAGGAAGGAAAGAAGGAAAGAGAAGGAAGGAAGGAAGACAGAGAGGAATAAAGCATATGAAAAAGAAACAGAAAAAAAACATTACCAGTGTCTTACGTTACCCTTGCAACAGTCACGCGGTTGCCATAACACGTGTTTGTTTTTCCAGGTGTCACACAGCCCAGAGTGCCAAGATGTATTACGATTCCTGGGTCACTGGTGTGGAGCCCCGCAGAATCCCTCTTACTCATTCAACTAGCGTTACATTTGTCACGCATTCTTATTTATTAACGTCACGCATGCCTCCAAAAGTCCATTGTATTATAGTTTGATAAAAAAGCTTGTAAAATAATCCGTCAGCCCGCGTCAGGTACAGAGTTGATTTTCAGGTCTATAGGATGTCGTGTGTTCCAAAGCTGTTCGTTACGCGGCAGTAACGACACGAAACCCAACCTAAGACCAATGTAGCGCAAAGTGCCAACTTTAAAAGTTGACGTAATTAGTATGAGCTACAGATTAAAGATCCACTGCATCGTGATGTCGTTGGTCTAGAAAATACTCCATGAAATTGTCTTAACATTGCGAAAATGCAAAGCTTGGGGCTTGAGCTTAGGTTAGGATTAGCTTAGGGTTAGGGTTAGCTTAGGGTAAGGGTTAGCTTAGGGTTAGCTTAGGTTAGGGTTAGGTTAGGGTTAGCTTAGGGTAAGGGTTAGCTTAGGGTAAGGGTTAGCTTAGGGTTAGCTTAGGGTTAGGGTTAGCTTAGGGTAAGGGTTAGCTTAGGGTTAGCTTAGGGTAAGGGTTAGCTTAGGGTTAGGGTTAGCTTAGGGTAAGGGTTAGCTTAGGGTAAGGGTTAGCTTAGGGGTAGGGTTAGCTTAGGGTAAGGGTTAGCTTAGGGTAAGGGTTAGCTTAGGGTAAGGGTTAAGCTTAGGGTTAGGGTTAGCTTAGGGTAAGGGTTAGCTTAGGGTAAGGGTTAGGTTAGGGTTAGCTTAGGGTTACTGTTAGCTTAGCATTAGGGTTAGCTTAGGTTTAGGGTTAGCTCGGGGTTAGGGTTAGCTTAGGGTAAGGGTTAGCTTAGGATTAGGGTTTGATTATGGTTAGCTTAGGATTAGGGTTAGCTTAGGGTTTTGGGCTTGGACTTTTTTTTTGCTTGGGCTTGGGGTTAGAGTTAGGATTAGGGTTCTTCCAAAATCGTCCAAAATGCTCATTTTTGGTGAGATATAATAGCCCATGCAAAATGGTCAAAAGTCGTCCAAAATGCTCATATTTGGTGGATTACAGCCCATGCAAAATCGTCCAAAATGTTCATTTTTGGTGGATTACACAGCCCATGCAAAATGGTCAAAAATCGTCCGAAATGGTCATTTTTGGTGAGATATAATAGCCCATGCAAAATGGTCAAAAATCGTCCAAAATGCTCATTTTTGGTGGATTACAGCCCATGCAAAATCGTCCAAAATGTTCATTTTTGGTGGATTACACAGCCCATGCAAAATGGTCCAAAATCGTCCGAAATGGTCATTTTTGGTGAGATATAGCCCATGCAAAATGGTCAAAAATCGTCCGAAATGGGTATTTTTGGTGGGTTAATGCAAAATCGTCCAAAATGGTCATTTTTGGTGGGTTATATATAGCCCATGCAAAATGGTCAAAAATCGTCCGAAATGGGTATTTTTGGTGGGTTAATGCAAAATCGTCCAAAATGGTCATTTTTGGTGGGTTAATGCAAAATCGTCCAAAATGGTCATTTTTGGTGGGTTATATATAGTCCATGCAAAATGGTCAAAAATCGTCCGAAATGGTCATTTTTGGTGAGATATAGCCCATGCAAAATGATCAAAAATCGTCCAAAATGGGTATTTTTGGTGGGTTAATGCAAAATCGTCCAAAATGGTCATTTTTGGTGGGTTATATATAGCCCATGCAAAATGGTCAAAAATCGTCCGAAATGGTCATTTTTGGTGGGTTAAGGGGCAGTCGACATATTCACCTTTCCCCGCTTAACGTCCACTGGACGTTTAGGGGGGGAGGGGGTAAGGCAGGAAAAAAAGTGGGCGTTAGTGTGGGGTATTTTTGTAAAAAAAAACATTTTTTTTACTTCATGTTGAAATCAAAAAGAAAGCAAAGATAAAACGAACAAACTGGTGGTCTGTTCTAACAAACTTCGGTGTTATATAAATAGATTCTGTTATCGAATTCATCAATAATTAATGAGGGAAATACAATAGAAATCATAAGCGTAGCAGACATCTGTAAATCGGCAAGAGATTCGTCCTCATTTGCATTCAACTTTAACTTGAATTATAGTAAAACATCCACTTATACATCGTTGGATTCGATAAGTAATATACAATATTCGCGTCCGATCTGTATGGGATTTACAACTCTCGCCTACGGCTCGAGTTTGTAAATCCCATACAGATCGGCCGCTCATATTGTATATAGTACATAAAAACTATCGAAAATCTTGGATGACCACCTCTTTTTGTGGTGGCTTGGGTACGAGAATGCTGTAAGTAAGTAAGTAAGTAAGACTTTATTTAAAGAGGGTAACACGTGACAGTATAGAAGTAACTGATAAACTTGTGGCCCTAACAAAAACTCAAAAAGAAAATAAATATATGATATATAATATACAAAATATGTAAACTATAAAAATGCTTGTTATTAAGGAGAATGAAAATGGAATGGGGGCAGTTTTGAGGATTTTCCAGCGGTATAAAGAACCTTGGACTGTTGTTTGTTACCGATTGTTTTGAGTAATGTTGCCGAAAGCAAAACCATTCCCACGCATTTTCAATACGAAAAACAGGAAATTCCAGGTGGACGTTAAGGAGGGGGGGAGGGGGGTCTGACCTAAACGTCCAGTGGACGTTAAGCGGGGAAAGGTGAATATGTCGACGGTCCCTAATGCAAAATCGTCCAAAATGGTCATTTTTGGTGGGTTATATTTATTTTTTGCAAATGATCAAAAATCGTCCAAAATGCTCATTTTTGGTGGATTATATCTCATGCAAAATGGTCAAAAATCGTCCAAAATGCTCATTTTTGGTAGATTACAGCCCATGCAAAATCGTCCAAAATTGTCCAAAATGCTCATTTTTGGTGGGTTATTATAGCCCATGCAAAATGGTAAAAAATCGTCCAAAATGGCCATTTGTGGTGGGTTATCAGTAGTGAACGCCAATACAGCGTCTATTTTATTTATTCATTTCAGTAAAGTAAAGTATTTTCGTGTCTTACATTCAGAAAAGCGCCTGATACAAAATTAGTGTATCGATCGACTTTTCTGGCTGAGTTTTGTAATTAATTTCTAAAAACTATACAATCCCGCTCTATTTTGTTTCATACATTAATCACTAAAACGTTGCTAACAACATGGTTTTAAATATTTGCAATAAGTATATTTTCTTCATCGACCTTCTCTTAAAGTAAGATTCAGGGTATACCTTTCAATTGAACTTATTCGGCAATCAGAATAAATAAATAGGAATAGGAATATAATAGGAATAAATGGAACATAAACCTGAATAACCGTTCGATTCAGTCGATATTCCTGAAGAAATAGAAAACGAGCGCGCGTGCTTTTCAACACGCACTTCTCGAGTGTTCTGATCAGACCCCAAGTGCTATAAATCTTCACATAGCACAGCGGGCAAGTTTTCTATTTCTTTTATAAAATACAATTATGATTTTAAGGCAAGCTTTCAATTTTGTTCGTTACAAAAATGTTTGAATATCTGCGCTTGCTTGCTGTGTGCTCTCATAAAGCACGCGGAATACGCATCCTTTGGCCAATCAGAGCGCGCGTTATATCATAGTTATTTTATAATATTATATAATGTGCAGGTTGGAAAGCTATTCCGAAATGATCCAGAATATATTCGTATTCCTGAAAAGGTCAATAAAGATAAGAGACAAGATCATTTATTTGCCGTCAATTACACTCACACTAAAACAATTGAAGGATCGGACTTCATTAGCGCGTTTGTTATCACATATATATCTATATTTCCAACGGATGTCTCGACAAGCATTTGCACAACAATGACCATTGTTCAGATAGACTAGCTAAACTTGTCGTCGAAATCAATAGGCGGGCACGATAGCCTAGTGGTAAGGGGCAGTCATTTAGGACTAGGATACGACTGTTCCCTCCCTCTTTGACCACTAAGCTGCTTGGTGCCATGCCCGATAGCGCGGATGAAGCAGAAATCTTCGTCCTATACGTAACATACGGGGACTCAGCATAATGTCTGGGAGTATGGTCGATTTTTTGAATAATTTCCCGGCATGCATTTCTCATGTCAATCTCGGGGTCGCGAGTTCGACTCCCAGTCATGACTGTTTTTTCTTTTTTTTTTTGCGACTTTTTCTTTAATATAACATTATTTAAAATAACAATGTTGTTTTTCAAAGAATAAAAATGCTTTTATATGAGAAAAAGTTGATTATATAATTTTGGTACGATTTGCCTCAACTCCATGAACCCCACTGGGAGTCGCACCCAGTCCTCTTGGACGATGCCAAGCGTGCTCTAGTACACTACAGAGTTTGTGTTGGTGTTGGAGGCAGAAAAATCCAAAAAATTCGTCTTTAGCACATAATGAATCTGATCTGAAGAAAATCTCGGAAAGTCGCGCATCGTCGATAACAACGAAAACGGTTGAAAAGTTACAAAATACTCGAATACGGTCAAGGGATTGTGCGCTGCCAGCTACGAAAAACCAGAGACTGCGCCCGAAATTGAAAGCCAAAATAAGGTCTCTGGAAACGTAGTCCTCCACCTATGCAGACACACAGCCTTGGAGGGATAAGGCTTAATTCACGGTATGCAATCAATGTAGCGGCCGTGGAAAACCGAAAAAGTCGTTGAAACTCAAAGGTTGTTGGCGAAATAAATGTCGCAGAAAACAATCGTTGAAAACCAAAAAAGGCGTTGAAAACCCAAAATGTTGTTAACAGCAATCAAAACCGATAAGGCTTCACGGTATGAAAAATGGTCCAAAATCGTCCAAAATGGGCATTATAGCCCATGCAAAATGGCCAAAAATCGTCCAAAATGGGCATTTTATCGTGGATTACAGCCCATGCAAAATGGTCAAAAATCGTCCAAGATGGTCATTTTTGGTGGGTTATATATAGCCCATGCAAAATAGTCCAAAATCGTCCAAAATGGTCATTTTTCGTGGGTTATATATAGTTCATGCAAAATGGTCCAAAATCGTCCAAAATGCTCATTTTTGGTGGATTACAGCCCATGCACAATGGTCAAAAATCGTCCAAAATGCTCATTTTTGGTGGGTTATAGCCCACGCAATATGGTCAAAAATCGTCCAAAATGATTATTTTTGGTGGGTTTAACCCATGCAAAATGGTCAAAAATCGTCCGAAATGGTCATTTTTGAAGGGTTATATCCCACGCAAAATGGTCAAAAATCGTCCAAAATGCTCGACCATTTTTGGTGGATTACAGCCCATGCAAAATGGTCAAAAATCGTCCAAAATGATCATTTTTCGTGGATTACACAGCCCATGCAAAACGGTCAAAAATCGTCCAAAATGACCATCTTTGGTGGATTGCAGCCCATGCAAAATGGTCAAAAATCGTCCAAAATGCTCATTTTTGGTGGGTTATAGCCCATGCAAAATGGTTCAAAATCGTCCAAAATGGTCATTTTTCGTGGGTTATATATAGTTCATGCAAAATGGTCCAAAATCGTCCAAAATGACCATCTTTGGTGGGTTATAGCCCATGCAAAATGGTCAAAAATCGTCCAAAATGGGCATTTTTCGTGGATTACAGCCCATGCAAAATGGTCAAAACTCGTCCAAGATGGTCATTTTTGGTGGGTTATATATAGCCCATGCAAAATAGTCCAAAATCGTCCAAAATCGTCATTTTTGGTGGGTTATATATAGCCCATGCAAAATAGTCCAAAATCGTCCAAAATGATCATTTTTCGTGGATTACAGCCCATGCAAAATGGTCAAAAATCGTCCAAGATGGTCATTTTTGGTGGGTTATATATAGCCCATGCAAAATAGTCCAAAATCGTCCAAAATCGTCATTTTTGGTGGGTTATATATAGCCCATGCAAAATAGTCCAAAATCGTCCAAAATGGTCATTTTTCGTGGATTACAGCCCATGCAAAATGGTCAAAAATCGTCCAAGATGGTCATTTTTGGTGGGTTGTAAATAGCCCATGCAAAATGGTCCAAAATCGTCCAAAATGGTCATTTTTGGTGGGTTATCAGTAGTCTATTTTATTTATTCATTTCAGTAAAGTAAAGTATTTTCGTGTCTTACATTCAGAAAAGCGCCTGATACAATATTAGTGTATCGATCGACTTTTCTGGTTGAGTTTTGTAATTAATTTCTAAAAACTATACAATCCCGCTCTATTTTGTTTCATACATTAATCACTAAAACGTTGCTAATAATATTTAAATATTTGCAATAAGTATATTTTCTTCATCGACCTTCTCTTAAAGTAAGATTCAGGGTATATACCTTTCAGTTGAACTTATTCGGGAATCAGAATAAATAAATAGGAATAGGAATATAATAGGAATAAATGGAACATGAACCTGAATAACCGTTCGATTCAGTCGATATTCCTGAAGAAATAGAAAACGAGCGCGCGTGCTTTTCAACACTTCTCGAGTGGAGTGATCAGACCCCAAGTGCTATAAATCTTCACATAGCACAGCGGGCAAGTTTTCTATTTCTTTTATAAAATACAATTATGATTTTAAGGCAAGTTTTCAATTTTGTTCGCTACAAAATAGTTTGAATATCTGCGCGCGCGTGTTGTGTGCTCTCATAAAGCACGCGGAATACGCATCTTTTGGCCAATCAGAGCGCGCGTTATATCATAGTTATTTTATAATATTATATAATGTGCAGGTTGGAAAGCTATTCCGAAATGATCCAGAATATATTCGTATTCCTGAATAAGGTCAATAAAGATAAGAGACAAGATAATTTATTTGCCGTCAATTACACTCACACTAAAACAATTGAAGGATCGGACTTCATTAGCGCGTTTGTTATCACATATATATCTATATTCCCAACGGATGTCTCGACAGGGCATTTGCACAACAATGACCATTGTTCAGATAGACTAGCTAAACTTGCCGTCGAAATCAATAGGCGGGCACGATAGCCTAGTGGTAAGGGGCAGTCATTTAGGACTAGGATACGACTGTTCCCTCCCTCTTTGACCACTAAGCTGCTTGGTGTCATGCCCGATAGCGCGGATGAAGCAGAAATCTTCATCCTATACGTAACATACGGGGACTCAGCATAATGTCTGGGAGTATGGTCGATTTTTTGAATAATTTCCCGGCATGCATTTCTCATGTCAATCTCGGGGTCGCGAGTTCTACTCCCAGTCATGACTTTTTTTCCTTTTTTTTTTGCGACTTTTTCTTTGATATTATAACATTATTTAAAACAACAATGTTGTTTTTCAAAGAATAAAAATGCTTTTATATGAGAAAAAGTTGCTTGTAATTTGGGTACGATTTGCCTCAACTCTATGAACCCCACTGGGAGTCGCACCCAGTCCTCTTGGACGATGCCAAGCGTGCTCTAGTACACTACAGAGTTTGTGTTGCTGTTGGAGACAACAGGAGGGACTTTTGTGTTGCGGCCACAGTCAGGCAGATGTACTCGAAAATCCAAAAAAATTCGTCAGAAATTAATTTTAATGCACATAATAGAATCTTTATTTGATCTTCCTGTTCTTTTGCTGTGCTAAATAAATTTTGGACAACTCGGTAAAAAGTTTGTCGCGCATCGTCGCGATGTAAGGGAAAGTAAACGTCAATTCTTAACATATGGAATGGTTGATTAAAGCTTTTACAAAATACTTCTCGAAATACGATGTGAATACTCAATTATCCCAATCTTTAAAGTTAGTTATTGTGCGTCTCCACAACATAATGCTAAAGCTCTGTTTTGAAAAATTCCAGTAACTTCTCTGTGAAAAGACTGATTTTCGATAATATCTGAAATAGAACGTGAAAAGTCAACAAAATATGGCAGGTCTCTGTGTTCCAAACGTAATAGTCCTCCACCTATGCAGACGTTCACAGTGCCTTGGAGTGTAAAGGATCAAAAGGCTTATTCATCCGGTCATAGAAATGTACCATATGCTTTGTCAGATGTATCGCAGAAGGTCGTGGAAAAAACGAAAAAGTCGTTGAAACTCAAAGGTTGTTGTATTTATAGAAAAACAAATTAGTTATAAAAAAAGGTCGCAGAAAAAAACAATCGTTGAAAAAACCAAAAAAGTCGTTGTAAAAAATACCACAAGACACCAAAATGTTGTTGGCGAAGAAGTTATAATTGTTGAAAACCAGAATTAAATTAAACATTTGACTATAAAGTCGAACTCTTGATCAAAAAACATAATAAAATATAGCGTTATTATTACTATAATGTTTTTTGCTTCCGAAGCGGTTAAGCGCAGTCGTCTGTTGTTGAAAAAGCCAAAATCGAAAAATTCGTCTTTGCACATAATGAATCTGATCTGAAAATGTTGTCGCGCATCGTCGCACAACGAAAAAAAAGTCGTGACCTTGTCAATAAAGCCGAAAAAACAAGATAATTACACTCACACTAAAACAATTGAAGGATCGGACTTCATTAGCGCGTTTGTTAACAATATTATATTCCCAACGGATGTCTCGACTAGGCATTTGCACAACAATGACCAGTCGTTAGACTAGAAAACTTGCCGTCCAATAAAATAGCCTAGTGTAAGGGGGCATTTTAGGACCAAAAAAGTCGTGCCCGATTGAAAGATCCTATACGTAACAAATGCATAATGTTGGCGATTTTTTGAATAATTTCCCGGAGCATTTCTCATGTCAATCTCGGGGTCGCGTCGACTGATGAGACCTTTAATATAACAAAATGTTGTTTTTGGCTTTTATATGGAGATTAAAAGTCGATTTGCCTCAAATGAACCCCCTGGGAAAAAGTCGTTGATGCCAATAGTACACTAAAGTTTGTGTTGTTGGCAGAAAAATCCAAAAAATTCGTCTTTGCACAAATGAATCTGATCTGAAAAAAAAGTCGTAACAACGTTGAAAAAACGGTTGAAAAGTTACAACCCGAATACGGTGAAGGGATTGTGCGCTGCTAACGAAAAACCAGAGACTGCCTGTTGGAAACGTAGTTCCTCCACCTATGGCCGTGGAAAAAGAAAAAAAAATTCGAATTGTTTGAAAACCCAAAAAAGTCGTTTGAAGACAAAACCAAAGTCGTTGAAAACCTTGGAACCCAAAATGTTGTTGGCGAATGAAAATAAGGTGTTTGAAAATCCAAAAATTCGTTGAAAATCCAAAATGTTGTTGAAGAAAAAAAGTCGCAGAAAAAAAAGTGGCGCCATTGAAAACGTTGAAGACCCAAAACTGTTGTTTTGGCGCCAAAAAAAGTGTTCGCTGGCGGAGAAAAACCCGGCAAAAAGTCGTTGATGTTGTTGGCGCCAAAAAATTCGTTGAAAAGCCAAAAAAAAAAAGACCCAAAACCGTGGAGAAAAAAAATTCTCGGCTGAAAATCCAAAATTCATCCAAAATGTTGTTGAAGAAAAAAAAGTCGCAGAAAAAAAAGTCAAAAACGTCGTTTGGCGGAAAATGGATGAGGTGAAAACCCAAACCAAAATCTCGGCTGAACACAGAAGTCGAAAAAAGTCGTTTTGGAAAATGGAGAGGTATATTACATACAAACTAATACTATAATTAATCATGAAGTTGCATGAGCAGAGTACATAGCTATAAACCTGGCATAAGCCACATGAGGCCCGCCCAAGAAGTACGACAGAGTACGTAGCTATAAACCTGGCATAAGCCACATGAGGCCCGCCCAAGAAGTACGACAGAGTACGTAGCTATAAACCTGGCATAAGCCACATGAGGCCCCAAGAAGTACGACAGAGTACGTAGCTATAAACCTGGCATAAGCCACATGAGGCCCTAAGAAGTACGCCGACAAAGTACCTGACAAAGTACACGAGGCCCCAAGAAGTACGACAGAGTACGTAGCTATAAACCTGGCATTAAGCCACATGAGGTCCCAAGAAGTACGACAGAGTACGTAGCTATAAACCTGGCATAAGCCACATGAGGCCCCAAGAAGTACGACAGAGTACGTAGCTATAAACCTGGCATAAGCCACATGAGGCCCCAAGAAGTACGACAGAGTACGTAGCTATAAACCTGGCATTAAGCCACATGAGGCCCTAAGAAGTACGCCGACAAAGTACCTGACAAAGTACACGAGGCCCCAAGAAGTACGACAGAGTACGTAGCTATAAACCTGGCATTAAGCCACGTGAGGCCCCAAGAAGTACGACGAGAAAAACCTGGCATTAAGCCACAGGAGGCTCCAACTGCCGAAGAAGTACAACAGAGTACAACCTGGCATTAAGTCTTATCAGGTGGTCTCCAAGAAGTACGACAGAGTACGTGGTACGCGGAAACTATTAAACCTAGCTATATAAATCTAGTATAAAGTCACATGAGATCCCCCATGCTTGAGAGCCCAGCGGTGCTCTTCGACGCGGGCTCGGATGACGTTTCATCCGAAGCCACGCCGAAGAGCACCGCTGGAATCTCGAGCATGGAGGTCTCCAAGAAGTACGACGAAACTAATTCAGTGTTACTATGAATTAACATTGGAATGACTTTGCTCGATCAGCAGTAAACACAGTACAGAATTTTACTATGAAAAACTGAGGGACAATACACCGAATCGAAATATGGCGACCAATTTGAATAACCATTGTTCTTCGACTGACCAACCTCGTGTTCACGTGGAAACACAAAAGCGTTTTCACATGAATGAGAGGTTGGTCAGTCAGGAACAATAGTTATTCAAATTGGTCGCCATATTTCGATTCGGTGTATCGACATATCGACGAATTGAAATCAAACCGACTAAAATCGATATATATATATATATAATTAACATACTACAACCATGCCTATCGATCGAGATCCGAAATGTATGAATGAAATGTATACATACAACACAGACGTTTTTTCAATGTGAATTGTCATGCACGTTTTTGCCATTGAAGAACAATGACAAATCACGTGACAATATTTTCAATATTTCTATTAATAACATTTAAATTATTGATAAAATTATTGAGCATTCATCAGTAATTAACTAATTACTGATTGATATTAAAAAATAGAACAAAACTCAAAACCTAAAGCTAAGAGGCTACCACTGAATCAATAATCTATTGAAGACTGTACTCGTCGTCGCAACCGAGATTGGTTGTTCTTGGTAGACTTGGCTGTAAAATAATCAAATGTTTTGAAAGAAAATCGGATAAAAACCACCAAACATATCGACGACTTTTAACCGTTTTAATTTTCAAAGCACGTACAACATTTTGTTAGCATTTCTGAACCGAACTGATCGGCTCGAACGACTGGAATGGAATCGAATCGAATGGACAACGGATTGATCGGAATGGACACTGGAATTCTGAAAGATTCTGAGCGACGGATCACAAGATATTCCAATAGGAGCTAAAGCAATATTGATGCATTGTGGGAGGGAAAGGATGTCTGAATGCATATATGGACAAATCATCGCTCAGATCTTTCAGCATTCCAGTCTAGAGTAGCAGTCATTGTCGCGGAGACACTTGGGTAGTCAGGGTTTGAAAAAATGAAAACAAACGAATGAATGGGAAATGAAAAAAAGGAAAACTACAATCTTATAATTGGTACACTTGCGGACGTTCCAAAGGGTCCCGACAAAGGAAGCCCAAACCCCGACTGTGTCTCAGTTATATGGTGCGGTCTGGCCAGCGTTAACCTAAGTACCGAAGATCGGAAAAAAACTAACCTAGGCGCCGCGTAGTTTAAGTGTATGCGTTGTGTGTAGACTGACCAGTACCGCGTAAAATTAATGACCGCACTCTAGCTACACTATCAACCACACAGATTCGGAGTGTAATTTATTGCATCCAAGGTCCATTGTCTCCATCGTACGTTGGTCCAGCGTTGCCATCTCGTAGGCTAATATAATGGAAAGCTAATCTAACTGATTGGCCGATTGACCCTGGCCGATTGACCAGTCAAAGCTAACAAACACAACTACTTTAAAGTGGTAGCCTCAACTAATATACCCCCTGGGTCCGCCATACTCGATGTACGGATACCCTCCTAGTCCTAGCTAGACTTTGTTTTTTGTTTTTTTATACTTTGATATCTACAATCTAGAATGAATGCCTTTTCCTTGCGACTACAAGTCCAAAACAACGAACCGACGGAAATTTGTCCATCAGCGGCAACAGTTACAAACACGGTACAAAACACCTCCAACACAGCCTATAGCCAACAGGCGCCCCACATGACGGGCCCATTTCCCCTCCCCCCTCCCTAGTGGAGAAAGGAAGACAAGCAAGCACGCCACGAGGGGCGTCTGTTCTCACAGGCACAAACGACATCTATACCACAAACATAACACGAAAACGAGATAGCGACGATGACAATTTGATTTATCACAAGGAAAACGAACTCATTTTTTCTAAACTTAATTCGTTGTACGTTCCATATTCGAATTAGGAACTTCTAGCCCCAATAAACTAAATCTCTCAGCGGCCATCTCAAACAATTTAACAAACATAGCCAAATCTATATATATATTGAAAACTGGACAGGTTTTGGTTTGTTTGAGATCCGTTGAGCGCACGCTAACCTTATTATACGTTGTATAAGAAGAAAGTCGTTTGCTGAAATGGAAAGAAAATAATTGATTAGACATTTAACATTATTTGAGCACAAGAGAACATAAAAACACGAGTTTCAAAATACATATACCGTACCGCAATAAACTAGATTTATGCAGCTTTAGGATAATAACTATTTACAATGTTTCAAAGAAGAAAAATTCCTTGCTGAAATATTCGCGCCATTAATTTCAGTGCTACTGAATGAGACCCACGTTTACATTCATGGCTCGAACTTGCGATAAAACATTACTTTTATGAAAGAAAATGCAAACAAACAACACTGAAGAAAGAATCATTCCAAGATGAAGTTCATTCAGGAAAACGAAAACGTTTGAAGGAATGTTGTTGAAAGCAGCCAAAATGGAGGTCAAAATGGCGTCGTTCACTTCATCTTGAACGCTGTTGCAAATGAACTACGCTAAAATTTTGCAGTTTTTGATTGAAACATTATCCAAAAAGATAATAAAAAGTATTTTCTAAGACTTCCTAGCTTTAAATGTTTCAAATTCTGAAGATTTCAGCTGCTTGTGAAGCGAGAAACTTTGAGCGGAACTCTAAGCACGTGCATTAGTCAGACGTGCAAAAAACGTTCCAAGCCAAATTTTGCATAAAAATTAAAGCTTTTGTACAAATATTTATTGCTTTCAGCTGGGAAACTTTATACTTCAAAAAACTAGGCTCAAATATTCTACGAAAGAGGCATATTTGCGCTAAACTAAGCAATTTTCTAAGAGAAAATGCAACAACAAACTCACCTTTCTCACAGCACTGTTGGAATGACAGCAGCGCGCAACCCCGCGAATACCATGCATGTATCACGTGATAGATGCTGTCAATCACGATATTATGATCCAATGAAATTGCAGAAAAATGACGTCATTTTTGAAAGGAGATTATTTTTGACCGAGAAATTTTCCAGTCGGTCTTCAACGATTTAGTTTTCTTTAGTTTACGCAAAACAGACAATTTAAAATTGTTTTTCGACGGCCAGTTTAAAACCGTGCGGCCCACAATTTGTTGTCGTTGTTGATCCATCCATCTCTATCAATCCCTGGAAAGGAACAAATGAGAAATGCTTTGCCAGTATTGGGCACCAACATAGCCGCCATGACGTCACGTGCAACTGAGGGGTGGAAGGATGCATCTGAGAGGGGAGGTGAGGAGGTGAGGAGGTGAAAGGTAAAGGCCAGGAGAAACCTCTCTCTTCCCAGGGGCCTTACGTGTCGGGCTGTAAATGAATGAATGAATGAATGAATGAATGAATGAATGAATGAATGAATGAATGAATGAATGAATGAATGAATGAATGAATGAATGAATGAATGGACGAATGAATGAATGAATGAATGAACGAATGGATGAATAAATGGATGAATGAATGAATGAATAAAAACCGGCATCCTCAGATTGCTATTTTGCATGTTTTATTACAACAAAACTTGAAAACGTGTAACAAAGTGCTCAGTACATCGCTTTCAATGCATATTATCTGATTTGAAATGAACACTTATAATATCTTAGATGACTGGTACGTACTGACGTCGTGAACAGAAATCGTTTTATTTTCTACGTAGATCTAAACGACGCTTGAGCATTTCAGTTTATCAGACTGCGACAAGAGACCTTGACCTACTCCTTACATTGGCGTTGTTCTACGAACTGTACGGTTTTCACGCTCGCTCCAGCCCTGTGGCAGGCTTCGCACTGGAAAGAATATCAGACAAAATATATCCAGAGAAAACCTCGAAGAACCAGACTATACCGTGACTTGTATTGCAAAAATAAACACATCATGACATTCAGATTGGCAGTCTGATATTCAATTTGATCCCTGGTCTCCGCTAGTGTTACAAGACTGACCTAAAAAACAGCTGCGGACCGAGATGATCATACCATCCAAGGTCCAAACCCGATATTATTCACCCTATTATTTCGAAGTTATTCGGTCAAGCCAAATATGGAGCCCGTCATCTCCTAGAATTACCCTGTATTCACCTTTATACTGTATAAAACAACTATGTTTTTCTAAACCGGATATGCGCGGGAATATTAATCCCGGTATTTGCCATGTTTTGGCGGGAAAATCAGCTGAAGTCACAACCACATTAACTTTGCATTACGTGACGTGATGTAAGTCATTGCGTGACGGCAGTTTTCGTAAAGTTAGAGGCTACACAATCAGTACTAGTTCAGTAATTTGTAAATACGTTTATTGCTGAATGATAACGGGAACGTCATACTCACTAAATATTTGTCGACCTTTTCAAAAATTCACTATTAACCGATGCCATTCCGCCGCCATTTTTGAATCCCCGGCTCTTCCTCCCCTCCCCCAAATTCTGAGATATTTAATATTCCCGCGGTGTATATGTAATATGAGACAGTGGCACAAATAGGATCGTAAGTAGGACAATAAAACAGATTCACTGTCTCATTTAAGTCATTGCAAGGTAATGCGGTACAGTTTGTAATACGGATAAAAGGGGTAAAGTATACTCTCCAGCCAGCAATAGAAACCGTACAGATTGACGATTGGCATCAAAATGCTTAAACTGGCCTATTTTCTCCAAGGTATGGGGCCCGATAAAACAAATACATATGAATTCGTTTCTTTAATTTGTTTGGGACGCGACCCATTCAAATCAGGTCATGCAGTTCACCATTCTCACCGTGTACGGTTTCTATTGTTGCATGCATGGAGAGTAATATAGAAAAGCGGCTAAGAATTAGCAACTGATTAGATTAGTAGCCAAGATTCGACTTTCTATGATCACACGCTAGCTGGTTAGGCATCAACAGTATCGTCTCGGGGGGGGAGGGGGGGGGGGGGGGGGGGGGGGTTCAGTGGTAGTTCTGTATGTGTTCCCTCATTTGGGGGGTGGGGGTGGTGATCATTGTCGGTGGATGGTAGTTCCATCTATATTCGGCTGGTGGTGATAATCGTCGGTCATCCGAGCCACGTGAAGGTCTACATGTAACCATTTGAGATGTAATTACAAAGGCAGCACCTTCTCCTCAATTACTTTAAGATCCTGCAGAGTAATGGTCCGAACTCCCGCCCCGGGAGGGGGGGGGGGGGGGGGGGGGGGGTTGGATAGGTACTCCCGGAAATCGGAAATTTAGGATAGGGGTGTGCCCCCGGGATGTCGAAACCCTGACCCTATTCAAGGATGACAAATTAGAAAATTCATACCCTTTCCATGTAACTGAAATATATAGACCCAATTTAAGGAAAAAGTTAACACTAATCCTTTGGAAATCGCTAATATCAGAAGTGCATACGCTGGCTGTTACGCCAAACAAATCTAATGTATTGTCCTAAATCTAGACTGATTTTAAGACGTGTTATACACAATCAGGCTGTAACACTGAAAGCGTGCTGGGCTTTTAAACTACTTCAAAGAGATTTGTTCAGAAATATTGGTAGAAGTCTGAGGGGAACGTGTAAGTTCGGAGAGGAACAGGAAAAGCATTGAGATTTGTTATTACTTATTATTGTTGTTATTAATGTTGTTATTATTGTTGTTATTGTTTGTTGTCATTGTTTCGCGCACAGATTGGCTTAACCTCTGAAGTAACCAAAAACCACTGCATTTAAACCCGTGTATTAAATATCGGAGAGCAGCTTATGACAATATGCCGGACCAAGGCGACCAAGGCGACCAAGGCGACCGCAAAGTCCTGGAGTACGACGACCTTTTCCAGCATGTCAGTTCGTTTGGTCGATATCAAAAAGTGGTTTTTCTTCTCCTCGTGTTGTCTGATCATGCTGACATCTGTCCAGTTTGCTGCCATGTTGTTCATTTATGGGACGCCGAACTTTCACTGTGAGACGTCAGACAACTCTACGTGCCCGCCCAACAAGTGCTGTGATAACTGTACGACTTATGTGTTTGATGGGCCCTTTACAGCATCGTTTTCCGAGGTGAATCAGGTTATAAAATCAATAATCTAAACTCATATTTTACGTGTTGCATGAGACATATGATGGTGTATACGCTCGCAAGCACACAACTGACCCGAGTACCGAAAACAACGCAGCATCGCACGGCATCTTTTTACTCTAACTTCATCAATTCCTTCTAAATACAAGCATCAAGAGTTCCAGATTTTCGGTACGCGCAAAATGCATTGTGAGATTATTACAAAGGAAAAGTGAGCACCAAGTGAGCAAAAAACATAGCTTGGGCTCCCTGTGTCTAGAATTGGTGCTCACTTTTCCTTTGTTATAATACCGGAAGTCTGGAACTGTTGATGCTTGTATAGCAGTGTACCAAATAGTGACAAATGCGATAGACTTAGAGGATTATGTCCGTCAGTTTAGTAACGTTTTTTAATTAGATTATCAGTCTAGGAGACGAAACGAGGCAGAAAAAAGGAGTGATTTGCATAAACCAGTGGAAAAGTAAAATCAGAAAAGAAACAAAGAGAAAAGAAAAGAAAACTACTGGAAAAAGTGGCGAGAAAATAAGGGAGAAAAAGTACTGAAATGGGAGGGAAGAGGAAAGAAGAGATGGGTAGGAAACAATAGAAGGAAAGAAACGGAGAAGGAGAAGAAACGAAGTGAGAAACGGAAAAGTGAGGAATGAGATTATGAGAATAAGAGAGAAGGAAAACAGGAAAACTAAGCACCGCGGTGAGAGAAGTAAAGGGAAGAGGCTCAAAACAACTATAAAATTAAAACAACGCACTCAAACATTGATTAACTTGTTGACACTGTCTGTCTGTCCAGTGGAACTTGATCTGTGACAAGGCCTACATTGGCGCTACGCTACATGCTTGTTTCTTTGGTGGCATGTTAGTCGGTTCTACTCTCTCAGGCACTGTAGCGGACTTTATTGGAAGAAAGAAAACACACTTTTGCGTGCATTATTATCATGGTATGTTATATCCACGAGTTGGTCTTATTGAGCAGAAAAACGATGTCGAAGGATATACTAATCCACTAGTTGAATTCCAATTGCCTTGCGATACAAACATATCATCATCGTGTTATATCCAATCGTAGATCTCCTGAGAAACCGGCCACCTATTTTGCGGCCAATATGTAGGTGGGGAGGTTTAATTTCAAAAACCAATAAATGCCGGCAATATATATATGTAGTCTCCTTCGCAGCCGTTTTTAGTTCCGTCACGTAACGCTTTCGGCCCTAAGAACGGGTGCATAGGAGATTAATATATATGGGGCCTGGGGCCCGTTTCTCGAATTAAAGCCCCGTAAACTTTTCGGGCCCGAAAAGACATTCCAGAAATCTGAAGTTTCATGTCTGTAAACTACTTTGTTTTTGAAGATATAGGTTTTTAAAGAAACCCTTTTCGGGCCCGATAAGCTTTCTTGGCTTTCGAGAAACGGGCTCCTGGTTCGTGTGTGGGACAAAAAAAAAACCGGGGGGGGGGGGTACTCCCCTATATACGCTATACGGGTATGTGCCGCGGGATAGGGTATATGGTTTTGAGCTCCCAGGTCTGGGTAGGGTATCGTTTTTGCACTTTTAGTCTAGGATAGGGTATGTTTTGGTCTGGTATAGGGTATGGTTTCCCGCAAATAACGCCATTATCAGTCGCTATCAGTTTTACATATCCCTTTAGCACGCTTTCAATCTGGTATAGGGTATATATGTTTTTATTCTTTTTTTTAGTCTGGAGATTAGGGTGTACATTATTAAAGGCTTTAGTCTGGACTAGCCGGTATGGAAAAATCAAAACCCTGACCATTACACGCTGCACGTAGCGACAGGGATCGTTACGCAGTCAGTGAATGTACTGTATCAAGTATGTCAGCTGACTGGTATGGGTATCCTTTATTGGTCCAGTAGTCGTTTGCCTCATGTGGTTTTATGGTGCTTGGTGAAACCAGACCGCTCACGTTAACGTTTATCCTGGGAGCTCCTGGGCGACACTAAATATCCGATCATGAATGCGCCAGGACAGACTCTAAAAGGATTACTTTGCAGAGCGCATTTCTCACGTCTTTAATCTGTCTTGCTTAACTTCATGAGGAGACTGGAGTAACCGGTTGGTTCGTAACTGCGTAAGTTTGCAGATGGAACTTGAGAGTGCTCTTATTGTTTAGTAAGGTAACTAGCATAGTTATAGAAGGTTTACTGTCGTCGTAATGTCATAGTTCTTTCATTGTGTAATAGATGACGGTATGAGGCGAGGCAGAGATTGTCCTTAAGAATAGGAAGCGAGAAATAGGGGGGAACGACAGGGTGCTGGAGGTGGGCGGAAAGCGCAAACCGTGGAGAAGAGGAAATGAGAGAAGCGTTAAAATGGGAAAGGGAAAAGAAGCGTGAGGAATAAACGGAGAAGACGAAGGGAGGATCGGGAATGTAAAGCGGATGGGAAAAAATTCGAAAGATGGATGAAACGAAGAAGAAAAAAACAGAGAAAGTGTTTAATCATAACGGTTGATCTATTTGGACTGATTAACATGAGATGGTGTACCCAGAATCAGCCTCGAGGCGGCAAATCGTAAGAATAAAAGCGACGAGGCAACAAAAAGTTCTCGTTAAAAGCGGAAGCGCCACGTCACCGAACCCCTGGACCGAACCAAATGAGAAAGGGCCATTCCCGAAGACATAAAACAAGGGTCACAGTTTGATTACTGAAAAGATAAAACTAGGAGAGAAACTCTGACACTCCACTGGACTTGGTTCAGTACCCCCGAAACTAAGGAACGCAACTTTGGTTTCTTGCTATAAACTGGTTAAGGTCCCTATAAGACTAGAATTCGTAGGCCAGCAGGAATAGTTCCATGGGCGTAGTGGGGTTACCCTGTGTACGGTTGACCGCGAGCGCAGCGAGGGAGTAAGTCAGAAGTAGGGACTAAATGCAAGCGGCCGCAAATTCAATGTCTAGGGTTTTTGGCGATGTTCAACGGCAGAGAAAGCAAAAAAAAGAAAGAAAAATATAAAAGAACACGATGGGAAAAAGAGTGAAAAAAAAAACAAACCCAGTGCGGCCGAGCTGGGATTCGAAGTTCGGGCGACCCTCACGTTAAAATCAAAGGAATGCCGGTTTAATTATCTCAATAAAAGGCCCAACTCCAGACATTATGGAGACGGTACACCGTGGATTGTTAATTCACGTAGAGGATGAAGATTTCGGCATCATCCGCGCTATAAACGGAATGCTTCACATTATCAGCTTAGTAGTCAAAAAAAATGAGGGATAAGCTATGGGAAAGTCGGATCCTAGTCCACTAAATAACTGCCACCGGCACCACTAGGCATTCGTGCAGTTATTGATTTGCAGGGACAAAATAACCTAGTATATCTGTGAAGGGATCGAGGCTATTGGTTGTGAATAATTTACGAATGGGTTTGTACGTGACATAGCAGACGATAAAGTAGGGAAGCGTATAGAATACGTGTACGGATATCGAGGGAGATGCTTGACTAAGAATGACCACAATTTTTTGTGGCATGATTTAGTTGGAAGTGTGTCTTTATGATATTCTTTATTTATTGAGGGTAGGGAGGTATGGTAGTTGAGTGGATGTGATGGTGCTGGTGCGGGATTTAGGTCGGGCAGTTTAGGGCTTTCTGTTCGTTCTGGGCGTAGGTCTTGGGTATGGCATTGAGGTCGTTCGGGATTG